>OY720644.1:87210504-87538004 GCA_963169105.1 Ceriagrion tenellum
TGGCGCACCATTGTGGGACAAAATAGAAGGAGTCATCCTTCGAAGCGATGTCCTCCCGGCACTTGTTGTAAGCAAGGAGATTATTTATTTGTCCGCTGGCAATTGCAAGCGGGTCAAGCGATAAATTATTCTTGGATGATATACTTCTTTACTGGGTTCGAATGGGAGAAAACATTTCTTACTTCACATTGAAATTCAAAATTGCTTCAATTGACGCTTTGCCACTATTCTAAGGGTGCTTTCCAGTTACCTTTCGCAACTAGGCACACATTGCTGCAGATAGATATGCATTCGGGCTAATACAGTGGAACCTCGATCTATCGTTCCCGCATTGATCGTTTTCCCGCATCTATCATTCGCCGTTTTTGGACCCAAATGAAGTTCCATATAGACAATGTAATTTTTTCCCGCATCTGTCGTTCCCCGAACTATCATTTTCCCGCATCGATCGTCTGACGAAAATGAAACGAAGTCCTGATCGATTGTCATTAGCTGGTGAGCTCTTGAATAAAGTTGCCGAAGAAGTAGAGAGTGAAACTTTACTTCAATTACAGAATGACCATGGCAGTGTCACGCTGTTGATGGATAGTTGGTCAAACATAAAAAGTGACCCAATAGTTGCTACAAGTCTTCATACTGGAGAAAGCACCTTTTTGTTGGACCCAGTCGATTGTGGAGCAAAATCAAAAACCTCAAATTACTGTGCAGAATTGGCAAAAAGTCAATAAAAATAGTTGAAGAAAAGTATGGGAAAAAAGTGTTTGCCATTTGCACCGATAACGAGAGCAAGATGATTAAGATGAGAGAATTACTTCGGACAGATTTTCCAGATTTGATTACTTATGGCTGTTCTGCACATTATATTAATTTACTGGAAAATGAAGTGACACCAAAAACAGTTATCAAAAATATAGTTGAAGTACAGACATTATTTTGCAATCATCATCAACTTCATGGATGGTTAAAAGAAAAAGACGGCCGTATGCCACAAATACCCAACTCTACTCGATGGAATTCGCAAGAAGAATGTGTCAATACATACATAGAGAATTACTCCAAGTATGTTGAAATAATGACTGAACATGGAGGCAATATTCCCCCAAATATTACCAAAATATTGGACAACGTAAGCATTTACAAGAATGCTGTACATCTTCTGCGGCAGCTAAAAACAGTTAGTTGTAAATTAGACCGTTTTCAAGCGGACACAACTACCATCGCTGAGGCTGTAGAATTGTGGTTAGATCTCTATGAAAGTGATGACTTGGAACCATATAGAATTGAGATAAAGAAGAGGATGGATCAAGCTCTACAGCCAACTCATTTTTAGCTAATTTGTTGAGTCCTAAATACAAAGGCAAGAGACTTTCTTCGGAGCAAGAAACTAAAGCAGAAAATTGGATTATAGAAGCAAATCCTGGTTGGATTACTTATGTGATGGCTTTCAAGATTCAGGATTCAAATTTTTATCCTCCATCATTGTTTCAAAAGCCTGTGGTAGAACAATTTCGTGAATCAAAGTGGTGGAATCTTCTAGCTTTGAAATCTGCAAAAAACGACAAATTACCACAAGACTTTTGCCTTTTTATGCAATTTCTAAGTAATTGTCCTGCAAGTTCTGCTTCAATTGAAAGAATTTTTTCTACATATGGGCTTGTTTGGTCAAAACTAAGAAACCAATTGGGCAAAGAAAAAGCTGAAAAACTAGTCAAGATATACAGACATTTACGTTTACAACGAAAGGACGAGTGAAACGACTATATCACTTTGTAGGAAGTGGTGGAATTTTTAATTTTATAAACGAGTGGCGAAGAAACGTTTTATTTTTTTACGTTCCTAAATCAATGTTTACTTTGATTTAAATTTTAAATTTTGTAATCAGAGGTGATTTTATTTCTTATATTAATATTAATCTCTCGTTAAAATATCACTGTGATTCAAGACAGAAAATACAATTAATATGTTTGTTATTTAAAAAAGGAATAGTAGAAATACTGTATTCTTTTATATGAAGTTGTGATGCCATCTTACTTTACGATGTACCTACCAGTATTATGAAGAAATATTTTTTATTTGTGAAAAGTTGCTAAATCTTTGTATGGCTTTTGAACTAATTTAGTCTTTGGATCTGACTTTTGTTTGTTTTATTAATACTAATACTTCGATTAAATTTCAGTATGAATTAATACTGAAATTATTTTAATATATATTTATCGATTTAAATGAAAAGTTGAAAGACTGTATCATTGTCTATTACGTTATAATTGTACTTACTTTGTTATGTATATCATGAAGAAACATTTTATTTTATTAAACCTTTCTAAGTCTCTGAATAATTTTCTAATTAAATATGGTAATATTTATCATCAGAGATGATTATGTTCGTTTTATTTATATTTAATGCCAATTAAAACATAGTTGCTGAAAACCCTGAGAAGAAGACAGGACAACTAAATCAGCCACATCATGAGGCATGATGGACTGAAGAAGATAATTGTCGAAGGATTAGTGAATGGGAAGAACAGCAAAGAAAGGCCTCGTTTGATATATGCACATCGAATGATGTAGGACATACAGGAAAAGAATTACGTACACATGAATACACTAGCCGATAGGAGAATTGAGTAGAGAGCTGCATCAAACCATTCTTAGGATTGTTGACCCATGATGAAAAGTTATTCAAGAAAGTAAATTCTCTTTAATTGTGTAATTTAAAGAAATTTCTGAAGGTCAATGTAATCTAAATAATTTAAACTTAACCCAATTTAATTAATTCCTTGTTTCATTCAAAAAATAAATTGCGCTTTGTGGGTTTTATTGGGTTTTTTTAAGTGGGTTTTTAAAAAAAAACCCATGTGGGTTTTTTTGGGCTGGGCAAAATACTAACAACCCTGCACTCTGATGATCTCAACAACGCTCCATCTTCGGCCTTGCATCCGAATTCCGTCACCGAGCATACTTATGTACATACATTAATGCCCATTACCATTCTATTTTGGAGAAGGGGATGTAAAAGAATTTGCTAACTGCTGTCAGCTCTTAAAAACCGCTACATGTGTCCCATGTCTCGCGAAAATATCCATTCAGAGTCCGTATAGACATGGAAAAGCCATAATCCCGAAAACAACTAACGGTCTGCGAGTAAGACATCCCACCAAAATGGGAAACAGGAAACGGCAGAATTTTCCGATCCACGGCCTCCTAAAGCACAAATTTTATCAGAAACAGCATCTTCCTAATCGAAATTTTCCATTCGTAACACCGGAGTATCAAGCTCAAGGGACCACAATGTAGAGGAGAGTTGATATGACTGCGGCTTTTTCGTAAGATTAACTTAATTCCGCTCTTTTACGAGAAAAAACCGGACGGATTGAAAGGCGACAAAAAGTAGTCGACAACAGAACACCATAAGTAATTTTGGATTAGATAAAAAACTTTAAAAGTGCAGTAAAAAATCTACGACTTGCGTTTTGTACAGATCTGGTAAACCTTTGCCATGCATAGGTGCATACATTTATCGCTTGAGAATAAATAATAACCCTCCAGAGTAAAACAAAATCGTCCATGTCCTATTCCCCACCGAAGAAAGATGGGTGTCCTCTGAAAAATGCCATTTCTCACCGCCGTCCAATTGGACAAATATTTTCCTCCACTGCACCTTGGACCGATTCAAGGGCGGAATACCAAGAGGGTCAGTGACTTCGGAGCATCCGCCGCTGGAACCAAATGTAACGTCAGAGCTTCCGCTAGCTACGAAACACGCCGACTCCTAGCCAACGAAATAAGAACGGCATACCTAATCAATAAAAAATACTTTAACGAGTCTAATTCGGGGCATCAACGTGATATATTGAAATCTTATTATGATAAGAATGATACTTTGAAATCATAATTTCAAAAACTTTTTCTCTTGCCTTAGTGAGGATAAAATTGCGAATTATCACAGATCACATATTCCACACGAAAAATATACCTACTATATCTCCAAAAGTCAGAATTACTTTTTTGATTATATAATATACTTTATTATACTGCTTGATCAATCTTCAGCATTGGTCGTTCAATCCTAAGATTGGTTGACAGCAGCCCTCCAAACTTCCCTAACTAATGCTAGTTCCCTTACCTCCTGGTAGCTCTTCCTATGTACTTTCCTCTTCATTTGGACAATGAACTTATTCCTGGGTCTTCCTTTGGGGACTTTTCCCTCTATTTTGCCTTCAATTATGTTCCTTACAAAGGCATTATGTCTCAGGGTGTGTCCAATCCATCTGTTTCTTCTTTTCAGTATGCTGTTCCATATGGTCCTTTTATCTTCTCCTCTTCTGTACACTTCATCATTTCTTATTTTGTCCGTCCATTTTATCTTCAGCATCCTTCTCCAGCTCCAGGTTTCGAAGGCTCCCAGTCCTTTCTGGTCAGCTTTTCCAATAGTTCATGCTTCAGATCCACAGAGTCTTACGCTCCACACGATTGTTTGCACATACTGTTTCCTGGTTTGTTGTCCTATCTTCTTTGAGCACAGCAGTTGTCTTTTTCCCATGAACGCCTTCTTAGTTTGGGCTATTCTCCGCTTGATGTCCATTGTACTTCTTCCGTCCCACGTGATTCTACTTCTGAGATAGGTGAAGGAATTCACTTGCTCTTATTTCTCTCTTCTCAGAGTGTCTTCTACATTCAGCTTCTCTCTTCCTCACAGTCTTCCACTCTTTGATAAGTTTACAGGGAATAATGTGATACAATTAAGAGGCACTCAAGGTTTTTAACTTATTTCATGACCGTATTGAGAACCGTGTGAAATGTTTTTTAATTTTATTCAAAATTTACTTTTATGATTTTCATTCATATACACATTACAGTGCAGGTAATTCGAGTAACCGGTTATAATAAATATATAAATAATTATAATTTTAATTTTCGAGGCATACATTTCCGGGTTTTTGGAAATTATTTGTTCTCTTCCCCGGAGACTTGGAAGAGGCTGTAGCCACGTCCGACACCCATCGAATGAGTAGCTACACCGCTTCTGGGCATGCGTCGCCATTGTTACACCTTTGCCTGGTTGCGCGACATACTCAGCAAGGACAAAATGAAGCAATGTGGAAAGGAGAACCACAGGGATGGGACACACCCTGAGGCACTATGGGTTTGTGAAGAACACGATGGAAGGGAAAATAGAGGGAAAAAGTCCCCAGAGGAAGACCCAGGAATAAGTTCATGGAACTAATAAAGAACACAAGTACTAGGAAGAGCTACCAAGAAGCAAGGGATCTAGCATTTGATATGGAAGGATGGAGAGCTGCAATCAACCAATCTTAGAATTGAACGGCCAATGACGATGAAGGGTCAGATTGAATATCGGAATATTCTGAAAATTTCTGACAAAAATAGGAAATGGAAGGCCAATGCGCTATCTAGCCTTTACAGTCACATCCTTGTTTATCATTCGTATTTTTCAGGGTGATAGTCATCGTAGGAGCAAGGGAAGCGGAATTATTGGGGGCGCCACTGGTAAATCAAGTACCTATGTATTATCCCCATAACCGCAGCGATTTCCCTAGAATTTCAAGGGAAAGCCTATTTAATTCGCTCCGGAAAAACTGTCAGTGGTCGGCGTAACTGGAGGCAGAGTACAGTAGGGACTGGTTTGAAATATAACCCCTTTTCCCTTAGGTATAAAAAGCAAACTAGTAAGATAAAACAAGGCTATCCCAAACAGTCATGAAGCTGAATGAATGACGCAGGAAAAATGTTGGATTATTCTTCACCTAAACGCCAACTTTTCCGTTGGGTTTCTTCAACCAATTACGCCTTTGAACACGAGAATTTCAGGTAGTTTGAGCGAAATATCATGTCACATATAAATCAGTGAATTTGGTCTCATTTTCACCAAAAATATCTTACTCTTCCAAAGATACCAAAATATATCAGCCCCTTGCAGAACTACTCAATGAGATATTTGATGAAAAGTACTTGTCATTTTACATGGGAAATGGTACGTGTATGCACTCCAGAGAGAGACCTACTTTAAAAAATGAGGCACTTCTGGCAGCTCGATCAATTTCAAAAATTAACCACGTATAGTTTGTCTTTTATAGACTACTTTGAAAATAATTCGTATTGTCACTGAAGTAATTTTTTCAGGATAGCCGTGGATCCTTCCCTAGTGGAAGAAAGAAAGATATTTATTGTTCTAGGACTCTTGTCCTCTAAGAACAAATACAATTTACTTATACAAATTCTTAGAGTAGATTTAAACATGGAATTAATTAAACATAAAATCATGAAATCAACTCAACTTACACATTGTGAGCGATAAACTAACAGGAAAATATAACAAAAGAGTTCCATTTAACAAAGAAATAAGGAGTGACAAAGTGAAGGAGTTTCAAACGTACCGCGTGAAAAAAATGAGTCGAATTAAAGAGTTACGTGGATTTTTTTTATTAAATAACCTAGATTTGGTGTCACATGAAATTATATTATTGGAACATTAATTATGTAATATTATATTCATACTTCCTACAGCTGCAGAAATTAAAACCTATAATTTGGATATGGTCTCCATTATGACTAGGGAACTATCTCGCTCAAACTACCTTTAGAAAAATACGTGTGCAAAATATTACGAATAACAGCTTGAAAAAAGCTCAGCACTGAGTACAAAGTGGAGAGCATTCGGCCGCCACAGCGCTTAAAAATCATCAGACATAAAACACTGATGGAAGGACACTATCAAACATGCTCTCTACGCCACACAAAAACAACTTATTCCATGCTTTAACGCTCTCATTCTTGCATTCTCGAGTTTCCTGGAAGGAATCAGAAGAATGCGGCATTTCGGCACGTAACCTGAAATGCGATAACATATCCGTGATATCCTTGAATGTACAGAAATATGCTTTGCGATGTCACTCTCTGGAAAATGGTAAAACCGTTTTTGTGATACTGAAAAGAGTTAATCGACCAAGTTGGGACAGGAAGAAAAGGCGCACGTATTAGAACTGTTATTTTTCCTATTAAAATTTCCTTGATTAAATTAAATCATTATCAAGAACGGAGCATCAATAAATGTCATATTCTATATTCTCCACGTTGTCAAGTGAGTAACTACCGTCTTAGCTGTATGCAGAAGAGTGGGTGAGAAAAGAACCATATGGAACCCTTTGCAGAAAAAATGAACCAGATTGACTGGACTCACTCTGAGGCACAATGGGTTTGTGAAGAATATTATAGCAGAAAATTAGAGGGAAAAGAAATGAGATAAGGCATACAAAGCATCATTAAAATGACTTTTCAGTTTACTGGGAAATATTATGAATGAAATTAATTACTTGCTTGCTAACGGTTATGCTGCAGCTGTCAGATGCATTTGACCAGCAATAAAGTGTTCCGTGTTTGATTTTAAATCAACACAAATGATTTTTTTTAATAAATGGGAACATGAATGAATATAATGTGTATTTGCAACGACTGGCTGATGATATGAAATTTTGTAAAAACACTAAAAATACACAATTCGCCACGATGAAATCATTTTACTTGACCACGATTCGAAGCCGGATCTGAATAATGTCTCGGCCAGGGCAGGGATCACAGTCCTTTCCTTCTTGTGTTCATTATGGTCATCCACGATACAAGTCTTAGAAGGGATGTTCACATTTACTATCCAGGGAACGCAGTCCATTGCTATGCAGCATATGATTTTTATTTATAAATGACGATCACGTTTTCGTTACCATGAGAGTCATTGAAAAATGGCGATAATACAAACAATGCTTATCATGAAGAACCGCGATCACGGAGACCGCTCTATCACTTCACAAACCCCGAATTAGTGTAAAACTCACATACTCTTAGTTGAGGACAATATCTATCCCCCGGCCTTTCCGTGGATTCTGCGTAGTCTTGGTAACAATTATTAGAGGTCGCGTCAAGTGGTTTCTACTATTCACCGAAAAAATATCCAACGACTCCTTTAAAAATCAACTAAATTACATGGCCTGGACATTATAAAGTAGTTTACAGAGAGCATGAATAATACGCAAGTAGGAATTAAGATGTTTAACCTTCCGGCGGGCGCGCCCGTTTACAAAGTAAACGGTTTTCGATTTCTGGTCAGGAAAATACATAAAACGTCATGCAATAATCAGGACCCATCATTGTATTCCTTTAGTAGTCTTTTGTCTATCATTGTAAGAAATTTTGAGTGAAATATTTGGTCACGTCTCTGTGGCAAAGGAGCGTTTGTTGGAGACAGTTCACGCGATGAAAACTAAGTAAACAGCGCGCCTGCTCGTGGACATGACGAAGGTTGCCAAGCAAATAAATATCATTGAAACAAGCCCATGTTTTTGGATGTTTTCGCAGTTAATTTAGATGAATTGAATTGTCAATCGTTATGAATATGTCAAAGCAATTAATTTACACTCTCATCTGGTAAATATTACAATTTTGGCGTTTGAATATTTTTCGTTCCATTCTTACTCATAGATCCGAAATAGTTCTGACCAAATACACAAAAAAATTGGAAGAATACATAGCATATACTGACAAAAAAAGGAGAATGTGAGTTGCTAGTGCAAATGCTGCAACGGCCATGAATTGCTCCGTTTGTTCCAATGGCATTTGTAAAAACCATCAAGGAGTGTGATAACATGAAATTTATGTTCATTGAAAGTGATGAACAAATTTAATGGATTTGTAGTTTGTGTAAACGACACAGAGGAGGGTAATTTCATTTTTCAAACCCTCTTAAGAATATAATATTAAAAACTTCATCACTTAATCAATATATGCTTGAATAATATGTGTTATTTAAAATCCAAACTGATATGTTTACTTTGTAAACGGCGCGCCCAGTCGTGCGCCAGAAAATAGCGCGCCCGCCGCTGGGTTAAGTACCGGAGACCTCCTTAATGTGCGAGCGCCGAAACTTACGTAAGGTATTAGTTGTAAGATAAGGAAAGCTTTTCAAGTTGGAATCTAAATAAGATTAATTTTCATTCCTATGGCATCCTTAGTGACTTTGTGGGATTCATTCTCATAATAATTAATTTTTACATAAGAAATAAAGCCAGCAGGGTATAAATATGATTTCTACATTCATTCACATTTGACTTTTTCCCAGTACATACATTCTTCGACAGTGGCACGGGTTGCTAAGGAGACGCTCATTAAAAAAGCACTGAATATATTTCGATGAACGATGGAATATTCTCTCATAGTTCTTACAGTTTTAGGTCGAAAACATAATTCGATGATTGATAAAAAAAAGTCAATTCGGGTCACTCTCATTCTACAAAGTTTTATGATGCCGGGACTGGCCAAGGTATTACCTTTACGCAGTCACCAGCTGGTATGTTTTAGTAGGATATTACACAGAAGAACTATCATCCGCCTAAACCGAGACACGGATTCATCGACATCCCGCCGAGTACTTCAGTCGAGCATCGCACTCGCTAATTAAGTGACTCGTGTGAATTGTGCGAGAACTGAGCTCCTTTGAACGTACCTTCACCGTACGGGAAATGCTTTTTGGGATCGTGTATTATTAGTAGAACTTTTGATGACTAAGCATTTTATAACTTAACGTTGGTATCGGTTGATGACGAGGGGAAAGGTGTCGACGGACGAGATGAAGAGAGCTTGGCGAGTGACGTTGTGTTTGTAAATAGACGAGAAAGTGAGAGTACGAACTGACATTATGAGATGTAGGTAGGCTAACCCACCATTTCACCCGATCAGCTCGGTATCGTACACGCAACGAGCAAGTGGGATCGATCTGAGAAGCGGGCCGACTCAGCCCGCTTTCTCAGCCAGTCAGAGTTTCCAGATCGATCTGAACCAGCGGGTCTGCGGCGCTCCTCGCTATTAATTTGGTTATCATTAACGGTTACCAATGGCAAACTTATTTACAAATAATTCGTGGACAGGCTTGTCTATTCTATCATAAACGTGAAAACATAACTTTCATTTTATCGTACTGTCTTGTGGAGGGCACTTCAAATACAGTACTCCATCTGTCGGATGAGATGTTAAACCGCGGTCATCTTGGCGCCTTTCGTTAAGAGCAGACTAATACCGACGCAGGGGTTGCTCTCCACCCTTCCTCCCTTACCTGTCCCCTACGGCGCAAATGACCTTGGTAGTCGGTCACCTCCCCTAATATCCAATCCAGCCTCTCAAAAAATACAAAAATGAAGGGGGAAGGATGAGACTGGTATGTAAATAACAAAACCTTGTATTCAGAATAATTACTAATATAATGAAAATAAGAAGCTCCATGGTCGGGACGAGAACTTCATTGTAATGTCACTCTTTTTGAGAATTTTGATCACATTTTGCTCACAAAATATTCGCATTGAGCACTGTGAGAGCCTTTTTGGTCATCTTTAGCATAAATTTTCGGTGTCTGGAGACTATTTGGAGTAGGTGCAGCAGTTGCTACTCGTCCTTGATCAATCCAGCCTGAGAATACTCCTTGATGAGAGCAACGCCACCCTCGGCGATGTCGTCAACGATCCCCCCCCCAAAGTGGCAACCAATTTAGGCCTGCTTATCAGAATCTTCGATAGGTTGGGGAAGAAATGGTGGGGGACGGCGCGAAGGCCCGGGAGCGCGGGCTTTTCAAACGGGCGCACAATGGCCCCAGTAGGTATATGGAAAGATGGAACATGGTAAAAAAAAGTATTAAGGTAAATCTTTTCTGCAGTACGTTTGGATAGAGTAAGTGATGACGCATCAAAATTCGAAGATTCTGAACCGGTATCACGCACCTTTACTGTTAGAGGTAATTAAAGAGAACGCACAGGTAAGGTATGCATTCTATTAATAATCGAAAGTCAAATGCGCGTTAACTTCGGAGTCGCTTACATAGAAGACTGTTGCAACTATTGTAATTCAAAGAACTATATTCATCTCCGGAAAGTATGTACTATTTATATATTTAAGTAAAAATTTATTGTTAAGTTGTCATTATATGCGATTTCAAATTGATAATCGTGAAAATTAGAGAACTTTAATCCGGGAAATATAATTAAAATTCGTGAAAAGTTCACTCGTTCCATGAGATTCCATTTTAATAAATCAATTGGAAAGTGTAACTAACATCACTAAGTATACAACAAACTCATAAGTGTCCGCCGACATTTGCCTATGTTAATTTTATTTGTTAATTTGTTCCTATCTGCACTAAATAAAATCTATTCGCACAAATATTGCCAAAAATGAAATCAGCAAGTTTTCACATTTAATGGAAAAATTCAATTGTTTTGGCATCATATTAGTTATAAGCGACCCCGAAAACCTCTATACAAAAAATTTCATCTTGATCTGAGAAAACCTTTTCATGTCCCAGAAATACATACATATTATATTATATTATATTATATTATATTATATTATATTATATTATATTATATTATATTATATTATATTATATTATATTATATTATATTATATTATATTATATTATATTATATTATATTATATTATATTATATTATATTATATTATATTATATTATATTATATTATATTATATTATATTATATTATATTATATTATATTATATTATATTATATTATATTATATTATATTATATTATATTATATTATATTATATTATATTATATTATATTATATTATATTATATTATATTATATTATATTATATTATATTATATTATATTATATTATATTAAATTATATTATTATACATTGGACCGTGCTGTCCTTTCATCCCCCAGCCCTTCCCCCTGCCTCCTACCCACAACACCACAGTCCTAACTCCCGTCCCTTTCCCCTCGCATCCCCTCTTACTCCTAAGCGCCTGGATTTCTATAATCATATATACGGTTGTAAAAATGATCAATGTACCTGTAGATGTCACTACGTGATGAAACCCGGGTCGTAAGAAATAAATCAATTTAGGGAACCATTACAAAGTGTAATTTGTATTTTCCCAGGTGGAGAGATTCCACATAGTTAAGCCTGAAGTGATTACTACCATTTTATGACGTTTATTCCGAAAAGTCGCAATGCATGACTTTATTTGAGCAAAAACCGGCTATTTCATAATAAAACCTATTGCTTTCTCCCGTCTCTGTTTACGATCTCCAGGAGCACTTAAGGTGGTCGGAGCGATTCTCGTTTGTGTACAGATTTGCGTGAAACTTTGCTTATATTTACTTATTGCAGTACGTATAGATTAAAGCGATAAGAAATTCATGTTACCGATTTGGTTACTTGGCAATTTAATGCCATTTTAACGTGCAACCTAGAAACGATACCTTACTATAAATCAGCATGCACTTACTTCTTTATTAGTATGCATTCTCCTCAATTATTTTGTTCACTTATGAAAATTAAAATTATATGTATTCCCGATAAAAACTATAGTGAAATCGAGTAAAGTCCATTAACTAAGCAGTCAATTATATTTCAAGATTCTCTTTCCTTAAATTTCATTCAGATGTTTGATATTCTAGTTACATAACCGCTAATTCGTCCATTCCGTCGTGCGAATGAAAGGATAGTAAGGCACAGGCGGGGATAATTAATATGGTTGTTATTTCGGTTGCCAGGCAACAGTTTGATGACGTAATGCCCGCTCCAATCTACCTCAATGGTGCCTTTAGAGTTGGATAATTAATATAGTCGTTATTTCGGTTGCCAGGCTACAGTTTAACGACGTAATGCCCGCCCCAATCTACCTCAATTGTGCCTTTAAAATCAGCTCATTACTACATTTTCGATAATGAATCGCGCAGATTTGATTGCGTAGTAGTAAATTGTTTTGCCATAAGAGAAGGTGTTCGAACGGAAGAAAGGAATGGCGCCCTATTTATTAATTATAATGCATGCGTAAATATTTCATCAACAGCGAACGATATGGAATGGAATCTTTCGAGACATGGAACAGCTCAAGGAATATCAAGATAATATTGACAGCGCTCCATTTTATCGGAATAAAATTTTCCATCCACGTTTATTATCTTGGGTGGCCTAGTAGCCGTCTTAGGAGAGAGTAACGAGTTCCAGGGATCTAGTTTCAGTTTTCTTACATATTGTACATACCCTGCAGTCCACTTCCAGCGAAAGTCAACACACAAATGCCATACCTGTACTGTGGGTGGAGTAAACATAAAATATACATATACAGTAAAATATTTTAGAATTATCCATATTTAGAGAATACGAATTCGGCATCATCAGGCACCTGAAGATACCGAAGACGCGTTGTACCACAGAAAATAAAATTCTGTGGAAAAGTACGAAATTTGTATTATCTAAATATGGATACAATTAACTTCCACGAAGTGAAGCCTGAAACTGTAGCGTGTAATCTTAGAATTACCTTGACTTCTGGTGTATCGCGGGGAACAGATAAGTTGTAGCGTGGTACTGTAGCGTGTAATCTTAGAATTACCTTGACTTCTGGTGTATCGTGGGGAACAGATAGGGACAAAAACTCGCTCCTTCCCCGCAAAATAAGCGACCATAATAAAAACTGAGCTCCACTAAATATACCCCCATAATACACGTCACCATTTCACCTGCCAAAACCTTACATTATTACACGGCTGTCAACCTAACAACCCAGGCCACACGCCCATGCGGCGGTTTGCCGGGCATTATGTAGATGTATCTCTGGCATTACATGTACGGTGCCTGGGAGGAAAACTTTCTCCTCAAAGCCCCCATGCGATTCCCCGCGAGGAGGACGCCTGGGTAGCTTAAATTATTGGTTAGAGCACTCGGCGTGAAATCGAGGGATTTGGGTTCGATTCCCAGTCCAGGTCAGTCCATCATATAAATACCGCTGGACAGTTTGCTTTTTGATCGTGAAATAAAGGGAGTTGGCTATTTACTCTCTTAAGTTTATCACACTGTACTTGCCTTCCATTCGTTGCAGATCCTGCGCTCTAGGCACTTCAAAATACATCGGGAGCGGAGTTCAGCCGTTTAAAGCTCTCATATCGCAATTTTTTTGGTTTTATAGCAATAAAACTAATAATTACCAGCAAAAGTTATGCGATGATTACTTCTAATTAAATTTAGCGAAAGAAATAAAGCCTGCACACGGTGAAAAAGAAATTAACATACACTACGTCTACCAATCGATCTCAGATCGATCTGACCGGATCAACTCGGTATGGTAAACGCAACGTGATAGTGGGATCGATCTGGGAAGAGGGCCGACTCAGCCAGCTATCTCAGCCAGTCTGAGATTTCAGATCGATCTGAATCAGCGGGTCTGTGGCGCTCCTCGTTATTTTTCTCGGTCTTCAATTGGAAACAAAATAAACTTCATCGTAATTATTCAACGCGTGAGTTATAACCAGTTGTTACAAGAATACGGCAATGGTGAGTGAAGAAACCTAGATGAAAAATTCCAACTCTGCACTTGTTTACACCCGAGGTCAATCGTGCTTCAGTAGATAGATTCGATTGTTCACCATCGATCTTTTCAGTCCGTGTCGGTAAACCAGGCGATCTGAGTCGGCTCGCTTGGAATTTTCAGATCGGTCTGAGTTCAGAATGATCTGAGATAGATTGGTAAACGAAGTAATGTATAATTTTGTGGGATCGAATCTGCAACAAATTTTGAAATGCCAAGATTTCTATAGCACCCCTCAGCATTTACGCAGGAATCTTGCCGAATTTCAGGTCAATCAGTTCTGTATTTTTTGAGGAAAAGAGAGGGTAGGGAGACACCACTACAATGTGATGTACAGGGTGCGGCAGCATAATTTGCTGATTTGAATTTGGCGCCGGGAAGCGAGGTTCGAATACGATCCTGTGATGAAACAAGTTTGTCCAGCATATTCACCTTGACGTACATAACACTTAAATGCTTGACATGCGTGTTGTAGATTATGGAGAAAAAATAATCACAGCGATAACTATAACATCTTTTGTTTTATTGACCATTCGACTCGGCAAATTACGCTGCCACACCTTGTACTTTTCCCAGTCTACACTCACTTATAATTAGATATGTAATTGAGTTACATACATGATTAAATACATCGGTATGTTCAACACACGGGTATTTCAACCGAACGCAGCGTTACCAACGCGGAGTTAAAGAACTAAACCTAACTTGACTATCGGTTAGCATCAATGACGAAAATTAGTGCATTCAAATTCATACTAAATTGAAGAATGAATAGTGAGCAGTTGGAGCTGTAGAAGGCTATGCCGTCACTTTTTTAGAAAAAACAATACAAAATCGCGTAAGAGAACTAACAAAATGGAAATAGTCAACGTGGATTCCATTAAATATTAAGGCGTCACAATTACTTGGGACCTGTTTTGGAATAAACACACTCGGAAAATATGTTATCAAGCCAACAGCGCAGACTTATTAAGACATCACTATAGAAATGATTTTATTTCTCTGGATTTATTTTGAAAAACGCAGTGATAAAGTTTATGAGCGAAGTTATTTTGCAGTAGTTATATAGTAGCGAAGAGTCTACACTATAGTTTTAGTTACGTATGCACAAAGGTATGTCTTGGAGTGATTACGGGCAATATCAAAGGAATTGGGATGAGAGTCAATCTCACGGCAATTAACCTCTGAGTGATTGTGAGGTGAGTTCCTCAACCAACGTATAAGTTATACCTATGCTAAGCCAATGCAAATTGGTGTCCTCCTTATGTATCGTGAGGGTAAACGAAAATCACGAATATATGACACGGGAAACCTATTTTATAATTACGGCATCAGATGCTATTGGCGATATTAACTAAAAGAATACTTAGTAACCACATATAGCCACAAATCTACCCGCAGTTATTCTCTCACATTCGAAAATAATATAAATAGGAATTTAGATGATAAAACTAGAATATTCTTGCTTTATAAATATTTTTAATGCTGAAATATCCGGTTAACCATATCTCGGTTCTTCTTCATAATCTTCCATCCCTAAATGGGACTCTTTTCCGCCAATCAATAATAGAAGAACTAGGATGGGAATTACTATCAGAACGCAGGTTAAAATTTAGGTTAAACCTTTTAAGTAAATTCGAAACCGATTTGATCACATTTAACGTTAGATATATATTATGAACCCCTGCGTATTATGCTAGGTTTGATCAGATTAACAAGATTAGATAGATAGCTTGTCGTACCGATAGATTTAAAATGTCATTTTTCCGCGTACCATAAGAGAGAACAATAGGCAGCGTAGCAAAGGGATAGGTAGGTGAAATATAGTTAGTGAAATATAGTCTGTAGTGCATGATGCATGTAATAGCAACCAATAATCCCTTTCTTATAATGTAGATACTAACCACCTAGCTGCATGTGGCCCTGTTCTCTAGCATGTCTCCCTTAAATATCCTACTTGCATGGCAATAGTGCATGTTTGGTGATCTTCACCCCCTGCCACACACCCTCGTGGTGGCTCGCAGGGTATTACGTAGATGTAGATGAATCACATCGGAATCATGGCTAAATTTCCCACATTTAATAAACTTTCCGCAAAACTCACTTCATTTACCAAACAAAATACGCACGGATACACGCAATGACCATAGTTGATTGGAGTGTCGCACCCGTATTTGAATATGGCCCATCATTAACTAATGGTCCGTCGTCAACACGGGCATCATTAATTATAGGCCGTATTTAATTATATACTTAACTACTGTGTGTAGACGGGGCATTTGGTGAAGATTTTCAAAACTAGAAACGGAGCATGTCCGGAAGGAAAGCAAATATGTCTACGGCTACATCTACATACTACCCTGCGAGCCGCCGCATGGACGTGCGGCAGGGGGAGTGTTAGGTCACCAGCCATGTAAAGATGTAAGGGATGAGGTTCTGGGAGGAGAAATGGTGGCGTGTATCATGGGAGTGTATTTAGAGGAGGTAAGATTTTCTTGTGGTCGCTTATTGTGCGCGGAAAGAACGAGTTTTTGTGCCCATCTGTTCGGCAGTGTATCTCTCTTATTTTATCTCTTCTGTCAGACCTAGAGATGTAGTGCGTCGTCATGGTAATATTCTCAGTGTCGCTCTGAAATGTACCAGTTCTGAATTTTTCAAGCAAGCTATGCGCAGCGTGTAGCCTCCGAGTCTCTAGGGGCTCCCACCTTAATCCCTCAATAAGTTGTGAGACATTATATGTTCCCTCGTGCCAGTTTTTAACGAAGCGTGCTGCTTTTCCTTGTATTTTATTAATTTTTTTGGGCAAATCTTCATGACCAGAGTCCCAAATGCTCGCGGCAAATTCGAGGTGTGGCCCAACCAGAGCGAAGTAGCATCTCTCTTTCCCTTTTTTCATCCGAGGACCTTCCTATTAAACGCTTAACAAAACCAAGTTTCTTTAGTGCTGTGCCGGATATGTTTTGTATTGTGTTCCCCACGATATATCAGAAGTTATGGTAATCCCAAGATGTTTTAATGTATTTGAGGATATTATGTTTATTCCACCCACAGTGCAGGTATTGCATTTGTGTGATGACTTTCGCAGGAAGTGAACTGTGGTGCATTTTCTGATATTTAATTCTTGCCCCCACTCCTGGAACCACGAATGAAGGTTGTTATGGTCAGATGACAGAACTTCAAAGTCCTTATCTTCGCTTATTTCACGGTAGATAACTGTATCGTCGGCAAATATATAGGACAAGCATTGTATGGAATATTTTCTGTTCCACAAATATGTAGTCCACCTCAGTGTCATAGAATCTCAGCTCCTCCCCTTCCCCTCAGTTCCCCCACCCCTCCACCATATATCGCTTCCCCTACTCCCGAAGCATCATATCTGAGGGTTTTCTAAACCTAATGGTTGAAGGCGTAACTTTGTGGAATGACACTACAGACATGACGAAAAAGAGAGAACTCTAAGTATTTTCCACACTTAAAACTTTTATTCCCAACCCAGGTTTCGATTGCCTTGCAATCATTTTCAAAGGTTAAGGTACAAAGTGTGGAAAATACTAAGATTTCTCTCTTCTTCGTCATGTCTGAGGATTTTATGTTTATTCCACCCACAGTACAGGTATGGCATCTGTGTGATGACTTTCGCAGGAAGTGAACAGTGGTGCATTTACTTATATTTAATTCAAACTGGCACCACGAATGAACGTTGTTAAGGTCAGATGACAGAGCTTCAAAGTCCGTGTCTTCGCTTATTTCACGGTAGATAACTGTATCGTATGCAAATATGTAGGAAAAGCATTGTATGGAATATTTTCTGTTCCACAAATATGTAGTCCACCTCAGTGTCATAGAATCTCAGCTCCTCCCCTTCCCCTCAGTTCCACACCCCTCCACCTTGATCGCTTCCCCTACTCCCGCTGCTTTCCTACCGGTCGGAGGGGCCCCCGCCCTGCTCCGCCTGCGGAACCGTCCGTCAAGTGTTTTGAAGCGTCAGTCGCGCTCGGTCAGACCTTGAGAGCGGACGTTCGGCGACGCTTGGCGTGTTCCACGTTTTCGCGAGTGTGAGATCGATACAAATTACGCGGAGTCTTCTGGATAATCCACCAGGGAAGAAGTCGAAATAAGTGAAGTCCTAGAGTGCGTGAACCTTTCACTTTGGTGGATAAACCCAGAGGCTTATGGCGGAAGAAGGTGAGTAACATACAACCATTCATATTACACCTTCGTTCTACAGCTAGATCGGTACTTCCTTACGGACGATATTATCGTCAGAGATTGTCAATATTGTCGCCAAGACTGGAAAATAGCCAACGTCACATCGAAATTTGAAAAAGGAAATGGAAGTGACACAGGAAACTACCGGCCTGTATCGTTAACATCACTTTTATGCAAGATCCTCGAACACATTGTCGTTAGCAATATTATGGCAATCCTGGATAATCGTAACTTCTAACACAGCAGTCATCAGGGCAGTCCTGAGAAAATGAAATAGAAGTGACCCAGGGAATTACTGGCCTACATGGTTAACATCACTTTTAAGCAAGATCACATTGAAAATATTGTCGTTAGCAATATTATGACTTTCCTGGATAATCGTCACTCCGTACGTACCAATCAGAATGGCTTCCGTAAGAGTAGGTCCTCCGAAAATGAAAAAGAAATGACCCTAGAAATTACCGGCCTACGTCGTTAACATCACTATTATGCAAGATCCTCGAACACTTTGTCGTTGGCAATATTATGACATTCCTGGATAATCTTAACTTCTTACATAGTAGTCAGCATGGCTTCCGTAAGGGCAGGTCCTGCAAAACACAGCTTGTGCTCTTCCGTCATGATATCCTAAAATCAGGCGAATCGAAGAAGCAAGTCGACGCTATATTCCTTGATTTCAAGAAGGCATTCGATAAGGTTCCTCACAAAAAACTCATTTTTAAATTGCAATCATGCGGAGTTAATGAAAAAATAGTGAATTTCATAAGGGACTTTCTCAGTGATCGAAAACAAAATGTTGATACTGATGGCTTTAGCTCTGATATGGTTGGAGTCTCATTAAGTCAAGAAATATAGGGAAAAGTACGGAGGGGTTTACTTATTTATTTTTTTCAGTTTAATTTGGTTCATACGCGCACAATCCCATTACTGCGATATTACTTTTACTTTTGCAGGTTTCTGGAAATCACCTTCACCAAATACTCCGTTCCCTCGATATCTCACAACCGTCCTAAACGCAAGTATATGTTTATACATCATTGAGCGTGTGTTAAAGTCCTTGCGAATAAAATCCTAATCCT
Source organism: Ceriagrion tenellum (assembly GCA_963169105.1). Taxonomy (NCBI): domain Eukaryota; kingdom Metazoa; phylum Arthropoda; class Insecta; order Odonata; family Coenagrionidae; genus Ceriagrion; species Ceriagrion tenellum. Next base: position 87,230,190 of record OY720644.1, read on the forward strand.
GTTCAACATCGTTATCCTTCCTCGTGCTCTATCTAATCCACTGTATCCCTCACCCTCCCGTAAATCCACACGCCACAAGAAAACCAATATTTTAAGAAAATTTACTTATTGATAAGCAGTAATAGGCCAAGATTCGTGAGAATTTTTTAAATGAACGTTGTAGAATATGGAGAAAAAATACTCACAACGATACCTGTAAAATATTTTGTTTTATTGGCTTCAAATCACTACACACACACATCATGCTGCCGCTCCCTGTATTTGGAGATTTGCGAAACTGTAAACGAAGCAGGAGAGCGAATGTGAAGAAAAAGCACACTATGGAATATTTTGTTCCACAAATATGCAACCCACCTGAGTGTCTTGTAAATGACACCAAGCCTAACTCGGATCATTATCCCTATCCTTCTTCGTGCTCTATCTAATCCACTGTATCCCTCACCCTCCCTTCAATCCACACGCCGCGAGAAGACCAATATTATTTCAAAATTTATATTATTAAACAACAGTGATGGACACAAAAGAGTGTTAAATTAACGGTTGAAGGCGTAATTTTGTAGAAAATTGAACCAGACATGGCGAAAAAATATCTTAGTATATTCCACACATTAAAGTTTATTGCCGACCCAGGTTTAGACTTCACAGCAATCATTTTCAAGGTACATGTCATGTACATAATCAAGGTATCAATGTACCTTGAAAATGATTGCTGTGAATTCGAAATCTGGGACAGAAATAAACTTCAAAGTGTGGAATATACTAAGATATTTATTACCATGTCTGACACAATCCTCATATACAGTTAAATATCTTGGAATTACCTTAACTTATGATATTTCGTTGGGGACACACATACAAAACATATGCGGCACAGCATTAAAGAAACTAGGTTTTGCTAAGCGTATAATAGGAAGGTCCTCGGATGAAAAAGTAAAAGAGAGATGCTTATTCGCTATGGTTAGGCCACTTATACAAACAAATGTATCATAGAATGTACAAGAAACTGAATTGAATTAGAGTAGGTTCTATTTCCCGTTATTCAGACAATCATACAATTTTCCGCTTTACACGGTACAATTTCCTTCATGAAGGAATTCGTACATTTGTTTGTACAATAAAATGTACCGTGTACAACGGCCTTTAGACATATAATAGGAAGGTCCTCGGATGAAAAAGTAAAAGAGAGATGCTGCTTCGCTCTGGTTAGGCCACACCTCGAATACGCCGCGAGCATTTGGGACCCTGGTAATAAAGATTTAGCCTAAAAAATTGATAAAATACAAAGAAAAGCTGCACGCTTCGTTAAAAACTGCTACGAACGTACATATAGTTATCACAACTTTTAGAGGGATAAAGGTGGGAGCCCCTAGAGATTTGTAAGCTACACGCTAGGATTAGCTTGCTTGAGAAATTCAGAACTGGTGTGTTTCTGAGCGACATAGAGAATATTATCAAGACACCTCATTACATCTCTAGGTCTGACAGAAGCGATAAAACAAGATAAATACATTTCCGAACAGATAGGTACAAAAAATCATTCCTTCCGCGCTAATTAAGCGACCACAATAAAAACTGAGCTCCAAAAAATACACTCCCATAATACACGTCACCATTACACCTCCCAAACCTTACATCTTTACACGGCTGGTGACCTAACACCCCCTGCCACACGACCATGCGGCGGCTCGCAGGGTAGTGTGTAGATGTAGATGCGTGCACCCGCGAAAGTAGGTGATTGGACAGATGCGTCGGTAAATTTTAACTGGGGATATTTAATGCCGCACGGTCATGCATTTGAGCAATTTTTTTATGTTTTTGCGGTCCAATTTGAACGGTGAAAGTGTTCATCCATCTAACTATGCTGGTAATTCATGCATAGTGTAAATACGGGTTTGGTAATCATTTGCGGCGTGAGTTCAAAATCGCTGTTGTGCCTCTGATCACCCACTGCGTTTCATTTTAACTTTTGAAGCTGATAAAGTGTGTATGATCCTTGGTAACAAGCGAACTCAATATAGATAATGATCACTTGGTATATCTGAAATCTCAAAGATATGTCACAGAATTCAGTGGTAGCCTCGATTATTGAAGGATAAGTAGCCACGTGGTTTCGCTCTTTCGAGCTTCACAACAAATTCGTCGAGATAATCGCTATCTCTCGATTACATTAGGTTGATTTGCGAAAAGAAGTGTTTCGACTTGATTGATTACTCCAGCGCATGCTGACACAATTTCAGACTTCATCTACATCTACGTCATACCCTGCAAGCCACCCAAAGGGTGTGTGGCAGGCGGTGCTTCCACACCAGGCATGCATGAATCATACGGCAGAACACCGAAACTACATTGAAACCCGCGTACCACACATGCAAAGCGCCAATTAAAAATCTACTAACCTAGAAACATTCTATCGTCAATTGTTCCAACATGCAAGGGATACAAAGACTACCACTACAGATTCAAAATATCATGCATAAATAAGAACATCAATATTTACATCATGCATAAATAGGAACGTAGAGATTATAATGCGAACGATCTACAGTCTAGCTAATGTCACTATTTACACTATTCATGACGGCGATCACAGCTGTTATGGTCACGAATGGTACGCGGGAAAAATGACATTTTATACCTATCGGTTCTACAATCTATCTCTCTTTAATTTTATTGGCGCGATCTAATCTGTCTTAGTACGAGGGGGTTAATAGTATGTTTTCCACGTTAGTTCCATTTATATATTAAAATATAAATCATATTAACGAATAAATAATACAAGTTCCTTTGCAACTTTGTGTAATCCATATTTCAGCCAATTTAATGACAAATATTGTAAATGCCATCATTATATTCGCTGATAAATCTTAATGTCATGGCAGTATTTCTTACAGGATCACAAATAACTTCTGCTATGAAAGAGTTTGAAACGTGCTGCGTGGAATATATGAATCAAGTTAAAGACTGACGTGGATAGTGTAAAATAATAACTTAAAAATTCAGTCATATAAAGGAATATAATTGCGCGATTAACTATGCAATATTTAGTTTATCCTTCTTACAGCTGGTGTGTATTGGAGCGACACAAATAATATTGTCATGACGCCTCACGACATCTCTAGGTCTGACAGAGGCGATAAAACAAAAGAGGTACATCGCCGAACAGATAGGTACAAAGGGTACAAAAACTCGTTCTTTCCACGAACAATAAGCTACCGCAATAAAAACAGAACTCCGCAAAATACACTCCCATAATACACGTCACCATTACACCTCCCAAATCCCTATCCCTTACATCTCTACAAAGCTGGTGTCCTAACCCCCCCTGCCACACACCCATGCGGCGGCTCGTAGGGTAATATGTAGATTTTTCTATGCACTTACTTCCTGTATTTTTTTCTAACGAGGGGCTCGATAGAAGATGGGACTACCTCAGTCTCAATCTCGCCCCGACAAAGATGTATTATTATTGTGCTAGCTGTTAATTTTAGCTAGGACACGGGGAAATATTAACACAAACTCAATGGGGACCTAATTTAATGTGTTATAGTAACAGGAGAAATTTAATAGACCGGAGGCGTTTAAATGTGGGAGTGGAGGACGATTTCTACAGGATCAAGCGTATAAACATCACTCCGTTGCTATGTGTTACGTCACATGTGTCAGCCCCCTCTGGTTCCGCTAACAATTCTTTGCAAGCACGGCCCTCACGTCCTCTAAAGGCGGGTTTACATATGGAATTCACTTTCTTGAGAGTATCCTAGGAAGCCGCTTGCAAGTGACATTTCGATGCGTAAGCGCGCATATCCATGGCAGTAGTGGTCGAGAGTAGTGGTAATCGACCGCGGTTTCTACTTGCAAGGAAAATGGACTGGTTTCTATTTTACCTGCGTGTAGCACATCGATTCTGTGATCAAATAGCATCGAATCCGGCGGAATCTTGGTCACAACACAGCGAACGGAGATTTCAAATGTAAACAACGAATGACATTGTAGGAGGAGGACTCATTGTTGCACATGTAAATATTTATTTGTACTTAAAAATATTAAAAATGCAAAAGAACCCTTAATGTAAGGTTTGGGACTTATCTCTTATTCGATAATTATAATCATTTTCTTAAACCTCATACTTGATACATGTTATAATGCTCGATTAATGTATATGCTTTATAGACATTTATGAAATCCTCGAATGCCTGTAGGGCCCAAACATCTGTATTCTTGTCAAATTTAGGCGATTTTCATAATTTCCACATTCATTGTTTACTTCCGTCATCCATTTGTTTGGAAAAAGCCGGAAGTTATGTGTAAGCAAAACGATGAATGAACGAATGAAACATGATAGATTCAAATTTTGGAATCCTTGCTTAGGCCACGTGTTGCCTAAATTTCCACATTTAGTTCACCCAGTCCTTGGCGCTACTTAGAGATAAGCCTTCTCAGTCGACTCGTAAATGGCAGTTGTTAATCGTAGTTAACGTGAGACTGGTGGATATTCAATAACGATCGAGGAGATATAAAGTACTTGACGTTGTTAATAATAGCTGGCTATTTTTTAGACGTAACAGTTACTTTGTAAATGCTAGAGAGGAAATATCTACCAGTGGAAGTGTATAAGATGCATATGAAACTTCCATCGTGAGCAGACGCCGACGGTTGCCGGACCCTGATTCTAATTTGAATGTATCAGGCTCGTTCGGCTTAATTAAAGAATTTAGAATGCCTTGTTTAAGCAGAACTTGCTTCGTACCAGGCTGCAAAACAGGGTATGCGAGTACGAGGACCCAAATAGGAGACCGGACGATACTCAAAAAGTGTGTAATTACATCCCGCGTATGGTGCTACATTTTTATCCACTGCATTGTGATTACTGGTACGTAAAACCAGTAAGACGTGCTTATTTACGATCTTTCATCACTTGGCGGCGCCACAATCCACAAAGTTGTTTGCTTACGGAATTCTAGGCAACAGTTTTAGGCGAAGAGTCAACAATCCATGTGTAAAACCCACACAGATCGCTATTTGGATGCGAAATCGCACCATCATCCCGCCCATACGAACTCTCTAATCAACACCTTAGTTCATCGTGCCTACAGTATTTCAGACACCAAATCTCTTCCCTCAGAGAAGCAACATTTAATCTCAGTGCTAGAGAAGAACGGATACCCTAGGCATATAGTCCTTTTAAGGACCGCAAAGAAAGAAAAGGAATTGGCGGAAGCAAATGATCTAATAATAAACAGAACCAAAGAAAGACCTAAAGAAAAGCCAGCTGTAGATGCCACAATTCCATACATCGCAGGGACGGCACAAAAGATTAGTAGGCTCCTTCGGAAGTATGGTATAGTGACGAGATTCTCAAACTCGAAGAAAATTGGAGATATCATCCCAAAACCCAAGGACAAAATTCCCGCTGTAATGTATGAGGGAGTCTATGAAATAAAATGTAGATGTGGTAAATCCTACATCGGCCAAACGGGGAGAGCAATTCAATGTAGAATTAAAGAGCACCAGAGGGCCACCGAAAAGATGAGATTCAGCCTCTCCGCAGTTGCAGAGCATGCGTGGTTCGAGCCAGGACATCAGTTTGCCTTTGACCAAGTGAGAGTACTCTCAAGGGAAAATCATTATTTTCCCAGGCTGATCAGAGAAGCAGTAGAGCTGTTTAAATATCCATCAAATTTCAATCGGGAGGATGGATACCCACTTGCCTCAACCTGGGAGAGAGTGGTCGGACCACAGCGAGGAGCGGGCAATGGAGACACCCCATGGTCCTAGATGAACTAGCAACGAAATACATAACAACGGGAAATACATAACAACAATAATTACAAAATGTCCAACGGACCTGAAGACGCCCCCAGGAAGAGGAGAGAAACTATAGTCAGAAAAGCTAAACACGAAATACCTGAAAATAGCAATATAAACAATCCTTGTGTATATTCATGAGCAGAACGATGCGCTGCAAGTGGCAAGCGATGCGATTCGAGATATCGCTACACTCGCTACTTCCATTAAAGTCAACTTCCATGTGTTACACCGCCTATACATATTCGTCCTTAGGAATTAACAAGAAAATTTATAGTATCCTCTCCGTCATCTAACTCTAAGCCATAATTTTCCGAGAAGAATTACGTCTATTTTCATCCTGCATTCGTCCTTGGCCTTGGAGCTAAAGTGACGGATGTCAGATAATGATCCGTCGTCCGGAGTGAATCCGCACGTGAGGAGAAGTGAAATTATGGAAGTGGTGAAAAATGCATTGTTAATCGCAGCTCAGATTTTCTTTCTTTTAATGGATTAGGTGCAATAAAAATGACTGGGGTTGACTGCGTAACGTGAAGAGGAAAAAGCGCACAAAAATAACCTTGCATGTCAAAGTGTCATACCGAGAGTCGAAGTTTCTTGTTTGAATTCTACATAGAAGCCCTTGTTTTCGTGATTAGAAGTGAAATTGGAACCACCGTGTTGAAAAAATTGCTCGCCCATTGAAAGACGAGCATTTATTCCAGACGAAATCTGCATTTTTATACCTACCTCCTGATATAATCTGAAATTCAGCCCTTGTGAACCATCCTATCGCGATTTTGTAAGAACTAGCTGACCCGTGCGAATATGTCCCACAGTATGCAGCTTCTTCCTGTTTCTTACTTCTTTCTTCCTGTTCTTCTACCTGTTTCTTCCCATGGACAATTTAATGTTATTTATGTTTGTGTTAAAGATACATAACGTAGACGTAAACAATAAACGGTCACACTGATTGCATGTAGAATGTAAACAATAGAACTTAAAGATGTGTTAATAGATGGCGCCTCCTACAATTTTTATAACACGTAACCATAGCCAACATATTAGTTGATTATGTTGTCAACAGATGGCACTGCATCATTTTTTAACATAAACTGTAATTTTAAAACTTTTAACAAAAACTTTAATTTCAAACCATTTGTCTATTTTTCGTCAATAGCGGGGAACATAAGCTTTGAAATGACGTTTGAATCATTAATTTTGATGAAGAATTATGAGAGTTGTGGCCTTGCGACAAAAAAACACCTTTGGGAAATAATATGTATGATTCATGGTTCTGCCATTCTTCATTTATGCCAAAACCTTAAGTTGGTTAAACCCGCCTTAGGGCTCTGTCTCCCTCCTGCTACCTAAAAGCCTTCGCATACGCGGTGACGATGAAGAAAAAAAAAAGAATTCTACGGACCGCGGACTCGATTCAGAGGCAGTGGACGAAATGCGGAGCGGCCCCGCGCATTCACGCCCCGCCCTTTTGAGAATGGAAGGAGGCAGGAATGAAGGAACGCACGGATCTTCGCCACCCGATTTCGGTCCGGTTATTCGGGATCTCCTTCACCTTTCCCGCATCGGGAGCCGATCGCCTCCTCCGGGACGGTTCACGCGGGAGTGACGGAAGGAAAGGCGAGGGTCGAAGCACGGGGGGGGGGGGCGGGGGGGGGAAGTCCCTCTCGGTTCGTTGGCCTTGAAATCCAAAAGAGAAGGCTAAGAATATTGTGGAGTGCCGCGGGGGAGAAACGGACGGCTAAGTATGGGACGCTCTCAAATAAACCCGCGCCGCAGTTCCTCGCGGGTGAGCGCGGGACAGTCTTAAAAACGTGCCGAACACAGCTACGCCGGCATATGACCCGGTTCAATTATCAACAGTATAGTGGGGATCACACGTACAGTACATATGAGGCGCAGCATTAAAGAAACTAGGTTTTGTTACGGCCGTTTTACACGGTACATTTTATTGTACAAACAAATGTGCCACAGAATGTACAAGAAACTGAATGGAATTAGAGCAGGTTATATTTCCCGTTAAGTTATTCAGACAATCATACAATTTACCGCTTTACACGGTACAATTTCCTTCATGAAGGAATTCGTACATTTGTTTGTACAATAAAATGTACCGTGTAAAGCGGCCTTTAGACGTATAATAGGAAGGTCCTCGGATGAAAAAGTAAGAGAGAGATGCTACTTCGCTCTGGTTAGGCCACACCTCGAATACGCCGCGAGCATTTGGGACCCGGGTCAAATAGATTTAACCAAAAAAAATTATTGAATTACAAAGGAAAGCAGCGCGCTTCGTTAAAAACTGCTACGAGCGTACATATAGGTTCTCACAACTTTTTGATGAATTACGGTGGGAGCCCCTAGACACTCGGAGGCTACACGCTAGGCTTAGGTTGCTTGATAAATTTAGAACTGATATTTTTCAGAGCTACATAGAGAATATTATCATCAGTCCTCACTACATCTGTAGGTCTGACAGACGCGATAAAATAAGAGAGATACACTGCCGAACAGATAGGTACAAGAACTCGTTCTTTCCGTGAACAATAAGCGACCACAATAAAAATTAAGCTCCACTACATATACTCCTATAATTCATGTCACCATTTCATCTCCAAAAAACTTACGCCTTTACTTTCCTGGTGACCTAAACCCCCTGCCACACGCCCACACGGTGGCTCGCGGGGCGGGGTTAAGCAGATGTAGATGAATATTTTGAAAGGAAATTCACTCATGTCCTCAAATTTACATGGGCAAACAACTGAAGTTCCTCACACTCGTCTCATCCGGACTTCATATAGAAGGATGGAAGAGATCCGAATAAGATCAGAGAAGAAGTTTCCATAGTTGCAATGCTATCGAAACTGTTGTCTGCGAATGTGAAAATATGCGGACTAGGGGTGCTTTTCTGAATGGAATAGCGTTAACGCTATATGCCATAAATAACTATCGTTACCTTTTTTCGGTTAATAGCATGTAATTCTTCAAAACAAAAGCGTACGAAAGATATTTCTGGCATATAGCGTTCACGTTATCTCCTTCAGAATAGCAGCCTAGTGCCCGAAAAGCCTTCACTGCCACGACAGGAACATATTGCACCTAATGGAACATGATGAATACACTTATGCATGTTACGCACGATCAAAAAATGAAAATGCCATTAATTTTTTTTACTTCACTCTGAAAAGTTGGCAGTATTTTTTTACAACAATTATAAGTTATTTCGAGGGTTTCAGTTAATATATAACGCTGGTTTACTTTTGTCGACGTTTCGGAATATACATTATTCCACCAACGGGGCTACAATATTAACACACTGAACATAAAATTGAATCTTAATACGGCACATTTTTGTCCCAATAATCTACACACACACATATCCTGGGACCTATTACTATGGAAACCGATATTTACTAAATTAATTCAAGCGAAAATCGCCGTGTACAAAAGTGTACTCCTCCCCATTTTGTTGTACGGTAGTGAAACATGGGAATGTCAGGATAAGAGTAGACTAAACACCGTGGGTATGAGTTATCTGAGGATTGTTTGCGGCAAAAGTAGGATAGACAGGGTGAGGAATGAGAGGGTTATAAATGAATGTGGGTTTGATGCTCCAATAATGGACATATATGAAAGGAGTGTGCTTCGTTGGTTTGGCCATGTTGAGGGAATGGATGAGAGTCGAATAACGAAACAGATATATGAGAGTAGAATGAATGGTGTGAGAGGTAGAGGTAGGCCCAGAAAGTTGTGGTTGAATGTGGTTGAGGAAATTCTTAGGAGGAGGAATATTTGGAGTCTTAAAAACAGGAGGGCGTGTATGAAACAGTGTATGGGGGGTAAATGAGGCAGAAGAGGCTTGCAAGGATAGGTCAGAATGGAGGAAATTGTTGAAGCAGAGTTAGGTGTACAATTATGTATTAACGAGAGAAACATTTTGACTGTGCCTACCCCGGAAGGGAACGGCGTGATTGCTATGAATGTACATATGTAATTCCAAAGGGCACATATTTTTGCGGCCCCACTCAATAAAGAAGGCACCATTTCACACATACAACACTCTTCGACTTCATTCGTTATATAATTGACCTAAACCCTCGAAATCAGCTAATATTATTTCAAAATAACTGAGATAAAATAGGAAAATGATTGACCGTATATAATTTTTTTGTTCTGTGGAACATGCATGTGATCATTCATCGTATTTCATCAGTGTACATTGTACAAAATCTCCCTTTGATGTACGATACACAGTGCATCATGAAAAAATTCAAACAACCTCCCAAAATTAACCCATTTTGTTTTCCTCGCTCTCCGGAGCTATTTATACCTTGAAATGAAGTAATAATTATTAATAAATAAATGACGTATAGTGACGTCATATCGCCGAGATACCGATTCGAAGCACGTGACTTTTTTTAAAAATTGGTATGCACTCTTCAAAAGCTAATATTTACTTCCGAGGGTGAGGCTAATACAACTGCATTGCATTTTTACATCCATATACTACCCTGCGAGCTGCCGCATGGGCGTGTGGCAGGGGGTTTTAGGGTACCAGCCGTGGAAAGATGTAAGGGATATGGTTTTGGGAGGTGAAATGGTGACGTGTATTATGGGAGTGTGTTAAATGGAACTCAGTTTTTCTTGTGGTCGCTTATTGTGCATAGAAAGAACGAGTTTTTGCACCAATCTGTTCGGCAATGTATCCCTCTTATTTTATCGCTTCTGTCAGACGTTGAGATGTGTTGAGGCGCCATGATAATATCCTCTGTGTCGCTCTGAAACACGCCAGTTCAGAATTTCTCTAGCAAGCCGAGCCAAGCGTGGAGCCTCCGAGTCTCTAGGGGATCCCACCTCAATCCCTCTAAAAGTTGAGAAATACTTTTTGTTTGCTCGTAGCAGTTTCTAACGAATCGTGCAGCTTTTATTTGTATCATATTCTCTCTATATCTCTCTATTGTATACTATATTTTACACATATATGATGTATGTAGTTTGTAGAGGAAAAATTTCTGAGTTTGTTGGAAAATTTTCTATCATGGATTTTTCTATCAATAAGGAGCATTGTAATATTTTTTTGTCCGTTACAAGTTCTGTTTCTTTTCCTAGCCATGGCCCCCCTCCGAGGCTAGGAACCTGCTTTGCCTACTTTTCCTACAGATTAGCTTGGTTCGCCGATAGCATTTCGTCCCAGCGAGGCATGAGGAGCGGTGATTTGAGTGAAATGCGTGATTTTCCACTCCCACACCTGGTGTGATTTAAAATGTAGGGTAGCGCCGTTATCTTTCTCTTTTCAGAGCACGCTATATAGTTCATCACAGGAAGCAGTTGAGTAAAGTTCCATTCGAATCACGAGATCAAAGTAGGGCAGACCGATGCGATAGAAAATGGTGAAGCGACCGAATTAATAGTGTCACTGTGACGATTGCAGACCTGGTTAGCAGGAAATCACACGGAAAAAATAGTGTTATGCTAGAATATAGTCAGATTCCTGAAAAAAAGAAAAGATAACACGAGGCCTCTAAATCACACGTGTAAGAATAATCCGATCAAGGGCAAACATGACAGCACAGCTCAAAAAAAATCACCAACACTCATAGTGAGTTGCAGAAACGACACATATGTATTCTATAAAGTTATGGGAGCTATGACCCATAAGCTATGGCAACCATTCAATAAGAGTTGCAGAAAAATTCGATAAATTTATTGGTTAAGTTACTAATGACATGGAGTTCCATAAGTAGCCAATATGGTGGATGCGCTATGAACCGCTTGGAGACTTAATTACTCGATAAAAGAGCTGTTTTTGAGAGAACCGATCAAGTTAATCAACTCTTACTGACTAACAATTATGTGCATTAGCAATTATTAATAGGCTAAGCTATCATAAATTTTATCCGGCGGTAAAAGATAAGATCGAATATTCGAAGCTATTAACAATTTGTAAATAAGTTATGTAACTAGCAGACGTGTTCCTGCAGCCCGAATATTCTTATATCTCAACATCTATAACATCATAGATTTCATAAGTATCGATCCCATGGCTAAATGCCCTTGCAACCGGCCATAATCGCTGCAGAAAAATTCGATAAAATAATTGATTTCATATCTTATGGCATGGAGTTAATGAGTTCCATAAGTAGTCAAGATGGCGGATGCGCAATGAACCGCTTGGAGACTTAATAGCTTGATAAAACATTTGTTATGAGACGAATGACCAGTTTCTTTGCCATAATTGACTATTACGTGATTAGCAGTTATTTATACGCTAAAGTTTCGTAAATTTTATCCGGCGGTAGAAGATTAAATAAAATATTCGAAGCTACACATTATTGGTAAATAAGTTGAGAAACTAGTAGATGTGCTCCTGCAACACGAATATATTTATGTGATCTATATTTGATTGACCTCATAACTATTGATTCCATGACAAAATGTTCTTGCATCTGGCCATCAGCGGAGCAAAGCTTATATGCCATGTCAGAACTCATTTAGACCTAAATTTTGCTTGCAACCAGCGAATGAAACATATCCTTGAGAACGTGAAATCAAAATTCTCAGAAAACTAACAACTATGTCCGCAGGGTGATGAATGTCGGTAATTAGTGCACTTTGGATATCTCATTGATTTATTTCAATTTCAAATGGCTCTTTCCTAAATTATTAAGTAGAAGCGCAAAAGCATCTTGAAGTACAAATGTGAAGCAGATATTTTGGCGAGAAAATGATTGATAATGCCTGGCGCGATGTCTATTAATTTTACGAGTAATGCGGTTCATTTTTAGGGAATTATTCCCATGTTGTATTTTTTTTGGATCACTCATGACTGCACGGAGGAAATTCCGATACAAATTTGTGTTGCGAGTCCAATGAAAGAAATTCGCTCAAATAAAAAAAGTTATAAGTATTTTCTATTACTAGCGCTCTTGTTTTCAGCGTACCAACTGCACACCTTTTCCATTAAATGTAGACAATCGCGCATTTTAATGACTTTAGAATTTCTCTTGAGCTCATAGAGTATGATTTCACCTATTCGACTGAACAGCTATTGCTACCATTGAGGTAGATCGAGCGAGAGCTTGCTATGCTAGCCAAACCTAGAACCTGAAGCAAGCCCGCAATCTTCGTTGGCCCTCATTTTTCTATGGCGCCTGAAGGTTAAAACACTAATTTAGCAGTCTTATAGCCAGTTGCAGGAATGACACATATCAATTCTATAAAGTTATAGGACCCATAAGCCATGGAAACCGTTCAATAAGCGTTGCAGAAACATTCGATAAATTTATTGGTCTCATAACTTATGGCATGAAGTTATGAGTTCCATAAGTAGCCAAGATGGCGGATGCGCAATGAACCGCTTGGAGACTTAATTAATTGATAATAGAGTTCCTTTGAGGCAAATGGCTAGTTTGTTTACTATTAATGACAAATTATTAAGTGCATAAGGAATAATGCCTAATTCATAGGCTAAACTTTCATAAATTATACCCGGCGGTAGAAGATTAGATCGAATATTCGAAGCTATTGACTATTGGTAAATAAGTATGTAACTAGCATATATGTTCCTGCAACCCGAATATTTTATGAGATCTATAGCTTTAGGGATCTCATAACTATTGATTCCATAACTAAAAGTTCTTGCAACCGGCCATTACTGTGTTTTACTTCGATAACTTACTATAAATCAGCACGCACATGTGTGCATTATGACAGATTTGAGTTTCAAGGTCATTTTCACATGACCTTTGACCTTTAATATCTCAAAACACGTCATCTCAGAAAATTATGAAAAGAAAATATTTTATTGGCTCTACATTTTTCTATCCATGTACCAAATATTAAGCAGGCACCGCAATGGCAAGGCAGTGCATGATTAATGGGGGCACATGTCCTGCAGGTAAGGCATGCACATGCATGCGGGGCAATTATGTTTTCGACATGCATACATGTGATAATTTCACAATATGTGTTACAGGCTATACTAGTGGTGTTAATTGTACTACAAAATATACTGAAGTAAGTTTACTTCTTCAAAACGCATTCTTCATGATATTTTGTTTATTTATTGAAAGTATCAATCATCCACATTCCCGATGGAAACAATCGAAAATCGATTGCACTAAGCAAACAATTTATGTTTCAAGAGTTACTTTCCTTAAATTTCAAACAGATAGTAGATGTTCTTACTTTATCACCCGCTTATTTGTCCACTCTGTCGTGCTATCCAAAGGAAAGTAGACGGTTAAACATTATGGTTGTTATTTCGGTTGTCAGGCTTCAGTTTGATGACGTAGTACTCTCTACATATACCAAATATAAGTAACTAACATATGTTTCAAGTTTTAGCACAACATTGCTCTAATGCTAGTTCCCTTACCTCCTGTTATCTCTTCCTGTGTACTTTCCTCTTCATTTGGTCCATGAACTTATTCCTGGGTCTTCCTCTGAGGACTTTTTCCTCTAATTTTGCCTTCAATAAAGTTCTTCACAAATCGATTGTGTCTCAGGGTGTGTCCAATTCATCAAGTTCTTCTTGTCTCTATGGTATTCCATATCGTCCATGCCTCTTCTACTCTTCTGTGCACTTCATTTGTTATTTTGTCCGTCCAGTACGTCTATAATAGCCATAAGTTACTAATCCAATATTGGAATTATCTCCGCAGTGGTTTTCTGTCCCACTGTGGTAACCCGGTTGTCTGTGTAAGCAACATGACATCGCCGGAACAAGAGCAAACAAATGCCGGGGCGAACACCTTGAAGATTCTTACCCTTGGTGCCATCCTAATCTTGAAATGCGCGGGGCAAGATAAATATTTGAGGCTATCGCCGCTCGTGCCTCTTAATCATAGATTTTGAGAATGATCTAATATGACGTCATTGTTTCTGGCCTAGATAATGCGTTCGGCGTCCGGAATGGACTGTAACTTTCCTATACACCTAGATTTCGACTGCAGCTCTCATCTCAACGCTGGAAGTTTTTTTTTTAATGACAATTAAATCTTGTTTGGTCAAATGCGCTTTCCGTGGTCACAAAAAGTACTGGACACGGCGCAATACAACAGCGCATGTGCTTTTCGTTTGTTTCAGACCCTGCGCACTTCGATACTAATCGGGAGAATACTTGATGTGTGCTGAATTGCGCCTGAAAAGAACAACAATTTTTGAAACCGCTATACGGGTTGGTTTTCAGTATATAGTATTGCAAACGATATAGCTGTTCAAGCGTTGATTAGCAGTAGAGACGTCAACAAACACGGACAATGTGAAGTTTTCAATTACAAGTGGGCGAGTACCATTTCCTTTTAATCATGCAGTTATTCATTTTTATTCACGCCATTTACCATTTGAAATATATGTAAATGGTTTGTGATAATTTTATAGTTGTTTGTTTACGTATTTATTTACCTTTTGGGGTTGTTGTTTACTTTTTGTTGTTCAACATTAAGCTCAATTGTTGGTAAATTTCCGATTCCTCAATCTCTGTGCTAATATTTATATAAATACCTGGATGTATGTCTCTTTGTTTCGTGTTGCAAAGCCTTGAGGGTACCAATATTCGCTACGTTTACCCATCGAACTCAGATCGATATGAACTCGGACCGATCTGAACACTCTAAGCCAGCCGACTCGGATCGCCGGGTTTACCGATGCAAATTCGATTGAACTATCGATATGAATTGGTTCACATCGATTTGAAATCTCAGGCATGCGCAGAAAACTGGCCGAGTAAGCCTGCTTCTTATATCGATCCCGCTAGCCCGTTGCGTCTACCATACCGAGCTGAACCGGCCAAATCGATCGGAGTTCCACAGGTAAATATAGTGATATTCGGCTAAACGTTGGCTGCAAGCGAAATGCATGAATGACCAAATATTCAAGAATCTTGTGGTTGTATTTAAAGGCCATCGTTTGAACACACCCTTGCTCCCCGTTTTAAGAAAGACGGACCATTTGTTTTTCTTAATTTGCAGCGGCAACGGCACGTTGTATTCGGCAGACCACTTCTATGTCTCCCTCACTCGTTTCTCTTAGCCCACCTTACACAAATGCCTCCTTCACATGCTTCAAACGTAACGATCATCGTAGATATGCTTCGTAAGATTCACTATAATGAGCAAATCGCCTCAGTGTGCAGTTTATAATAAAATTAGGATTTTTAAGAGCTTTATTTACGCTTGTTCAGTGCGAATCCTAGAGTGTTAAGTATAAAGTTAATGAACGTTTCCTTAGTGAGAATATATTCCTGTACGCAATTTATCGCTTTCGTAAATGTAATCTCCTTGTGTCGGAATAGGTCGGAAATATATAAAAGAGAGAATAACGAGAAAATAAATGAATAATTAATCTTAGCAACATTATTATTAATTTTTGATGTTTAGTTCTTAATGGAGCTTACATCAGATTGAATGAAAATGGGGGGTCACTACGTTTACCCATCGATTTCAGATCGATCTGACCGGATCAGCTCGGTATGGTAATCGCAACGGGCTAAAGGGATCGATCTGAGAAGCCGAACGACTCGACCAGACTCGACTTGTTCAGCCAGTCTTAGATTTCAGATCGATCTGAACCAGCGGGTCTGTGGGGCTTCTCCTTATTCTCTGGGTTGTCATTGGGAAACAAAATATAATCATTATTCAAGACGCGTGTTGCAGTACGAGTATAGTTATGGCGAAGATGTCACCTTCATGGCATCGTAGGGCATCGCAATTCTACCACCAAGGGTGCAATTATGTGAATTCAAAATGCGACTGAAAATTTCTAACTCTGCACTCGTTTACACACCGGGTCAATCGTGCTTCAATCGATTGATTCGATTGTTCGATATCGATATTTTCAGTTCATTTCGGCAAACCAGCCAACATGATTCGGCTCGCTTGGAATTTTCAGATCGGTCCGAGTTCAGATCGATCTGAGATCGATTGGTAAACGTATAACGAAATACAGATAGAGTGTAGGAAATGAATGTTAAGGCCGCCAAATAATGGAATTCATCAGGTAGAAGCAAGAAAATGATGAAAAGATGCGAGAATTCGTGCAAGTATATATCAAATCGCTCCCAGTTTATTATAACGGAGGATTAATATTTCAACGGTGAGCAGCCCTTTCATCCACAAGTGCAAACTCTACTCGAGGATCGTGACCAGAGTTCTTTTCATATCAAGGTTGTATTCCCTGACTTTCAGCGTCTTTCAAACTCTCCCGTACATTTCTCATTTCCTCGTTTCCGTCTCGACGACCTTCACGCCCGTCGCGCAGGTTATTCCTGGTACTTTCCTGCTAAATCATTCGCCTTCATCCAACCTGCCATTACACGCTTCGGGTGAGTGCTGTGAACACAGGAAAGAGCAAGTGACATTACTACATGATGTTCCTAATGTTTACTTTGAAAAAAATCACCCTCCTTCCTGTAGTTTGATCTATTTATTACACACTAGTGATTGGTCATGATGTTGGATATAAAGTATTTGATTACCGTATTATTTTCCATGACGTAGAGCCTATTTAGCTGGAAATCGCGATGATCTTCAAAGGTCACCAAACGTAATGGTTCAAGTTCTCAAAGAATACAACTTGGAAATAAATATGACGAAGACTAAAATCCTAGTATGCGGAAGGGAGAAGCTGAATGTAGAAGTCACCCTGAGAGGAGAGAAATTAGAGCAAGTGGATTCCTTCACCAATCTCGGAAGTACCATCACGTGGGACGGCAGAAGTACAACAAAAATCAAGCGGAGAAGAGCTCAAACTAAGAAGGCGTTCACGGAAAAATGGCAACTGCTGTGCTCAAAGAAGATAGGGTTAAAAACCAGGAAACATTGTGTGAAAACATTCGTGTGGAGCCTGACACTCCATGGATCAGGCGCATGGACCATTGGAAAAGCTGACCGGAAAAGACTAGAAGCCTTCTAAACCTGGAGCTGAAGGTTGATTCTGAAGGTAATATGAACAGACAAAGTAAGAGATGATGAAGTGTACAGACGAGTAGAAGAGGAAAGGACAATGTGGAACACCATACAGAAAAGAAGAACCAGATGGATTGGGCACATCCTGAGACAAAATATAGGGAAAAGTCCCCAAAGGAAGACCCACGTATAAGTTCATGGACCAAATAAAGGGGAAAGTATATAGGAAGAGATGCCAGGAGGCAAAGGAACTAGCATTAGGCAGAGAAGGGTGGAGGGCTGCAGTCAACCAATCTCAGGATTGAATAACCGATGATGATGATAAGTCACCAGATACAGCAGGTTTCACGTCATCTTTTTAACACCGACTATCGTTACTCAGTGATTTTTTAATAAAAAAAATATAAAACGTTGAAAAATATGTTGTCAAAGACGAAAGATGTTTCCTCTTTTCCAAAAATTCTATCAGAAAAGGCCATTCGTATGCTATTTTACGAATAGAGACGATTACTTTGAAATGTAGCTCGTAGAACAAAGCAAAAAACGATAACTTTTTCTTCAATAGACCAGTTTCGTTGCATAAAATGATATCTAAAATGTGCCCTCGTAGAAAAATGACAATGATCAAATGGATGGTGCAAATCGCCAAAGACGAACTCCTTCAAAGAGGTGGCTTTCTGTAAACTCTCCACTGCATACGGAACGTACAGTTTGCGGTTCAGAAGAATTAGTCGTATCCAATGACATAACGAAAAGAGTCCCACGAAATTCTTTTTTCACACAGCTGTACCTTCAGTTATTAAGAGAATATATAAGTCAATTCACCCGACTCATTTGTCGGTCCAATAACATTGTGACACAGTTGTTTTCCACATCGTGAATCGCTTGATCGCGTGATCGCATTGCGTATGGCTTGGAGACTTAATTACTTGATAAAAAGAGTTGTTTTGAGACAAATGACCAGTTCGCGTACTCTTTCCGGCTAATTATTACCAGTATTAGCAATTATTCATACGCTGAGCATTCGTAAATTTAATTTGGCGGTGGAAGGTTAGACCAAATATTTGTCGCCTTTAACTATTGGTAAATAAGAAATGTAACTAGTAGATGTGTTGCCTCAATTGGAATATATTTATGAGATCTACTACTTTATTGATCCCATTACTACTGATCCCATAACTATATGTTCTTGCAACCGGCTATAAGATAGTAGCATATAAAATTTAAATCTTGCAGGCTTAAACAATAGGTAAGTATTCTTAAAAGATATGGTACCCATAAGCCATGGAAACCAATCAACAAAAGTTGCTTAAACATTCGATAAATTTTTTGGTAGTACATTACTTATGGCATTGAGTTATGAGTTTCATAAGAAGCCAAGATGGCGAATGCACAATGAAACGCTTGGAGACTTAAGTACTAGATTAAAAGAGTTGTTTTGAGACAAATAACTACTTACTTATACTCTTAATGACTAATTATTATGTGCATTAGCAATCACTCAGGGGCTAAACTGTCATAATCTTAACCGGCGGTGGATCGAATAGTCGAAGCTATTGACTACTGGTATATAAGTTTAGTAACGAGTAGATGTGTTCCTGAAACTCGAATATATTTATGAGATCTATAACTTCATGGGTCTCATTACTATTGACTCCATAACTAAATGCTCTTGCAACCGGCCATAAGAAGACAATTTTTTTCGCAAAGTTTGAATTGTTCATTTCCGTAGAATCAGTGAATGACTGCTGTAAATAGCCAGTCGCGACACCTCGATCCCTCAAGCTGCATCTGCGGAGTTGGCTCCATCTTCCGCCGCGACAAGGCTCGTCAACTTTGAGGAATGTCTCGTCTTCCTTCAGACTACTCACAGAGAGTGGACAGACAGGCAGGCCCCTCTTCCACCTCCCATCCACCCGCCCCTCCCCCCTCCATCCACGCCCCCAGTCACCCCCGACTATTCTTGGTACCACTCGCGCGGCAGAGGCCAACACAGAACCACCTTCTCGAACACATTATCTCTACTCTATAAGCGTTCAGTTCTATGGTTACGCAGAGTACATTTACACCATTGAGGCGGATGGAGAGGACGCTCGCCATTGCGGCAAATGCTAGAATGTGTAATGTGGGCGTGGCCTGTCCGCCATCTTTGTTACCCCGATTTTCCTTTAGCGCTTACGGGATGACGTACTATTTTAGCAATTTTCCATCTTTCCCATTAATCGCTTGCTAGCAATCAGCATGAATTTACTTCTTTACAACATATTATTCTTACATAAGGTTTGTTACTCATGTGAATGGATAATAATTCGCGATGGATTTTTGGCAATAGACTTATTTTCTGTAATGAATGAAAACTATGAGAAAAAATAATTTAATTTGATACGTACATTAATTTAGGTATACCTCGCTAAAGCGTGACACAAACATCAGCTTTTTATCGTATCACCTTGGCTGGGATGGCTATTCCAAGAAATGTAATATCAGAATTCTATTAGCAATTTTTGCCAAACATATAAAAGCATTGTGTTCCGCTGATTCGTCATGATAGGAGTTAATGTTTGTCGACCATGGCATCAAGAATTGATTGCGATTTTAGTGCCTATGAATGGTTACGTACACTGAAAGACTTATATTCTTTCCAATTCACAAGTCAATACCTGTGAGGTTAAAAGACAATTTACTTTGTCAATGGAGGAAGTAAGCGAAAATTAACCATTGCTGTTAATTAATTTGGAAAACAGGAGAATATTAAAAAGGTTGGAAATTAACTTTACCCATATAACCCGAAGTCAGAACCATAATGGATAAAGGAGATCGGGTTGGTGTGGTGGCTAGAGTACTGGCTAACCACACGGACGGCCAAATCCCTGCAGAGGAGGTTGTGTTTTTCAGTGTAAAACCCGATCCGTACTTGAGCGTTTTGTGGAGGACGCTTAAGTGCAGTACTCCGTCTGTAGGATGAGACGTTAAGCCGTAGTCCCCTTGGCGCCTTTCGCTTAGAGCAGGCCAATGCCGCCGGGATTCTATCCGTCCTTCCTCCCTTACCTGTCCCTTATGGCGCAAATGACCTTAGCCGTCGGTCGCCTCCCCAAATATCCAATCCAATCCATAGGGGATGGATTTGAGAAGTATGGTAAAATCGAGTAGAATACATAGCACTGAGCAGCCAATACATATATGTTTCAAGGGTTACTTGCCTTAACTTTCATACAAATGGTTGATATTCTTGCTTTACATCTGATGACTCAGCCATTCTGTCGTGCTATTCACAGGTAAATGAGGAAAGAGGAGGGATATCCAATATGGTTGTTATTTCGGTTGTCAAGATACAGTTTTACGACAAAGAGCCCTCTCCATGTACCTCAATGATTCACACCAAGCCTTCAACATCTCACTACGTACTGCCCTAAGAGCCGCTGCTTGGGCGATGGGCTTGGCAGGGGGTGTTAGGACACCAGCCGTGTAAAGATATTAGAGATAAGGTTTAGGGAGGTGAAACGGTGGCGTGTATTATGGGAGTATATTGAATGTAGCTCAGTTTTTATTGCGGTCGCTTATTGTGCGCGGAAAGAACGAGTATTAGTACCCTCCTGTTCGGCAGTGTATCTCTCTTATTTTATTGCTTCTGCCAGGCCTAGAGATGTAGTGAGGCGCCATGATAATATTCTATGTGTCGTTCTAAAACACACCAGTTCTGAGTTTCTCAAGCAAGCTTAGCCTAGCGTGTAGCCTCAGAGTCTCTAGGGACTCCCACCTTAATCCCTCTAAAAGATGGGAAACACAATATGTTCGCTCGTAGCAGTTTTTTTTACGAAGCATGCTGCTTTTCTTTGTATTTTATACATGTTTTTGGTTAAATCTTTATGACCAGTGCCCAAATGCTCGCGGCATGTTCGAGGTGTGGCCTATCCAGTGAGAAATAGCATCGTTCTTTTACATTTTCATCCTAGGTCCTTCCTATTATACGCTTAAAAAAAACTTAGTTTCTTTAATGTTGTTCCGCATATGTTATGCAGGAGTGTTCCCCACGATATATCAGAAGTTAAGGTAACTCCAAGATATTTTACTGTCCCAGAAGATTTTATGTTTATGTCATGACAGTCCGTGCTCACATATCGAAGTCTCGATTGTAAGCGACTTACAAGGCTACTGTCATGGAAGTGAATTTTATGTGTAATCCCACCTACGGCTTCGGATTCGGCTAGGCGAGCCCAACGGGACCTCTCACTTCGTCCATTATAAATATCACTCGATTTAAATTAAACGCGCTTATCGATGTTTTGGACAATAACTTATTGGAAACGTTCAAGGCATGCGAATTGCAACGAGACCAAGAACGAAATCTTATGATGCCCCAGTTTTGAAATGTAATAACTTTAAAAAATTAATAATAACTTTATTTCTATGAAACATACATAGCTCCAACTCGCACAATCTATAGCAAACATATCTATCCTCCATTTACATGTATATAGTTGACATTGAAGATCTTGTGTTTGAGTTACAAAGTATCAAAGTCGGAGCTTTTCCCGCGCGCCGTAAATAACTGGTACTTTTTACGTTATAACTGTAGTAAAAAATATAAAAATTCATCAAAAAAATTAAAATTTACTATTACATAACGTAGAAATGAATGATAAAAATGATGGTGTCATTAGTTTCTCTGTAAGTCTTTTCGTTAACTTTTTATTTGTACCCAAACTCGAGTGCACATAATTTCTGCGCCGACATCGTTACTTGAGCGAGTGAAAACGTCGTATTTCAGAGCAGAGAAGAGAGAAATCCTGGCGATATGAGAGTGTAGCAACAAGGGCTGTCGCTGTCTTACAAGTCGCCTGATTTCATTCTCCGGTCGGACTAGTTAAATTCACTCTCAGGCGAGTCCAAGGCGACACGATCTGAGAATTATAATCGCTTTCACTTCACGCCGCGATTTCCCTCGTCATTACACGCGGGGTGTTTGGCGGGAATCTTACGGCTCGCTCAATCGCTTGCGGGCATTTGGAAAAGGAAAATATAACGAAGAGAGCTTGAAGGACAGATATGAAAGGGCAGTGAACGGGCGGCTCAAAGAGGTATATATACCATTGGCAGCGACTGAGTTAGTCAAAACAAACACTGAATTCCACCTTTCCGTATGTATCGTTTTAAAAAAAACCGTTCTCCTGATGACGTGCCTTAGCTGTTAAAAAAAAAAGAAAACGTAATAAAGGTACCTCAGGGTTGAAATTCGCCATGAAAAAATCATTTGACTGGACCGGGTCTCGAACCCGGATTTCCCAATTGCCGGTCAGGTGTGTTAGCCAGTTACACCGCCAAGCAATCTCCCTTCAATGCGAATAACTGGCTAACACACCTGACCGGCGATTGGGAGATCCGGGTTCGAATCCCGGTCAAGTCAAATGATTTTTTTCGTAGCGAATTTCAACCCTGGTGTATATGCACCCGTGCGAGTGACTTCGTACCACATCATTTGTTAAATGCAACGTTTGGAAATAATTAAGGTAGTTTGAGCGAGATAGTTCCCTAGTCATGATAGAGATCATATTTGAATTATACGTTTTAATTTAACCAGCTGTAGGACACATGAATTAGCTATTGCATCATTAATGGCTCATTAATTATAGTTTTATATGACAGGTATTGTAAGTAATTAAATGAAAATGTATAAATGAGTCTTTAACTTGATTCATTATTTTCGCGCGGTACGTTTGAAACTCCACCCAAACGGAAGGTTTATTGTGATTCCAACGAATTAACTGCGGTGAAAATATGATTAATTTTCAAAAATAGTTGAGAAAACACACAAACCACACTCTATTGATTTTTAGTCCAGATTTAGGTGTTAAAAATTCCTCATTTTTAAAAATAAGATCTCCCTCTGGAGTGCATACACGTCCCATTTCCCATTTTAAATGGCTGGTATTTTTTTGTTGGCAAATATCTCGGAAAGTAATGTGGTAAGGGGGTGAATTGTTATTACCTTTGCAAGGGTATGATATTTTTCTTAAAAATGAGGGCAAATACTTTGATTTCTAGGCGAAAGGATATTTCGCTCAAATTACCTTTCCATACGAAATGCGTAGATAGGTTTACGAATTTATTGCCCGATGAGTAATGCTCCCAGTCATTTCCTATTGTCTGCCAATTCTGTTGAACTTCATCATTTTCACAGGTTCCCGTAGATATTTGCTACGGACATAAAAGCGAAGATGGATAGACGACATAGTTTTATCAGCATTCGCCTCCCAAGAAGAGCCCACCTTATATAGAGTTTTTCGCGGAAATGGGAAGTATGGAAGATAGAAAAAAAACAACAAATAGCCAATTTTTCCACAAATGAAAAAAACACTTGGTTTTCTTCCATGAATTTATTTTCTTCCTACAACATGTCGCAACACAACGGTGTCGTCATGAGTTGAACCAAATTATTGTTTCATTTGCGAAATTCAAAAGTTGAGCCTGAAACCATGGAACCTAATTGTTCCATCCATTCTTGCATTTTATAACGTGATTCCATTTGGAATGGGTGGGGCTCTACGGCCTTAGAATATCAATAGAAAAAAGTAAGCGCCAAATGGCCGTGAAGTATTAGCACCTCACGCGGGGAGACAAAAGCACTTACCGGGACGCATCAGACCTCCACGTCAGGACGGACAGCACACATCCATTTAGTTCTATGCCCTCGGTCCTCAGATGACAAAAGTCAAAGACAGATGCTACTTCGCTCTGGTTAGGCCGCACCTCGAACACGCCGCGAGCATTTGAGACCCTGGTCATAAAGATATAATAAAAAAATTAGGGATGAGTCGATTCCACTTTTTTTCGTATCCGATTCTTTCAAACCGATTCCCGATTCTCGATTCCTATTCCATCGATTCTTATCCCTAATAACAGGTGGGATATTGATATACCAGTAGCGTACGATGATTATTTAAATTCAAGTATTGGCTGGAATAAAATAACAAAGACAAATAAGTCGCTAAAATGTATATTTATTAACCCTATGAGTACGGCATGACGTGTAATCACGTCATGGTTGTCTTTACGCTGGTGCTGAAGACGTCATATCACGTCATGGGTACTGTGAGTGTTCCAGCTTTCATTATGGGGCCTATTGAAAGTTTCTTAATGATAGCTGGAACACTCACGGTACACTCGACGTGATATAACGTCATCAGCACCGGCCCAATGAAAAACAATACGTGATATGACGTCATGCCGCACTCAAAGGGTTAACAAACAGTAACTATATCCTCAGCTTGTTGAGGTACATAAAAAGTACAAATTGATAGCCTACACCCAAAATTACTGAGATAAATATGATTTGATAACTTAAATATATGAAATATGAATTAAATTATTTTACATATGAATTACAAATTACCACAGAACAATACATAACTTTATTTTTTTTGAGAATTAGAAAAACAAAGTTTCAAAGTGAAATAATATTATCGATTGGTATTTTAGGTTAAAACTGTACAACTTCATCAAATTGAAGACCTTTAAAAGATGCAAATGAAATTTGAAAGATACGGTAACTGACAATGAATATTATAGAGAAAATATGATACAGTTTAACAGAGTTAAGACGTTAATACTATGAAATATTAATGGGACCCATAAAATGGCAATCTACCTGCATTCAAGTTACAATTTCATTTTGCTGTTTTGGAATAAACACTTTAATTGTTTCAGACATAAATAGTTAACTTAATAATTTACAGTTCACAATGGAATTTAAGTTTGATTACTCTATCCAACATTGCTTAAGCTGTTCTGATGTTTAACAAAAAAAATAATTATTAAATTAGCATATTAGAATTTAACCACCAAAGTGGTCTGTTTAAGGACGTGCACCATAAAAAATACAAACGTTCTTTGACCATCTTTTGGACAATAAATTCCTCACCGGGTAGAGAAGAGCAATTTTTTCGTTCAATTTTTTTTTAACTGGAAGGACCGTAGAATATGAACCGATTCTTGTAGTTCATGTCGAAGAGGCGCTCTTCGTGAACAGTTCAGTCGCGAACGAAACAGCTCCCTCCCCTCCCCCCACGGCAAGTTCTTTGAAGGCACGCGAGATGAAATGCAGCGGGAATGCAGGAGTGTTTGAATGGGAAGGGGGGGGGGACGATATGTGGAGGGGGAAACGGTGTCTCCCGTTGGTGATGCGGGGCCCAAAATAACTGTTGAACCCCTTGCGCCTTTGGGGGGGTCGCGACCGAGTTAGCGATTTCCAGTGTTGGTAAAAGTACTGAGGAAAAGGTAACCGGGCTCAATTACAGTTACTTTATAAAAAAAGTGATCGATTACAAGTACAAATTACAGATTTTAAAAAAATAATCAGTAAACTTAAAGTTACAATTACAAATACTTTTTGTAAGATCGTCCACATTATAGACCACCCGGCAACTATTGAATTTTGCAGTAGAAATGTGGAAAAATTGAGTCATAGAAATTGCTATAGCCTGCAATTTCACTAGCAATGCATACAATCATAATTACTGAAACAACACAAGGGGTGTCATGTGTTGTACCCATCATGAGTAGGCTACAACATAAGGGTGGCTGAACCCAAACAGGCAAATTAGGATACTCAGGGATTCGAAGTTGTCTGTAGGCCTAGGTAAATCAGTTAAAAAGTAAATGCGATGAAGTAAATTATGCAACTTTAATGTGTGCAAAATGGCGTACGTTTGGCAACGCGGCACGGAAGGTCACTATTAAGGATGAGCACTATTAAAACGATCAAAGATCATTCAAGGAGGACTTATGATGAACATTCAAATGGCACTCACAGATGGTGCAAAGAATATTCATTGGAATACTTCATAGATTGTTCAAAGAGTGTTCAATGTTGATGAATCGCGCATGAACTGTTTTTAAATGAATAACATATGAACCATGAAGGAATGTTAGACAGTAGTTCTTGTGAAATGGTTTTCACAAGAACTACTTTTGAACAGATGTAATTTAATCTGAATTGTTGATGGTTTTAATGTGGGATCCCTTAAAATGCATCAGAGACTCCACATGTATGTACAGTGGCGGAAAAAATTAACGCAAAACTCATCGGCGTCTGAATGCGGCGCACACGGGAACTAATTGAAATCGTTTTTCCTTCGACAACTTGACAACAATGAGACAGCATATGGAAACCGGGAATATTCAAACTCTCTATGAATTGATATCGATTTTAACCATCATGTAAATAGTCATACTAATAAGGTTTTCGTTCGCGAGATCGTCTAGGAGTTATAAACGTGATGAGCTTGCATCGACCCGCATTCAGTCGAGGTTCCGAAGTCGTAGTTGATTATGTAGAGATGCTTACCATATTTTTTTAGAGCTTTGGACCGTTTAAAAAGATTTTTTTGATTGTAACTTAAGAAAAAATACGATGAAAGCATTATTTGCTGGGACATAAAAAATTTTTATTCTCCAGATCAAATTCACAATAAAACGTATTTCCGCGTGCAGGGAATAGCTGTGGATGAACATCGTTTTAATATGCCTCAAACTACTTCCGAGAAATATGATGCATTACAATTAACATTTTGGCGTAATATCCTGTGAATTTCAAGTTAAAGTATGGGAAATCTGGTTGAATAGAATGGTTTCCATGTGGAGATAAATTTTTAAAAAAGTATTTCCAATACCTTAAAACCCTTCGTAAGTTTCCGCCCTCGTGCATACAGGTCGTCTCAAACATTTAAATTTCTAAATTCCTCCTAACGTAATATTATTTAATTTCTGAAAACTACTTTTAAAAATCCAGAACACTTTATTTGGTCCAGTTTTTAAAGGGAACATTAGAATTCCCTTTTTTCGTTTTGTAGTAAGAACCACTGGACGCCGATTCCTCTTGATCGATGAAGTAGCCTAGAGGGAGAGCGTTTGTCTGCGGCCAAGAATGCCTGAGGTTCAAATCCTGGCGTGGCCTCTTTTAGTGCCTTTATAATTAATCTACGCGATGTGACTTTATTGCAGCCAAAACTTCGCAGGAATCCGCGGAAGGCCCAGGGAATGGACATTGACCTCAACCACGAGTGTGTGAGTTTTACACATATTCGGGCTTTGTAAAAGAATCAGAGCGGTCACCTTGGTCGTTGAATGAGATGTTTACTTCCCATTCTCGGGTACTCGGCCCCACTTGATTTCTACGTCCTATCTGTCGTATGATGCTCTAATCCATTCATTCGCCAATTCACCACACAATGAAAACCTATTCATGAAGGAGGGAATAGACCGGATCTCTGATTGTGTCAGTTACTTGATTTAGTGAACTTACCTGATTCTACATTCACCTTTAAATTATTTTGAAATGATTTAGTAAAGTGGGAAATTATTTTTTTTAGGAATTGGAGTTTGGTTCTCTCTGCCGAACTTGTAAATACTGATTACTTATCTGAGTGAGAGGCCAAACAAGGGTGGAATTTACTTCAAAATATCTTTAAAACGGTATATGAAGCTTTCCCAGAATTGTTTTCTAGGTTTGCTATAAGCAATACATTAACCGTGTAGTTCACCAGTTCAACTTATAAGATAGAGGATAATACTTAAAGGATAAGGTAAATTAATGAATCACTTAAATATCATTTGACATTCGCAGTGAAAAATGTTTGGCTAAAAGTACGCAGTTAAATTTTATGAGGAGCATTTTATACCCATGCGTAAGTAATACTCAGACAAAAATTCATCGCGTATCTTCCCCTGTGAAAGTGATAAAATACTAAAAATCATCTTTTTCATGTAGCGACTAAGCAGTGATTAGATATTTTCCCTATGGTCAATTGTATACTCCTCATAAATCCGCAGAGTAGTCAATAGAGTGCAAATTAGGAATGTGCACCATCAAAGATTATACGATTGCTACGTTCCTTAAGAATCTATTCCTCTTCAAATGTGTAGTAATATTATTGCTTCAATGGAAGTTAAAGTTGTGAGTGGCCCCACATGAAGATATTAACAGACTTTTTAAGGTCATAAATTTCATCTCTTAGTGGTTATGTATTTTAACGGATGTTGAAAAGGGACACTATAATGCTTTATTTAGAACGAGTGGAAAATGTTGAAATGTATGCATACTTCTCTCAATTTGAGTTATGTTTGCACATGATCACAGCAATTGATCATCGAGAAATATGCTGGTATTTACAGAAAGAATGTGGATGTTTATTAGCCTTATAATCAATCCATCCCCCTCCATTCTCGATTTCCTGACCTAGTCTCTGTGACATGGAGTTGTCGACATTTTGGTATCATCTTACTGGGTTCATTTCCCATTCTTCATCCACGATTTTCCTCATCGCATCTTAATTTGGGGTTGTTTCGTTTGAGGGGGTCGTGCAGCCCGCTCCATCTATGTTACATGATTTGTTTTAAACCATCTCCCAGAATTTAGACATTTGTGAACTCGTAAGTATTCCTAGTTGCGGGCTAAAAATGAATGTTGATATACATTTCATTAAACATAGTTCTTATTATAGCGGACATGAATTTAATGCATTTCGTTTGATAGTAGTAAGAAATAGGTTTTTTTACTTATAAACACCAAATAAAAGTTCAGTGGGTGAAAGTCGAAGGCGCAACACCTCTTCGGGTAATTTTTCGACAGATGTTTTTGCCTTTTAAAAACCTACCATTCGATTCTGAATGGTAGGTTTTTAAAAGGCAAACACCAGGGAGAAAAATGAGGCATACTTAAAGGCTAATAAGATCTTTTTATCCTCCAAGAATTTTGGGAGAGGCCGCTAAAACTTTGAACAATATCTCGGCTTGCGCTGTCCGCTCTGCTTGTTCGTCTATCGACGCCCGTCTCAATGAAGTAGTCATCAGTAAACCATGGCCAAGTTCCGGGTGGTGATGGTCGGGGTGGTTTGTTGTTGTGAATAACGCACAGGTTTCAAATACTTGCTGCACCAGAAAGAAAAGGCTCGTTGCGCTTCGAAAAAATCGCAAGCCCCCGTCGAATACTTATAAGGGCGTAAGAGGAGTCAAATACCACCTCTTTCATGTGAGTTAAACGCCTGACGCCCGAAACATTATCTATGGCAGAAAAGGTATCGCCCGCAACACAAGGGGAAAATAAGCTCTCATTAAAGGCATACTATTTCCCAAATCAATATAATACGCCCTTCATACATTCCGATTTTGAATGGATTAGTTTTGGTGGAGCTTTGTATCGACACGGGGAAATCCTCAAGAGTCCTCCAAGATTGCTCGTTGCTTTAACTCAGACTAAAGGTGGCTGGCCTCCAAACCCATGCATGATGGGAACTAATGGCGTTTGATTGGAATGGTCTGAGCTGATGAGGTGAAATCTGAGAACTACTTCTTCCTGTTTGTATTCCCGGGAGAGTAGTATGCTTTTTCCTAACCTTTAGTTATTTTAAACGTTCGTAGACAATACCACCACTTATTTTAAAAGTAACTTAGTTCACAGTAACGCATACGGACGCAAATAAATTCACTGAAAGGATACGAAACATCATCATAAATCTGCCTTGACATAAGAAAGCTCAGTAAATGTTACTGGGTTGCAAACCTGAATCGCAATAATGGTTCTTCATAATAACATTGTCCGAGTACGCTCATGATTGAAAACGTGATCGTCATCAAGAAAGATCGGGTGCTACATAGCAGTGGAGTGCGCTCCCAGGACCTTGCGCATTGCCCTACCAATGCGGCTTACCTTTTGGATGGCAATAATGACCATAAGAAGAAATGAACCGTGATCCCACCCCTGGTCGAGACACTTTTGAGTTTATCATTCAATTTCTGGTCAAGTAAAATAATTTTTATTCGGCAAATTTTATCTCTTTTGTATTTAAAAAATTAAATATTATCAGACAGTCATTGCAGCTACACATTACATTCATTCATATCGCCAATATGAGAAAATTTATATAAAAACTCATTTGCGTTCATGAAAAATCGAACACGGACCACTCTTTAGTTAGCCAAATACATCTGACAGCTACGACATTAACGTTACCTATTAATTTATTTCATTAATGATATTCTACTCCAAACTGAAGTCTTTTAAAAGGCTTTTTGTTAATTTCATATGTGCGGCGAATTTATAGCTAAGCATATAAGATATTATGCAATCATCCATATGTTATCCATAACTACGCTTAATTTGGGTAAACTTTTCTGAATGTTTATTCGTATATCCTGCATTTACTAGATAAAACGTAACAGTGGACAGCTCATCACCAAGCTTTCTGTGATAAGATAAAAGAAATATCGGGAAAATATGCCTAGATTATTCGGTATCGATGCGTACACATTTATTTTTATTTCGTGAAATTATATGCATTAACGTATGTTTCCATAGTTTAATCCCATTCTGACGAACTAAAGACGGATTTATATTGGGTCAAGAACGATTCATAAATAAATATCCGTTTTGAATTTAATAAATATCCGTTAAAGGAACTTCGTCAATCTACAAATTAGAAAATCGTGAAAAATTACACCACGTAGACTATACTTATTTCAATTAAATCTTTTTTGTATCGACATTTGGTGCGGATAAATCTCAATTTATATCATTTCGGTGAAACAGACGCAGTACGCGTCATTCATAAGATCCTCGGAAAGTCGACCTTATGAAATATCCCTTGGTGGTAGAAGATGTAGATTTTAGCATACAGTATACTGAATTGGGTGGGATAGTAAATATTTTTTATAATCAGTCTTTCTGTATAAATATCATCATTCGACGTAAGAACCATGCTGAAACAAACACAGCGATGCACCGCGACTGAATGTGCGAATAATATGAGACGAAAGCTCAAAAATGAGGCGATTGATGACTAAGTTCTAGGCTCCGACAAATGTGAGCTCCATTGCGGAATTCAAATATTTGCGGTAGACGATGTTTCCCTCAGTGTTGCCAGTCCTTGGAGTGTGTACTGCTCCTAGAAGTTCCCAAAAATGCCGCATTCTGGCGCGCGAAAAATTTTGCGTTAATTTCTTCCGCCACTGTACATTTTTTCCAGACTTCTCGTGACTATGTAACTAAAAATGCTTGGTAAATTGAGGGTATTTCAAGCACCTAGTATATAACTTACTCATTAGGTCCAAAAAGAGAGCGGTAAATAAACATCCAGGTTCGTTATTTTTATTTTTTTAATAGGTTTTTATTATTTTTTTATTATTTTTGGAATAATTTCATTTGGTAGGTTAGAATATTCCTAGAATTTAGAATGAATATTGTCGAAGGACATTTCAAATATACATGGTTTAAAGAAGTTCTTAAATGTTCAACCAGGGAGCATTTTTTAATGATACATTGTGGACTGGAAACTATCTATGAACAGTCTAAAATGACTATTTCCCTCTTAAAAATTCAATGAAAGTTCTCTGGTTGTATGCTCAGGATAATTCAGTCGTGGACTACTTTTGAATTAGTCCATGAATGTCTTCTGCATGGTCTCTCCCCACTGGTATACGTTACCTCTAGGTCACTCAGCGTGATAGAGGGATGAGCATCGACGAAAGCCGGTATAAAATTATATGGATGCGTACTAAGAAGATCTGAAGATTATTCGGAGAAAGAGACGATGACTCGTGAATATAGAAGGCAACAAAAGCCATGGGAGACTTAAAACAAGGTCATGGGATGCCGCTCATTAAAGAGAGGGTGAAATTCCGACAAGTCAGAAAGATCTTCAACACTGTAGAGAATATGGCTGTAGTCAAATAAATGGTGAAAATTGGTACATTTTCCATCGCACTAATTCGATGTTTTCCCATAATAAAATCAAATCAAAGCACGTGCAATATACACTATCATAAATCACTCAGTAATCTTTTATCACTTCCCTATTGATCATTATCTTCCCGATAGAAGACGGGAGATACTGAAACAAAACAAGCACCTTAAGAATTGTTGCTCAACAAAAATTTGACCTTGGCTCGATCTCTATTTTTTTAATCATCAGATTACCGTCGTTATAAAGATTGATTGGCACGGACTGATAGTTGTGTATAGCTAATTAATCAAGTGCAAGAAACAAAACTCAAATAATAAATACTTCTTGAAAGTGTCTAAATATCATGGTTCGCTGGATCGAGAATCGTATTATGGGCCTTTGGCTTTTTGAACAAATGTTTCTTCAAACACGTAAACCAAAATTCCTGATTTAAAATTGTAATTTCACAGTTTTCCACGGATAACTTCCTTAAAAATTAGCAAGCATTAAATTTCTTAATATACATTAACCTTTCCTAAATATATTATGTCTTTAAATAAATAATTATCCGCATTCGTAGTGTACACTATGATAAAATCGAGCAGAATCCCAGGCACTAAGTAACCAATCTAGAGTTACTTCCCTAGAGGTAGTTTGAGCGAAATATCATTTCACCTAGAAATCAATATATTCAGTCTCATTTTAATGAAAAATATATCACCCTTCCAAAGATACCAAGATTTATCAGCCGTTTATCGAAAAATTTTTCGAGATAATTGCAAAAAAAAACCAGCCATATTAAATGGGAAATGGTACACGTACGCATTCCAGAAACACATTATTTTAAAAAAATGGGAAATTTCTAATAACTAGATCTCGTCTAAAAACAAACTGCGTGTAGTTTGTATGTTTTTCCGACTATTTTTGAAAATAAATCATATAGCCACCGCAGTAACTTTTTCAGAATCACAGATAAACCATCCATTGTGAAGGAGTTTTAAACGTACCGCGCGAAAAAAATTAGTCAAGTTGACGACTTGTGGAGATATTTTTATTTAATTTAATAGAAGTTCAGTCACGTAGAAGTGTAATATTGCACCATTAATAATTCAATATTTATTTCATGTGTCCCACAGCTGCTGAAATTAAAACGTACAGTTTGAATATGGTCTCCATCATGACTAGGGAAATATCTCGCTCAAACTACCTTACTGACTCCACATTTGGTAATTCAGTTTGATTAATTGTGTGCGTTTACGTCTCCAGAATCTCCATATTTACTGAGCTCCGTGACTTTAAACAGTCATTTATTATTGTTCTCTGCACTTGGGACATATTTACTCTCCGGGACAAAAGTCAAAAAATGGTATCCCTAATCATTTCTATCCTTCCTTGATACAATTTAATCCCCTGGACTTGGGTTCTCAAAATTTTCTAGGAACGAAACTTTCCTAGCCTTAATGAATTTTGATTGATTCCTCGAATCAGTTATTCTATACCCTTAAAAAATATTTTATTTTATGGCCTTCATCTGACCACTTCAGTCATCTTCTGGAATTCTTCTGTTTTCTGTTAACCCAGTATTACTTCATTCGCTCGGATCGTAATTTTCATTCATCATCTGGGTACACTCTTCCTATTCTCTGTTTGTTAACCCTCTTAGTGATGACTCCTGCCAGCGGTTCTAGCGAGAAATTCGGAGGGTGACTATGCGAAACGTTGGCAAAAAAGGAACAGATTAAACATGAATTAATGACCTACAAGCTCCAGGAAAATAACTCTACATATTTATTGACACGTCATCTAAACATTGCATTCTTATGCTAAAAAAATTAAGTCAAGGATTATGCAGGAACTGAAACGATTTAGTCAAGCAATATTTTGTCAAAGCAAAAATGGAGTCAAAATGATCCAGGATTTCCAGCGTTGTAAACGTAGTCTTATTATCATTAAGTAATTTAGAACCTAACAGTATGCATGTTAAACAACTTTAGTGAAGTATTAACATAGTTGACAACAATTACGGAAGCCATTATGGACGTTCTTTTGTAGTTTATAACTCGTCAAATTTACTCCCGATCTGTTTTGACGTGCGTTGCGTCGGGCGCAGGGTCTATTGAACGAATGGCAGACGCCCTTTCGTGTAGCGATGTGATTAGTGCAAAAGAGCGAATGGAAAGCTCCTTAGATATCCTTTACATTTAATCTCCACAAATTTTTTATAATACGTTTTCAGTGCCAGCATTGGTCAGTACGAAGGTTAGTTTGCACAACTCAGGTAGATGGTTAATGCGCTCGGTCAGTGCCAGCATTGGTCAGTACAGAGGTTAGTTTGCACCACTCAGGGTAGATGGTTAATGCGCTCGGTCAGTGTCAGCATTGGTCAGTACAAAGGTTAGTTTGCACCACTCAGGTAGATGGTTAATGCGCTCGGTCAGTGCCAGCATTGGTCAGTACAAAGGTTAGTTTGCACAACTCAGGTAGATGGTTGATGCGCTCGGTCAGTGCCAGCATTGGTCAGTACAAAGGTTAGTTTGCACCACTCAGGTAGATGGTTAATGCGCTCTGTCAGTGCCAGCATTGGTCAGTACAAAGGTTAGTTTGCACCACTCAGGTAGATGGTTAATGCGCTCTGTCAGTGCCAGCATTGGTCAGTACAGAGGTTAGTTTGCACCACTCAGGTAGATGGTTAATGCGCTCGGTCAGTGCCAGCATTGGTCAGTACAAAGGTTAGTTTGCACCACTCAGGTAGATGGTTAATGCGCTCGGTCAGTGCCAGCATTGGTCAGTACAAAGGTTAGTTTGCACCACTCAGGTAGATGGTTAATACGCTCGGTCAGTGCCAGCATTGGTCAGTACAAAGGTTAGTTTGCACCACTCAGGTAGATTGTTAATACGCTCGGTCAGTGCCAGAATTGGTCAGTACAAAGGTTAGTTTGCACCACTCAGGTAGATGGTTGACGCGCTCGGTCAGTGCCAGCATTGGTCAGTACAAAGGTTAGTTTGCACCACTCAGGTAGATGGTTAATGCGCTCGGTCAGTGCCAGCATTGGTCAGTACAGAGGTTAGTTTGCACCACTCAGGTAGATGGTTAATGCGCTCGGTCAGTGCCAGCATTGGTCAGTACAAAGGTTAGTTTGCACCACTCAGGTAGATGGTTAATGCGCTCGGTCAGTGCCAGCATTGGTCAGTACAAAGGTTAGTTTGCACCACTCAGGTAGATGGTTAATACGCTCGGTCAGTGCCAGCATTGGTCAGTACAAAGGTTAGTTTGCACCACTCAGGTAGATTGTTAATACGCTCGGTCAGTGCCAGAATTGGTCAGTACAAAGGTTAGTTTGCACCACTCAGGTAGATGGTTGACGCGCTCGGTCAGTGCCAGCATTGGTCAGTACAAAGGTTAGTTTGCACCACTCAGGTAGATGGTTAATGCGCTCGGTCAGTGCCAGCATTGGTCAGTACAGAGGTTAGTTTGCACCACTCAGGTAGATGGTTAATGCGCTCGGTCAGTGTCAGCATTGGTCAGTACAAAGGTTAGTTTGCACCACTCAGGTAGATGGTTAATGCGCTCGGTCAGTGCCAGCATTGGTCAGTACAAAGGTTAGTTTGCACAACTCAGGTAGATGGTTAATGCGCTCTGTCAGTGCCAGCATTGGTCAGTACAAAGGTTAGCTTGCACCACTCAGGTAGATGGTTAATGCGCTCGGTCAGTGCCAGCATTGGTCAGTACAGAGGTTAGTTTGCACCACTCAGGTAGATGGTTAATGCGCTCGGTCAGTGCCAGCATTGGTCAGTACAAAGGTTAGTTTGCACCACTCAGGTAGATGGTTAGTGCGCTCTGTCAGTGCCAGCATTGGTCAGTACAAAGGTTAGTTTGCACCACTCAGGTAGATGGTTAGTGCGCTCGGTCAGTGCCAGCATTGGTCAGTACAAAGGTTAGTTTGCACCACTCAGGTAGACGGTTAATGCGCTTACTATTTTGGCATTACTAGAAGCTATAAAGTGGGCGTGGCCGGCCCATCATCTTTGTTAACCTCGATATTCCTTTAGTGCTAAAGGGCTGACGCGCTAATTTTGCCACTTAACTTTGTTTTCCATCGATAACTTACAAGATATCGGCAAACAATTACTTATTAAGCGGACATTCTCCTAACATGTATTTGTTATTTGCTTAAATTAATAAAAATCCGCATTCACGTTGAAAACTATGCTAAAATGGAATAGAGCCAATTGCACTAATGTATTTAAGTGTACAATTTATATATATTCCAAGAACAACTTGCCTTAAATCTCAAGCAGATGGTGGATATTCCTGCTTTACTCCCGGTAATTCGTCCATCCCAAGAAAGACGTGACTTCGCTCTGGTTAGGCCACCCCATTAATAATATACAAAGAAAAGCTAAACACTTTATTAAAAGCTGCTAAAAGCGAACATATAGTGTTTCACAACTTTTAGAGGGATTAAGGCGGGAGCCCCTAGAGACTCGGAGGCTGCACGCTTGGCTAAGCTTGCTTGAGAAACTCAGAACTGGTATGTTTCAGAGCGACACAGAGAATATTATCACGAAGCCTCACTACATCTCTAGGCCTGACAGAAGCAATAAAATAAGAGAGATACATTGCCGAACAGATAGGTACAACACTCGTTCTTTCCGCGCACAGTAAGCGACCACAATAAAAACTGAACTCCGGTAAATACTCTTTCATAATACACGTCACCATTTCACCTCCCAAAACCATGCATATTTACACGGCTGGTGTCCTAACACCCCCTGCCACAAGCCCATGCGGCGGCTCGCTGAGTAGTATGTAAATGTAGATGTAGATTCCATCGTGCTATCCAGAGGAACGTTAAGAAAGAGCAGGCATAAACAATATGGTCGTTTTTTCGGTGGCCAGGCTACAGCTCCATTATGTACCTACCCATTCACCTCAATAGTTTGCGTTGACTATTCCCGTTGCCCTCCGTCGCAGTCACATGGTGATTAAATAACACTGAGTCTCCCGTCCATTCTTTTCCCTTGCTCTCCCCACTCTCTCCTCAGCCTTATCGCAGCAAAAAGACAGCCATGACACACTCACTCGCGACCACTTCGGGTGAAACAATGGACGCTCCTTTGCGCGTGACACATGCCAGCCTGCCTTCGTGAGCGGCACATGATAACCCTCAGATGCGATAGGGCCCCGCCACGGCGCGTCGCGGTTCGCAATGGAGCGAGGTAATTCGTAAGCATAGGTGTTCTATGTAAGTTGTGCACCGTCCACAGGACAACACCTGTAGTTTTCAGGCGACATATGGCCGGTGGCAAAAACATTTTGTTATGGAATCAATAGTTATTAAATCCATGAAGTTATGTACTTCATGTAAATATTCTCGTTGCAGGAGCGCAGTAACCAGTTCCAAAACTGATCTACCATTAGCGAATTGCTTCAGATGTTTGATCAAATATTTTACCGCCTGCTAAAAGGCATGAGAGTTCATCCATCATAATTGCGAATGCACGTAATAGTTTTTCAAGAAGAGTAATCAAACTGGTCAATCGTCTCAAGACGACCCTTTTATCAAGTAATTAAGTCTCCAAGCGGTTCATCGCGCCTCCGCCATCTTGGCAACTTATGGAACTCGTTACTCCTTGTCATAAGTAATGAAAACAAATATATTTTTCGAATATTTCAGAAACAGTTGTTGATTAGTTGCCATGGTTTATTGGTCTCATTACTTTATTGAATACATATGTGTCTTTCCTGAAACTGACCATTATTGCGGTTCCCAATCACCTCGCGCACAGTGGCACACATTGTAGCCAATGGGAACGCCCGTGTGCACAATAAAATCGTCGATTGGAACGATTTACGCTAAAAGTTTTCACAACAAGGCAGTATTATATTAAACTTCTGTAAAGAAATAGTCGATCTCATTTCTACCATTCATCAAACTACCGTGAAATAGGCAAAGACGCGGACTTGAAAGTTCTGCCATTAGACCTTGACAACGTTCATTCGTGGTGCAAGGAGTGGGGACTAGAATTTAACCTTAGTAAATGCACCAGTCAAGTTCTACAGTACAGTTCAGTACACCATTCTTAGTACACTTCTTGAGAAAGTCATTACACAAATGCCATACCTGCCCTGCGGGAGGAGTGAGCACAAAATCTTCAGATAAAATTTAATATCTTGGAATAACCTTAGCTTAGCCTGGTGTGGAATCACCCCGTGCCACACACCCTAGCGGTGGCTTGCACGGTATTTCGTAGATGTAGATGTAGCTTCTGATATATCGTGGGGAACACACAGAAAAAAACATATGCAAGTAAAAGAGAGGTGCTACTTCGCTCAGGTTAGGCCACACCTCAAATACGCCACGAGGATTTGGGACCCTAATCATAAAGATTTAACCAAAAAAAAATGATAAAATACAAAGAAAACCTGCACGCCTCGTTAGAGACTTCTACGAGCGAATATATATAGCTTCACATCTTATAGAGGAATTAAGGTGGGAGCCCATAGAGACTCGGAGGCAACACGCTAGGCTTAGCTTGCTTGAGAAATTCAGAACTGGTGTGTTTTAGAGCGACACAGAAAATATTATCATGACTCCTCACTACAACCTCTAGGTCTTAAAGAAGCGATAAAATAAGAGAAGTACATTACTGAACAGATGGGCGCCAAAACTCGTTCCTTTCGCGCAATATAAGCGACCACAATAAAAACTGAGCTCCACGACAAATACGATTAGAACACGCTCTGCGCTAAACAGGTTAAAAATGTTTATCGCAAATAGGGGATTGGATAGCACTAAATAATTCAATATGGTGGCTGCTTTCCTAGGTCGTTCAGTACAGTTTTAAACAGTAAAAATTCATTTTCGTCATTGCATTCGTCAACATACTCTTATAGCCTCGTTCTTAATGTCA
The DNA here is from genome assembly GCA_963169105.1 of Ceriagrion tenellum. Classification (NCBI taxonomy): domain Eukaryota; kingdom Metazoa; phylum Arthropoda; class Insecta; order Odonata; family Coenagrionidae; genus Ceriagrion; species Ceriagrion tenellum. The sequence goes on from OY720644.1 coordinate 87,269,527, forward strand.
TATTATTAACATTCAAAATTTAACTGTTCTTCATCGCATCACCTGGTGGAGAATACGTAAAACTTAATATGTATCGAATCGACCCTCGAATCAAGCGATACACAGGTACAGCAATCAACAATAATATTACCACTGTTAAGGCAGATTTACGCATGGAAGTCACTTCCATGACTGTAGCCTTGGAAGTCGCTAGTAAGCAACACTTCGATGTGTAAGCACGCCCTTCCATGGAAATATGGGGTCGATAGTGGTGGTAATCGACAGCGGTTGCTACTTGCAAGAAAAACAGACTGGTTTCTAATTTTCCTGCAAGTAGCATATCGATCCTACGATATAATCGCATCGCATCCGGTGGAATCTTGGTCAGAATGACAACAAACACAGAAAAAAAATGTAAACAACGAATAACTAAGAGGACGACTTATTGTTGCACGCGTAAATATTTATTTGTACTTGAAAATATTTTAACCTCTAAAGCACCCCGAAGGTAAGTTTGATGACTTATCCCTTATTTCATAATTATAATCATTGTCTTGATTCTCATTTTTGATACGTTGTCATCATGCACAATTAATTTAATTCATACAAATTAATTAAACCAACGAATGCCTATGGGACTCAAACAACGTAATACAAATGCCATTGTTGTCAAATTTAGGTGATTTTCGTAATTACCATATTCATTGTTTACTTCCGTCATCCATTTGTTTGGGAAAAGCCGGAATTTGTGCGTAAGCAGAACGATGCGCTGCAATTGGCGATTCGATTCGAGATATCGCCACACTCGCTACTTCCATGGAAGTCAACTTTCGTAAAATTTCCCGCGATGAGGTTATTTTTACTCCATATTGCCTTGTTTAAAGTTTTTAAATTTCATGTCAATACTCCTTTGGGTAAAATCTTATACGACAAGGGTTAAATCTTTGAATTTATCTCGCAACTAAAGCCAGTAATTATACTAACTTCAGTTCCGTTGTCTCGGGCGTGACTTCGTGGAATTTGCATAACATTGTAAACTGTATAAAAGTATAACTTAGTTATTCCACATAGATATCATCCACATGGACATCTATGTGGAATAATTAAGTTATACTTTTCATTTACAATACTAACTTCAGCCTCCATGACTATTCCATAGGATTTGATATCATGATTTTTTTTTAAATTGAGGGAAGGGCATAATTATCTTCAGGGTTAAAAAATTTAGTAAAACATACTAAATGCCTAATTTTGAAGTGAGTAGTTAAGAACTTTAATAAACAAGATAAATAGCAGAAGTTTCCCTTGATAACGTTGCAACATCCTCACAGTATCTCGGCTATGTGCTCTGATGAAAGCCGGAATTCTGTTATCGCACTGCCATTAAGACATATATTTTAGCGTTAAAATTATTCATTTTCAAACAATCGGATGATTTTTTTCTCTGTGGCATTTCGCAAAAGTGTGCATAGCGGGTGACTCCGTAAAAGTGGAACTCCGTGGCTAGTCCCGGATAGCTTAAAATCTGTCAATATATCTCTGTTAAATGGCCGATGACCTAGACGCCATTCAATAGTAGAAATCTCACTTTATATGATAAAGTAAGATTTTTACTATTATTGTAAGTGCGATTATAAAGTTCATAATGCATGTGAAAATCAAGGTAGGTAATCGGGAATGCCCAAAATGAAGGTTCCTCCTTAATTTCGTTTCGAAGGCGAAGCAAAAACACTCCCTCGAGGAATCAATAGAAAAAAACTATGTCAAGGAAACTTGGGAGTTATAATCCATAAAAATCGCCGTTTTTAAAAGTTAAATACCGCTCAGTAAGATAAAAGTTTACTTTTTTTCTCTAGCATGAGTCGCGGTGGTGATATCAATTCCTTGGGGGCCATTCAAGTATTATTTAAGTCGTTTTTGAGGGTGGGGGTGCCTCGGGGGCCATTCATGGGTTGGGATCATCCTACGTTGTCTTTTGAAGAGGAGGTCAGGGGGTCTGGAACCAATTCAAGTAAGATTTTTGTCCGTATTGAAACATTGTATCGTTTCCAAATATCCTGTGTTTTTTTTACAAATATCCCGTGATTGTTCACAACTTCATCAGCTGCGGTATCGTTTCGCTGTTATGTTAATGAATGTGGTACTTTAAAACTGCATAATTATTCGATACCCTGTGCTCAAAGCTGTACGATGGAAAGATGAAACAGCAGAAAGCGAGCGTTCAACCAAGAGTAGATACAAGTATCTAAGGTCGTACTGAGAGGGAGGGGGAGTTGGTAAAATCTTACATTGTCTTACGTATGGGGAGGAAGAAGTCAAAAATGGCATATTTCGTCTTACGTATAGGATAATGGTATATTTAGGTAATAGGATAATGGTATATTTGGATCCATCTGAGACCAATGTGTCAAAAATTTATAAAAAACTAGACTTATTACCGATTTCGGAACTTTTTCAGTATATTATAATATGCGAAAATTTTTTCAGCAAAAGGTTCAAAACTAATAGGATCATAGGACATGATATAGGACTCCATCGCGTTGAAAAATAGAATGTACCCAAATACTACAACCAACATGGAAAAAGAACGCTAGCATACATAGTCCCTAAGCTACTAAACCGTTTACCGCAATCGATACAAATAATTGAAAAAATATCAGAAGTAAAATAAAAGGTTGAACATTGGCTTAATGAATAAAATGAAAACATGTTAACAGATTTATAAATAACATGCCTCATAAATGTATAATTTTAACTCATAGAACTTATGTTAATAGAGATATTGTTTCATATTGATGTATCAAATTGCCAAAATGACGATTGTATGATGATACATTTATATGTATGTGTTTTTTTTATCTTTATATGTATGTGTATGTTTATATATTTTATGTATTTATATGTATTTTTTATTATTTTTTTCATGTTTAAAAAATAATGTTCAATATTGTAAAATATCCAAAATGTTATTAAATTTTCCATTGAATGAGCGAACAGAGTATCCGATCACTCAATAAGATACATATTGGCACCTGCTGACAAGCCTACGGCTCAGCAGGACCACAAAAATATAATTCAAAATTACTCTTTAACATTCATGCCTTCATCGAGTGTATTTTTTCCCTTTATCATGTCTCTTGTTTCTTTTTTTGTTCTTGTCTGTTATATTAAGATACACTTTTTACGTAATACTTAAACGGCCCCTTGGCTAGTAGAACGCCGAATAAATCACGTAATCTTCCGGAAATTCGCTCTAAATTAATCGGGTACAAGTGATCTAACGAAGCTCGACCACTCGACTTATCATGAGTGAGAGTGAGGGCCGTCGATTCGAGCAAATGTTGACCTAAGGTGTAAAAAGTAGGAAAAAGATAGCACGTTCTGTTTAAATGTTTATCGATTTCAAAGTGTGTCAATACGCACAGCGCTCTCCTCATAGAGTGGCCATTCAAGGGCACACACGACTCTGTTTACTAAGTGTGGCATGATCAGTGGACCAAACTAAGAGGAGGCAGCATCTCAGTCTTCGGCCAAAAAAGTTGTTTTATTTTGAGTCATCTGTTTGACTTCCGCATAGCTTTCAATGACCAGGGGGAAAGGATAATTTTTGAGTAGCTACACCAAGATTAGTTTCAAATGGAATTTTCGACAAAAAGTTACGTTATTATTTGTGCACGTCATCATCATTACTGGTCGTTCAATCCTAAGATTGGTTGACTGCAGCCCTCCACACTTCCCAATCTAATGCTAGTTCCCTTACCTCCTGGTATCTCTTCCTATGTACTTTCCTTTTTATTTGGTCCATGAACTTATTCCTGGGTCTCCCTCCGGGGAATTTTCTCTCTATTTTGCCCTCAATTACGTTCTTCACTAACCCATTGTGTCTCAGAATGTGTGCAATCAATCTGATTCTCCTTTTCTGTTTCTTGTTTTTTTCTGTATGGTATTCCATATGGTCCTTCCCTCTTCTACTCTTCCGTTCATTTCATCCTTTCTTCTTTGTCCCTTCTATTTTATCTTCAACATCCTCCTCCAGCGCCAGGTTTCAAAGGCTTCTTGTCTTTTCTGGCCAGCTTTTCCAAAGGTCCATAGAGTGACAAGCCCCACGCAAATGTTTTCACTCACTGTTTCCTGGTTTGTAGTCCAATCTTCTTTGAGCACAGCAGTTGTCTTTTTCCCATGAACTTCTTCTTAGCTTGGGCTTTTCTCCGCTTGATGTCCGTTGTACTTCTTCCGTCCCACGTATCGGTACTTCCGAGATAGGTGAAGGAATCCACTTGCTCTAATATCTCTCCTCACAGGGTGACTTCTACATTCAGCTTCTCTCTTCCGCACACTAGGATTTTAGTCTTCGTCTTACTTATACTAGCAATGCTAGTTCTCTTACCTCCTGGTAGCTCTTCCTATGTATGTACTTCCTTCTTTATTTGGTCCATGAACTTATTCCTGGGTCTTCCACTGGGGAGTTTTCCACCTATTTTTACCTTCAATTAAGTTCCTAACACCTCTCCCTCTATTTTACCTTCAATTATGTGAAATAGAGCTGAAATTTTACTGAACACAGATAATTTGACAACTGTTACGATCAAACTGAAGATAGAGAGATACTGGTTTATATTTCCACACTATTAATCATAACCGACCATTGAGGTGTATAGAGAGGGCACTATGTCATCAAACTATAGCCTAACAACCGAAATAACAATTACATTATTTAACCCTGCTCTATCCTTACTTTCCTATAAATAGCACGACGGAATGGACGAATTAGCGGATGTTAAGCAAGAATATCCACCATCTGTTTGACATTTAAGGCAAGCAACTCTTGCCTTAAATATTCGCTGATTTTTGCAATGGATTCTTCACGATTTTATCATAGTTTTCGCCAGGAATGCGGATTATTAACAGTTTTAATAAAAAACAATATGGCTACAAAAATGCATTCGAAAAATGCAAATTAAAGAAGTAAGTGCACGTTAATTTCTAGTGATTCATCGAAGGAAAACCTCGTAGAATTGCAAATTTGTTGCGCTATTCCACCAGCGGTACAGTAAAATGAGGGTCAACAAAGATGGCGGACTGGCTTCAGCTTCCAGCATTGGCCAGTATAGCAAGTTATCTCTCTCCATATACCTCATTGTAACCCACCTAGGTTTCGGCACGTTATGACATCATCTGGGCACACTACGAAATCACCCTGAAGATGGCATAACGTGCCGAAACGTTGGTGGGTGATGAATAAATGTGTGAAGATTTAAATCTATGTTTCTCTATCGTTAAGATGGATACGTTAGGCTGACACTAATATAAGAATAATATTGGTGGAAGCGAAATTATACCTTCAATAAAAATTATATATCAACATAAAATATGTTGCCGCTTAGATAAAATTATTATACACTTTATAGACGACAAATAAATTGCAGACCGGGTCAACTTATCTACTTATTACCCTCCAAGCCACCAAAAGAGTATTTGACCGGGGGTGACTTGTATATGCAACTTGACTTGTAATCAGCAATACTACCAGTCAACTAACCTAATTCAAAGACTTAACGCAGCCATTACGGTCTCTTATCGATTGCGGGAGAAATGGCATTTTAAAATTACTGTTCCACAAATTACTACCCTTATTTTATTTTTATGATCTGACCTACCATAGTATGTTGGCGTTCGTCAGATATTGAGGACTTAGTCAGGAAATAATTCGGTTTTGAATTGACATTCGCACAAGACATGAATGGCAATAATTCACAGATAACGCTTTCGATATCAAAAGGACAATTCTAACCACAGAATTCACTTACATATTAGGGATTTATGACGCCTATAAGAAGCATTTTCTCACAATAGCGGAAATATTTTTCAAAATTTACTCATTTGGCCGCCGTTCTTCGGCGAAAGGCAAAGCCGTAAAATCAAAGACAAAGGTCGTCCAGGAAACAGACACAAACACGCCGTCCATCACACGCAGAAGCTTCAGTTACCAAACAAACAATAACCATGACGACCAGCGGCGTAGAACTGAACCATTTTCCCCCTTACCCTTGGGCGAATTCCAGCCTATCAAGTCATCGCGGATGAAAGGGATTCCTTTGAGAAATCATTGCCTCATCAATGCACAACAGCCGGCTCCTCTGAATAGAAAACAAACAGGGATATTAAGCCCATTAGATAAATAAAACCACGTCCATCTTTACTTTTTTTCGACCTACGACCGGATTTACTTTGATTGGGCGTATTTTTAACCAGTGCCCTTATCACTGATTAATTATTTCCCTCAGTTTCCTGAACGCCATATATTTTACTCCCACGAAGTGAGCGATGTTTATTATTTGCGTAAGTTATTTTCGTTATAGTTAGCATTTGTGTATTCTTATTTGTATTTGTCATTTTGAAATTATGTCCCCAAGGTTGTTCCCAGAGCAATAAAAGCTGTTTTTCTTTCTATTGATAAATACCGCACGACAAAATCTGAAAAATCATTCTATATCTCCTCTTGTAAATTGTACTCCTCCTACCAAACCTCGTAAATTTATCCAGGAATGTCTCTTGGTTCAAAAAGAGCACAGCTGATTTATTTTGTTTCCCTCAGTGTACTGAAAACCACATTTTTTACTCGAAATAATCGAATAATATTCGTTATTTGTATTTTTAATTGTGTTCGTTATTAGTGTTAGCGATTTTGGTTGTTACCTATTGGTTGATTTATTGTTTCATCAGAATCCTGGATGAAAATAATTTGTGTCTTTTAGTGTCTTGAACCTCGCATTCCCATTTAAGCATATTGAATAATATTTGTAGATCGTTATCATGATTAGTTTTATTTTATGATTTTTTTACCCTTCAGTGTCCTGGATGATAAATAATTACGTCTCGGTGTTTTACGCGTGACAAATGTTTAAATTGCCTTTGCCCTCTATATCTGATTTAGTTACCACAGTTTTGCGAAATTTATATGTATTTATGTTCTCTATTAGTTATTTTCTATAGTTATTGCCCCATGGTGGTATGTATATTTTTTGTATGTATATTACATATTTTGAATACATGTTCCAAGGAATTTTGTTCCCAGAACAAAAAAGTTGTTCCTATTCTTTTTCTATTATATCAATGTAGCGGAGGAACATATTACAGCAGCATAAGAAAAGTAAAAACGGGTGTACTATAACGGAATTTCTTCGAAGTAATAATTCAAACTATGGGCTTTTACGCAAATGATAGGGGATCTTTTTACTTTCCACGAGCTAAATGAGGACATTTTTACGTACGTTTCTGGACTCATTGCCCCAATCACAACACGATAATTCCAAGTCAAAACTACCCAAAAACAAAGACCAGCACAGCCCTCAATTTGTCCAATTTGAACTAAATATGCAATATGTATTTCATCCGGAAAAATATCCCACTGGAAGAGATAGCGACGGCGCATTGCATTTGACGTCAAACAACTTTCCTTTGGGGAACGCATGTATCAGAAAAAGCAGTGCTGTTTGAACGAATTTCTGAACGTCTTCTGAAGAGTTTGCAGTCGGTCAATGACTTTCAGTTACATGCGCATCAACCAAGTAAAAAATTTCCGAAGACTTGAACAAATCTTGGGTAACAATGGAAAGATTCAAGCGAATAAGATAAACCCGCAAAAAAACAAAGGTTTCGCATTTTCTATGAGTCACTCGAATCAGTCAAGTAGATTCGTGTCACGTGAACCTCAGTAATCTCGCCCACTCGCTGAACTAACGCTCATGAAAATCGGAATCTCTTGTCAGGAGACAATCAGAACTCTAGCGGAATGAGTTTGCGTACATGATGATAATTTTTTTAGCGTTTTGCTCCTGCGGCACGCGTTCAATTTCTTCATAACACGTCTAATTAGGCGTCATATTAACCTTTTTTTCAAATTTCTCGTTTAAGACTAGGTGTGTGCATTTAATAATTAAGCAATGCAAATCTGGTAAAACATTTTTTTAAATGGTTAAAGAATGGCTGCTATCCCATAAAAATATTGAATCATTTTTCTGATTCCTTATGTGAATTAAGTGTTAAATATTATACACAATTTTACATTTTACAACATTTTTCTCCAAATATTATAATAAAACTTTTTAACATGTTTAAGATAGCTTCTTTTGTTTAAGGAAAATTTTGAATGTGATAGAATATTGTTACTGTTTTTTGTTCTTCACTCTTAAAAGTCCGTTATTCATAACCAAACAAAATACAACTTGATAATTTAAAAATGGTTAAAGGCTGTGTTTTTATGTTTATATTTAATGTAATTTTCTGATTTTGTATTGATAATTAGTAATTAAATCATATAACTGCAGCTTATAGGAAGGGAACATTATACAAATTGCTGGTGGCTTAGTTTTCAGCCTTGTTCAGGTTTCAACCTTGTAGCCCACCTAGAGCTTTCATTTCTATGTTAAATTTTATTATTTTCCTAATTTGTTGTAAATTAACTGAAAGTAAATAAATTCAATTCTATAAAAATAAAAATTATAACTCAGCTCATGGAAGTTGTTGTTTTTATTTCAGGCATCTCCTCCCGAGGAAGCGCGCGCAGGATTCAAGGAAAAGCCTGATTGTTCTTCGAGGAAAAACAGTTGCGACCAAGCCCATCCTGAAGAAGACCATCCAGAAGAGGAGGACAAAGAGAAGGAAGAAGGCCGTGAATTCTCCGCATTTCTCCGCCTCTGTCTCAATCCGCTTCGGAAGGACCTGTAGGAGATAGCTTAATCGTACGCCCCACCACGTGGATTCAGCGGTGGCCTCCACGTGTTTCCGGTAGACCCTCACTTCCCGCGCGGATCTGGATGGGAAAATCCACTGCCCGGTGACCGAAATGTCCAAGGCCACGTCCGAGGGAATGCCAGAAGAGGCCGTCGAAGTGTCCGCCAACGGTGAGGCGGACGCCGGTCTTCCGCCGAAAACCGCGCCACCCGCCGACTCGAGAAGTAAGTTCAGCGTGGCGATTCTCAGGGGAAGATTACATGTTTTCATTTGAATTCGTCGTTTTCGAGTACCTAACTTATTCCAGTTCCGTCAGACGACGTCGACGGAAGCTAATTTCTACAGTCATTACACATTACTAGAATACGTCGCGAGCAAATAGGACCCTGGTCATACAGGTAAAACCAAAATAATTAATAAAAAAACATATAGACGCTGTACGCTTCGTTAAGAAGTGCAACGAGCAACATTTCTCACGACTTTTACAGGGATTAAGGTGGGAGCCCTTAGAGACTCGGAAGCTACACGCTAGGCTTAGTTTGCTTGAGAAATTCAGTACTGGTGTGTTTCATAGCGACACAGAGAATATTATCATGGCGCCTCACTACATCTCTAGGTCTGACCGAAGCGATAAAATAAGAGAGATTCATTGCCGAACCGATAGGTACAAAAACTCGTTTTTTCCGCGCACTGTAAGCAACCACAATAAAAAATGACAATGAGCTCCTCTAAATACGCTCCCATAATACACGCCTCCATTTCACCTCCCAAAACCCTACATCTTTACAAGGCTGGTGACCCAACACCCCCTACCCTAGAAAGAAGCTATTTTACACTGCCAATATATTTTTTTGAGTAACTTGCTCAAATTTCAACAAAATTGTGGATATTATTATTTTGCATTCGCTAATTCGCCCATTCCGTCGTGATATCCATTGGAAAGTAAGGAAAGTAGTAAAAAATAGCAAGCACCGTCTTTTTGCCGATGATGTAGTAGTATATAAGGAAATTAGAAATGAAGAGGACAGACAGTTTTTAGCTAAGGATTTAGATGCGATTGATGATTGGTGTGATAGATGGCAACTAGAATTAAATTTGAAGAAATGCGCGATAATGAACTTTTGGAAAAAGAATGGTTTTCCCCGGAAGAATTATTGCATCAAAGAAAACAAAATATCTAACGTAGAATCCTTTAAATACTTAGGCGTCACCATCACTGAAGTCATGTCATGGGGGAAACACATCAAGGAAATAACTAGTGTAGCAAACCGTAGATTAGGATTCGTAAAAAGGGTTCTAGGCAAATGCGATGAGAGAGTACGAGAAAGAAGCTATTTTACACTTGTCAGGCCTCATTTAGAATATGCCGCTAGTATATGGGAACCGTACGAGGAAGGTATGATTAAAGAATTAGAGCGCGTGCAAAGGAGATCTGCTAGGTTTGTTAAAGGCCGTTATGATAATTGTACAAGTGTTACGAGCTTAATAGAAGAACTAGGATGGGAATTACTATCAGAACCCAGATTAAAATTTAGGTAAAACCTTTTAAGTAAATTCGAAACAGAGTTGTTCACAGATGACGTTAGATATATATATTGAGAACTCCTGCGTATTATGCTAGGTTTGATCATATTAACAAGATTAGAGAGATAGATTGTCGTACCGATAGATTTAAAATGTCATTTTTCCCTCGTACTATAAGAGAGAACAGTAGACAGCGTAGCAAAGGGATAGGTAGGTGAAATATAGTTAGAGTAGTCTGTAGTGCATGATGCATGTAATAACAACCAATAATCCCTTCCTTATTATGTAGATACTAACCATCTAGCTCCATGTGACCCTATTATCTAGCATGCCTTCATTAAGTATCCTACTTGCATGTCAATAGTGCATTTTTGGTGATCTTCACCCCCTGCCACACACCCTCGCGGTGGCTCGCAGGGTATCACGTAGATGTACCAAACGCCCATTCGGCGGCTTTCAGGGTATTACGTAGATGTAGATGTACTTTGACATACAAGAAAAATCATGTGCCCAAGGCTCGTTATTTAACAGCAAACACGCACCAGTTGATGTTACTCTGCGTCCGAAAAATCAAATTTTAAAATGATTATGAATATATTTTAACCTCGCAAGCGCTTTTGATATCACCTCCTACTATGCCAATGAGCGAAAAGTAGGTTTCTTAAATACCTTCTTATAAATATTCGACACATCTTTGTGATTATTATATATAATGAAGAATCTGATAGTTGCATAATAGCCTGTTAAGGGGAGAGTATAACGATTGTGATGTCTGAATATGATATGTCCACCGATAAAAGAGTAACATTTAAAAAACTTATAAAATACTATCGAAAAATCGATTGACTGAAAGGATTGATTCGTCGCTTTTTTATGGAACATGATACATTTTCTCATTCAGTCTATTAAATAATTAAGCTTCATATAAAGGTAATAGTTTCATTTAAAAAATCGGGCGTGTAAGAAATTAAAATGCTTACGTGCTTAAATACACTTAAATTTAAAGATGTTTAAAACCTTAAGTTTTTAAAAAAGATATTACTACATGTTTTGAAGTATGACAACGTATCGTAGTTATCAATATTTTACGAAATCCCACATATTACGATAGATCAGATCATGGGAATAAAATAAGGGAAATATATGGTAGAGCAGTAACGTTTAAAATGTCGTTTACCCCGCGTCCGACAAGAGACCATAACGGCTGCGTTAAGACTTTGAAGTAGGTCAGTTGACAGTTAGTGTAGCTGACTTATTCATATGCTCCCTAATGCATGTTTCTAAATCTGCCGAGTAGAGCTAACACCATGTTTTGCACGTTCTCTGCATGACTCTTGTGTCACGTTTATATAGTTACATAATATATTATTTTAGTAGTTTCTGTAGCATTTGTAGTATATCGATAGTGTGGTGCTTGTTGATGAAATTAAATTTCTTCACTGTAGTTCATGTTGGTGATGAGTCATCCCCTGCCAAACACCCTTGTGGTGATTTGCAGGGTAATAGATGTAGATGTAGATGACTCTTGTGTCACGTTTTCATAGTTACATTATTCATTATTTTAGGAGTTTGTCTTTCGCCGAAGAACGACAGCCAAATGAGAAAATTATCAAAAATATTTACGCTATTATGAGAGGATACTTAGTAGTGGCGTCGTAAACCCCTAATATCTACGTGAATTCTACGTTTTGAATTGTCCTTTTGATCTCGAAAAAGTCATCTGTGAATTATTGCCATTCATGTCTTATGCGAATGTCAATTCAAAACCGAATAATTTTCCGACGAAGTTATCAATATCTTACCAACCCCAACATACCATGATAGATCAGATCATGAGGACAAAATAAGGGAAGTAGATTATAGAACAGAAACATTTAAAATGTCGTTTTTCCTGCGATCGATAAGAGACCATAATGGCTGCGTTAAGACTCTGAATTAGGTTAGTTAACAGGTAGTGTAGCTGATTAATTCACTTGCACCCTGATGCATGCTTCTAAATCTGGTGAGTTGTGCTAACACCATGTTTTGCATGTTCCCTGCATGGCTCTCGTGTCACGTTTATATAGTTACATAATATATTATTTTAGTAGTTTCTGTAGCATTTGTAGTATATCGATAGTGTGGCGCTTGCTGATGAAATTCAATTTCTTCACTGTAGTTCACGTTGGTGATAAGTCATCCCCTGCCAAACACCCTTGTGGTGGTTTGAAGGGTAATAGATGTAGATGTATCGGGAGAAACGAGGTAAGTGTGAAGGCATCACATTTCCAGCGCGATTTTTATTGATTTCGATGGAAATTTTACCCTCACCGATACATAAGATGGTGCCTCATGCGCTAAATCAAAGCGCGTGAAGGCTTTCCAGAGAGCACTGCGCTGGCGGATTTTCCGATGAGATTCTGAAGCAATTGACGGAAGACAAGATTATGTGCGCTCGGGTCAAGGTTGATCACTCTTATCGTCGCACGATTTCACCGCGTCTATTTCAGACTGCTATTCATCTGTTTTACCATGCGTAGGAATAGAGAATGTGTGGTTGATAATTTTTACCAACAAACTGATAGATTTTAATGATTAAGACGAAATAAGATTGAGTTCGTGCGGATTTCATTGGCCTAGGTGAACTACAACTGAGTTAATGCGAATGCAAAATGTCGAAAGAGAAAATAAATCCACTTTTGTCACTGCGGCCTCGAAACGCAATCTAAAAGGAATGGCAGAAATTAAGAAAAAGGTTAAAGAATGGTTAATTAGCGAAATTAAAAATTTATAATCCCTTTTAAATATGTGCTATACCAACTAATGAATCTGTGATACTTGAGTAATCACTTATGCATTTATTGTACATATATGTATCATTCATGCATGCCTGGTGTGGAAGCACCCCCTGCCACACACCCTTTGGGTGGCTTGCAGGGTATGACGTAGATGTAGATATGACCACTATAATCTGTTATACTGTTTGAAATGATTCTTATTTTTTTCCTTTTCTCCTTATCTTCACTTGACAAGTTTGGTAACCTTTTCACTGTCATAATATTGATTCTTTTGGTCTTACATTTAAACATGTATAAATTATAATACAACTTTTCTACTGTGTTTGTAACTTGCCGCTTTGTATGAATATTATAGAACCTTCTGACAAGCCATGTGGCTTAGAAGGACAAAGAATTCCTATATGCAATAAAGGCATTTCCATTTTTTTTTAAACCTTACGTCACCTGGGAAGTCATAAGTCGATTTGTTTAATGTTGGTAGAGAGGTATTCTTGGTTCATTGATGACATATTTCAGAATATTTTACGAAAAATCGAAAATATACTAGGACCACATTTGATGTAAATACATCTGTTTATGCGATGAGGTGCATAGGGTATTCCAAAAATGCTACTGAAACTACTAAAATGATCTAATCATGTAACAGTATAAACGTGACACAATAGCCATATGCAGGGAACATGCAAAACATATTGTTAGCACTACTCTCATTAGACTGCATATGCATTAGTCAGCTACACTTCCAGTCAACTAACCCAAATCAAAGTCTTAAAGCAGTCATTATGATCTCTCATCGAACGACGACTTTTTTACCTTTATGTACTACAATCTATTTCCCTTATTTTATTTAATAAATAAAGATGATATAAGATTGAGTTCATGCCAATTTTGGTATCGTATTTGGCTTCTGAGAGGAATGAAAGCCAGAAAATTTAACGCAATCATGCCGAGTTATTTTTGTCTGTCCTTTTCTTCGTTATATCCTGCAGTCAATCACATTCCTTTTTCTTTAGATAGATAGATGGATATATGTAATTTATTGTTCCTCAGATATTACATGGAAAATTCGAAAAATTTTGAAAGTATACAACAATAATACAGCTTATCCCTTTTTACAGATCATTGAAAAAGGTTAGGACAGCTTATTGGGGGCACGTTAGGTATAAATATAGTTTATTTTTTAATGTGGGCAGCGATGAGGAGTCTTTGATTGTTTTAGGATGGCTGTTCGAAGTTTGAGAGGCGGCAACGGCAACTGATTTTTGAAATGTGGAGGATCTATAGTGTGGGACATGTAGATAGTTAGGGTCGGCTCTGGTAACTGTATTTGGCAGAATGGTTCCCTTGGGAAAAAAATCAATTATGAACTGCGGGTCATCGTGTTTGAGTGGGGAATACATGAAGCAGGCCAATTTGAATTTTCTTCCTGTTTTTGTTTCCATCCAAGAGAGCTTGTTTAAATATAATCAATCTAAGCTTTTTTCTCACCTAAAACAAACTCACTCAATTTTCTCACTTAATATTCTCACTCAATCTAAACTTTTCTTTCACCAAATCAATGAAATTTATTAAAATCCGAACTACGAGATTATACTGAATTTTTCCCCAATGTCGTAATTTCCCTTTTCCTCACGTGCCAATTTCCTCAGGACGATAGATCGTTATCTGTCATCCGTCACTGTTAGCTCCAAAGCCAAGGTCGGAAGCAGGTTGAAAAAGACGCGATTCTTCTCGGAAAATTACGGCTTTGAGCACGATGACGACGGAGAAGATGCGAGAAATTTTCTAGTTCTTTCCTAAGCACGAATATGTATGAAAAACATCTCTCGCAAAATCTGAACGCCATCGAAATACCATGGCAACCGCGTCTTATTCGCTGTCATACACTTGATTTATGTATATTAATTGTTAATTAAGTTGGTTTTTAATGGTTTTTCAATATTTAAGTTAATTTAGTTTATTTTAGTATGTATTTTCTTTGTGTTGAATTTGGTCCCATTGTTTGCTGTCGCGAGGAACCGGACTTTATTAATAAAGCAGTGAACCAAAGGCCACATAGAAGTCACAAAAGATTGTTAAAAATTAACATTCGCAGAATTACGCATCATAAACATTAGTATATTATTCAGGATCAAAAGAACGACAGACGATAGTGCAGAATTAATGGGCAGGATGACTGCAACGGATATGGGCAGATGGAATAGATCTAATTCAAGGCCACTTCCAAATGTAGTATTGAGAGCAGATGGGAGTCGGAAGATGAAATACCGTTCGGAGACAAGAGAGACGCGGGATTGTGCAATGGAACAGTCCATTTAATCGCATCGTTCGTGAAGGAATCTGGAGAGAGGAAAGCGAAATGAAGTTCACATAAGTTAATAGTTTCCATCGACTATTTTCTTGGAATACTTGCAATCCCGTAGGGCATGGAGCTGAGGAGAAAATATTTATAGAGACTATTTTTCCTTCATCGTCGGACTGGTTAAAGAATAGATTAAACCTTTTATGGGAGTTTGACGTAGATTATTTTTTGCCGGAGGTTCAACATATCCTGCTAAACCCAAACAATTATGGTAGAAAGACCACAAGATTGAGGAAATAGAATGTAGAACCAATAGATTTAAAATACCGCTTCGCTTTTTATATCACTTCCTTTGATACTCATAGTTCATCTATTAAATATTCCATACATCTATGAGATTATGACTCACCATAAAGTTTCTGTAGGTTTCTATATGGATTTTTATGGGTCCGCCCCGGGAATTTGGTTATGTTTTTGTTTTTGAGTCTGTCCGCCACCACTGCCGGTCGGGGGTAGATGGGATCGTCCCTGACAGGTGGGAATAATGGTGAGTCCGCCCGGAGACACCGTTGATTATTGGTCGTCAATCGTTGTCTCACCATATGTCCGTGGCTAACACTATGGATTCGAACTTACGATCGGGGTAGTGGAGGATGGACATCCGTGGAAACGAATTGTGTTTGTGATATTTTATTTGGGTCGTGATTTTGTGAGTGAACTTCGACTGATAAATGGTCGATAAGGACGAGTGGCGGCTTCTTTCTTACATCCAGTTGCTCCGGTATACTCGAAACACAGCGTGTAAGAATACCGTCAACGGAATCTGATAAATGCTTATTAGAATACAAATCTTTGTAATCTCTCTTGAGAGAGTATGATGCATGCTATGTCTAAATATTATATCTACCGATAAAAATGTTCGAACGCGGCGGAGGGCTGCTAGATTTGTGAAAAATCGTTACGGCAACATGGCAGAGTTACTGAATTGATGATGGAATTAGGGTGGGAACCAATATCCGATCGCAGGGATAAATGTAGATTAAATCTCTTACAAAGGTTTGATGTAGGCTAATTTTTGCCGGACGTTCAACATATTCTACTACAGCCACACAGTATTGGCAGAAATAATCACCGGCATAAAATCAAGGAAATAGACTGTACAAGCAATAGATTTAAAATGCCATGTTTTCAACGTACAATAACGGATTATAAATAGTTGCGATAGATCAGTTCTGAGAAACCTTGACCCTCTCTAGGACAACTAGGTTTTGCACTTGTTCTAAATGTCTGAATATCATTATTACGTACTAACCTCGCATGAAATCTCCGGCAAGAATTAGCTCCTGTAAGGTTTAGTACCTTGTATTACTATTCATTAGTCGCATTAATAATACTAACCAGAAGTTGTATCTAATCAGTAGTTGTAAATAGTACACTGCATGGTAGCATGTTCTTCCACGTAGCACTCTCCTAGTTTCTGGTCTGACCGTGCATTGTCGTCCCGACTACTTTTGGCCTCCGCCTGGAATCCGGGCGAGCGTGCGCGGCTCTGATTTCAGCTGGGATGAGTTTTGCATGCCTGGTGTGGAATCACCCCGTGCCAAACACCCTAGTGGTGTCCTGAATGGTATTTCGTAGATGTAGATGAGTTGTACATGGTGGTGATTGTTTATGAAGAGGAAAAATTTCATCGGCCTGTAAGGGAGTTTAAGAGTGAGCGCTGTGGGCCGAATTCGGGAGCAGTATTTAAGGAGAAACACAGCCGAAGGACAAAGTAAGCCGAAGAATCAGATCTGTTACCTCTCTATAACAAAATATCAAGCCTATTACCTCGGGAGTAAATGCTTTTGATGTGTTCACGAAAGAGATGTTTGGTGCCAAATATTATTCTAATGTAAGGTTTCAGCAAACTTACGAGTCACTGGTTTCAAGACTGTAAATATTCTGTTGTATCTACATACTACCCTGCGAGACGCCGCGTGGACGTGTGGCACGGGGTTACACCAGCCATGTAAAGATGTAAGGGATAATTTTCTGGGAGGTGAAATGGTGACGTGTATTATGGGAGTGTATTTAGTGGAGCTCAGTTTTAATTGTAGTCGCTTATTTTGCGCGGAAAGAGCGAGTTTTTGTACCAATCTGTTCGGCAGTGTCTCTCTCTTATTTTATCGCCTCCGGCCTATAGATGTAGTGAGGCGTCATGATTATATTCTCTGTGTCGCACTGAAACACACCAAATATGAAGTTCTCAACCAAGTTAAGCCCAGCGTGCAGCCTCCGAGTCTCAATGGGGCTGGCTCCCACCTTAATCCCGCTAAAAGTTGTGAAACACTATATGTTCGCTTGCAGCAGTTTTTTTACGAAGCGTGCGACGTTTCTTTGAATTTTATGCATTTTTTTTTTGTTAAATCCTTATGACCAGGGTCCGAAATACTCCCGGCGTATTCGAGGTGTGGACTAACCGGAGGGAATAGCATCTCTCTTTGACTTTTTCATCCGATGACCTTCCTATAATACGTTTAACAAAACCTAATTTCTTTAATGCTGTGCCGCATATGTTTTGTGTGTGTAAGCCGCCTCATGGGCGTGTGGTAGGGGGTGTTAGGACACTCGCCGTTTAATTATATTAGGGATAAAGTTTTGGAAGGAGAAATGATGAAGTGTAATGTGGGTGTGTTTTTAGTCCAGGACAATTTTTGTTATGATTACTCGTGCGTGAAAAGAACGAGTTTTTGTGCCTATCTGTTCGGCAATGTCTCTCTCTCTGTCTTTATCGCTTCTGTCTATGGTCTCCCAACCTAATCCCACTTAAAGCTGAGAAACACATACGTGTTCTATCGTAGCAGCTTTTAACGGAGCACACAGCTCTCCTTTGTATTGTAATAATTATTTTAGTTGAATATTTCTGTCCAGGGTCGCAAATGCTCGCGATGTATTCGCTGTGAGGCCTAACCAGAGCGGAGTAGCACCTCTCTTTTAAATTCTCACCCGAGGACCTTAAATGAAATAGTTATGAAAAATAAAAGAAGCTACTTCACCATGTTATGGAATCAAATTGAGATTAAGTGATCGATTAAAAAGGGGTCAATGTTCATTTGATGCTGCTTGATGCATACCCCGAACCCGAGGGTTTTGGCGTTGAGGACCCGGGTGAATGAAAATTAAATGCGAACTCCGCCGTTGAGAGCATAAGCTGCTGTCAGTAGACGTTAGCGACCTTGACATTTGATTATATAGCGCTCGAGGGGTCAGCTTAGACAAACATTCTTGTTCTCCGGCGAGACAGCGATCTAGTGAGGAAGAGAAACTGTTGTGTAACTAGTTTACAGTGACACATGCACTGAACAGAGCAATAGCATTACAGTGACGCATGAACATTCATCCTCACATTTGAATGGGGCAGAGGACAGCATACTCTCTTACGAACCGAAGCATCTAATAAGTAGTACCGAGCAACCACTTGTAAAAATCACGGTGATTTTTTTCACCAACTAAAAAAGTACCTTTGTTTTCTTCCACTGATTTATTTTCTTGGTACGGCATGTTTCGATAAAACGGTGTCATCGGCACACAGTGGTTCCTTGACCATGACCATTCTTGGACAAAAGTCTAGTAAAGATTGAATTTTAGAGTATTTTCATTGTTAATGGTTTCTTAGGACGAGAAATCGAATGTTATCGTTTTCGGCACCTCATTACTTGAATTTGAATATTTAAAAAAATAATTTTATACGTTTTTCTTTAGAATAAAGGATGGTCGAAGTACAATTTTTATATATATCACAGGATAATTTTACAAGCGATACATCGCAAATATTTTAATTTTAAAAACTTTCAAGTCTCGATTCAGCTAATAATATATATTTTCAAACGAAAAATGTTCATTTATGCATATTAATGTCTGTAAATTTACAATTTTATCCAACTTATCTAAATTATTTTTTTAAGACCATCAACTTCAGCTAGCATTTCAATCACCTCAGCTTCACCGTATGGATGCTGCAGTAGCATTACTTCCGCCTTCGGTAGGCTCCCAGCTTTTCATTTGGGCGTTTTCTGTAAGCTCGATATTTATGGATCCGATAATAGAAGGAGCACGTGCAGTAAGTCTTCGTTGCATGCTTTCCTGGATATTTTTCGGGTGTTGAACTTTCTGCATCATCTGCACTCTTCATTTCGAAACTCTTGTGGTCCCTCTGAAAATTGCCCGATTGGAAGACTGTTGACTTCTCAACATAATCAAAAAGTTCATTCTTCTTCTTCTTTCCATCACTACCTGACCAGCTCTCGTACAACTTGAGCAATAAGTTCTGATGAAGGCTTCCGCGGGGCTTAGATGGAGGTTGATGTTTTATTTTTTCGGGTTTTCCGCCGCGTTGGTTCATGTTGATGTTGAGGACAATATTTCGCCGGCTGTCCTGCTGGCTTCCTCAGGTCCATGTAACAATTCGGTTCGGGAGGCGCCGTATTATGTAGGGTCGTATATCGAAAAGGGCGCGACAACGACCCTACATAACACGGCGATTTCCGGCGATACAGTACGGTTTTTAGCGATTTCCACCGCTTCTCTGATGAGACGGGGGAAATATCTTTTTTCTCTGTGGATGATCGTCGCTTCCGGGAATAATATATTACGTCGCGGTCCCTCCCAAGCATGTTCCGCAATGGCAGAAAGGTGGAACTGTCTCTGTTTGGTTGGCTCTCAGATGTTCCTGCATGCGACAATTGAGCGCCCTGCAGGTCTGTCCAATGTACCGGGAGCCGCAGCTGCAGGGCACGGAAATCGCCAAAAAAACCGCGAAAACTTCAACAGAGACGACGGTTACCCACTCTCCGCTGCTTGGAAAGCACTTTTCCAAGAAGAAACGATTCCGACCAATCAGAGAAGGGGACCACAAAAAATAGGCCCTACATAATACCGCGCCTCCCGAACCGCATTGTTACATGGACCTGAGGAAGCCAGCAGGACAGCCGGCGAAATATTGTCCTCAACATCAACATGAACCAACGCGGCGGAAAACCCGAAAAAAGGAATCAACCTCCAACTTGAGAAATAGCTCCCTGCGATTCAAGCTCATACTCATCACAAAACTATAAATGTCTTCCAAAAAGGTTGTTCAGCATTATGCGAAGTATTTTCAGTTTTCCAAATGCTTATAATGAGTGAACCAATCACATCTACACGGGTCTCTGCGGTAAATGTCACGTCTCCTTTTCCTCAGAGACTAGTACCTGATGATGATTCAGTGAGTTGAACGCGTAGTATTGTTATTAAAACTTGTGGAAAAGTTTGATTCTGTTTTCATTATGACGAACTTCCACCACACTACGCCTGAATCAGTTGAACTTATATAAGAGGCGTGGCAATAAATAAGGTCCGGTACAAATAAACAGTTTTGTACCACAATGGTGATGATTTTTGAGCCTTATTTGATTCATTGTTTCATTTACCAGCTATATGTTGTAATTAAATAAGTCTACTAATATTTGCCTTACCGTGAAACTAACGTGTTATGGAAACGAGAGTCAGCTATTTAGCCCGTTATGGAGTACAGCCATCACATTTTATTGTTTAATACTAAGAGGCGTAGCAAAATTTTTTCCGTTTACCAAAGAAGGTAAAGACAAACATTTTTGACTTAGTCAGAACACCCTGTTCTGCACAGGATATTTCATAGCTCCACTTAAAATAATTTTTTTAACTTGAAAATGACAATGACATAAAATGACGTATATAGGGTAATAATTGTTGAGGAAGAATTACAATAACCACATCTTGAAATTAGATTAGACCTCTACCGACACAATGAACCCCATTTCTTTGTTGCTTGTCCATATTAAGTCATCTAGAAATCATTCTATTTGAAGTCACATATAGTGTAAGATTTCGTCCATTTCTGTTTTCCGCTCTTTCAGATGTCCGTTTGCTGTTATAAAAAGATATTTCGGAATAAATCTGACTGTTAACAGTTCTTTGATATTATGCCAACACATAGGAGTATTAGGATGACTGGTTGCAAAAGAAGGACAAGAATACCACTGTTGTCCATGTAAACATTGTCTAGGAACCACTGCCGCAGCATTGCCATGTCAACGGTGTCATTTTTTCGAGTTATTCGAGAAGTTAGTAAATAAAAATAATAATATATATATTTATTGTTAAAGGACTTCGCATCCTTTGGAACATTATTCATTTTATCAAAAGAAACTCTGTGGCAAAAAAAAAACAATGTTTTAAGGACACTACAGTTTACAAATATGTACATTCATTAAGAATATGGAACAGGTGTATTCACAGATCTGAACAATCATATTTACATTAATACAATAATATTTACAATTAGTAGAATATATATTTGTATGATTTAGAGGCATATTTATAGGAATTAATAAAGGAATAAAGTATGCAATGAAATTCAGACTGCACAACAACAGTGTTTTTTATACAAGAATGATAACATTTCCGATTAAAATTTGTGTACATTGTTTGGTTTAATAATGTTGTCAGGAATACCATTTTCCATATTCTTAAGGCGGAATTTATAGTGGATAACTGATACACATTAGTTCTACACCTTGGAATTTTAAATCGTCTTCTTTCCCTTACTCGCCTGCATGTATCTCTCTGGTTTCTAATTATACAATCATACAAATAATCCGGATTTTTAGTCGATATTATTTTGCAGATGAAGACATATAATTTAAATCTTTTTCTATGTTAAATTAGACACTCAACGACTCACGATTCGCGCTCCAACCGCCTTAAATCCTGAATTTCAAGCCTGGGCGCCAATTCCATCTCGCTGGAAATGAGTGCGCAAAATGTTCTCCCATTAAATCTCACGGGAAAGCCAAATGGCAATTTCCACATAAAAGCACAGATCACAGGTGTCCCAAACGGAACAGAGGCTTAAATGTCTATTTAATTTGTATACAAGCTTTGTTAGATGCTTTAGAAAAGCAGTGCGGGATATTGGGAATGATGATAAATCATAAGAAAACGAAAGTAATGAGATTCTCGAGGACAAAGAAAGCGAAGCTTGTGATTAAAGTTGGAGGAAACGAACACGAGCAAGTATTTTGATTACTTAGGCAGCACGCTAGAGGAAAACGGACATAATTGCAAAGACATACGGAAAAGAATAGCGCTAGCCTAGGAGGCGTTTAGCAATAGAAGGGAGTTGATGACGGAGAAGCTGGGCAAGGATGTGAAGAAAAGCTGATGAAGAGCTTGATAGGGAACGTAGCGTTGCATGGGGCATAAACGTGGACCCTGAGAAAGGAGGAAGAGAATAGGCTGCAGGCATTTGAGATGTGGGTGTGGAGAAGGATAGAGAAGGTTAAGTGGACTTTGAGGACTCTCAAGGAAGTGCTTGCGATGGTGGGCGAGGAAAGGAAACTTTTGACTGAAATCCGAGATAGGCAGGGTAGATGGCTGAAGGATGTAATAAAGGGTGATGGGTTGCTGAAGAGCGTGATAGAGGGAAGGATGTTGGGCAAGCGGGGTATAGGAAGGAAGAGAATAGGTTTCATGGACGGGATGAAGAAGGGTAGATCATATGCAGAGGCGAAAAAGGATATACTAGAGGGAGATAGGCGTCTGAACGTGTAGAAAACCGGGAGGAGATTCTCTGACATTCAACAAAACCTACCTTTACCGGTAGAATACATGAAAAAATGACTAATGTTTTTCGTTCGTTTGATTCCAGGATGCTGCAACTGGTTCGGCCACCGTCATGTGATCACCATTTTCTCCTTCTTATCCGTATCACTTGGATATGCTCAGAGAGTAAATCTATCCATTGCAATCGTTGCCATGACGGACAGAAATGCAACATTACAGTCAGATTCTCCGGTAAGTTGGATTGGATGGGCAATTACCTGTTAACATTCAGTCTTGACGTACTCTACGTTTACCAATCGATCTCAGATCGATCTGAACTCGCACCGATCTGAAAATTCCAAGCGACCCGACTCAGATCGCCTGGTTTACCAAAACGGACTGAAAATATCGATACTGATCGATCGAATCTATCAGTTGACGAACGATCGACCCGGTGTGTACACAAGTGCATATTTGGAAATTTTCAGTCGCATTCAGAGTGATAAAAAATTGCTCAATTATAGGTAAAATTTCTATATGTCACGATATCATCAACCTCACATAATTCGCCATTACTGCAATCTTGTCATAACCGGTGACAACGCACGTCTTAAATAATGATTATATTTTGTTTCCATATGACAACCAAAATAATAACGAGGAGCGCCACAGACCTGCTGGTTCAGATTGATCTGAAATCTTTCAGACTAACCGAGCTGATATGATCAGATCGATCTGAGATCGATTGGTAAACATAGTGATAGTTCCTCGAGCTCCTCAACTAAACTTGAATGAGAACATTGTGCTCATAGTAAAATCTACTCCTGGAATTAATAATTGAAAAGTAGTCAGACAAATGAGTGCTCTACATATATCATTATTAAGTAACCTGGATAGAAAATTGATTTTATTTAATATATATTTATCTGAACTCCCTCTCTTACCCAACGCTCGCCTGCTTTCTCATCAATGGTTTTGCTGAACCAGTGTAATATTTATGGCCAAGCATAATAGACCGTCAATAATGACGTTTCGTAGCACATGATCGCTTGGATCGCCAAAGAATTGTTAAAGTTAATTTCACCTCCAGACTATTATAAACAGTTACTGAATTAAAAAAAATAAGTTTGCCTGTTATTACACCATATGGCGTTCCCCGTTACGCCACGAGGGGTGTTTTTCAATTTTGCTCAATTTTAAAAATTGTTACTTAAACTTTTTCAATTGTATTCACCAATAAACCTTGTTCTCTTGCAGTTAAACTCACAGTTATTAACCACTCGGTATTATTTCCTAGCCATCTATAATATTGGCTGATTCGTTGACCTACTCAAGAGTTCAATCCAATATGGCTGACATCTAGACATGGGCGTAGCCAGAGGGAGGCGAGGGGGGAGGGTGATGGGCAGCTGCCCCCCGTGGACGAGACATTTCATACCAAATTTGCTATAGGAGCGGCACAGTACGATGTCCTGCCCCCCTTGGCATACATCTACGGATGGGTGTCCTGCCTCCCCCCCCCCCACCTAGCCCAAATCCTGGGTACACCCATGGATCTAGAGGTTGTTTTCATGCTGTCTATGACCTTGTCATCACAGGAACTTATTTAATATGGATAATATATTTCCACTCCAATCCAAATAAACTCAAATATGACAGCATCTTTAATAGTTACTGGCTGTGCCCGGCATGCGTAGCAATTTTTCCTTCCACCTAGGCACCCACGTACAAAGCATTTACTTTAACGTGTACAAAACAAATAAAAGCTAATGATTTTTGGTGTATTAAATTAAATTTACTTCCAAGCCTCATTATTTTCAGTGCGTTTTATCTAATTCGGAATTCGCAAAATAAAATACTCTTATCCTGAAGTCCCCATTGATTTTCATACTTTTCATGGTTTGGCCCACAGGTCTTTTCTGGGTTCAAAATCGATCCCTGAACGATTTTGAGACCTCGTCCAATGAATTCCTCGTACCCACACAGGAATAGGTAACGCACAATTGATGGCATTAGTTTCCATGCAATGCCTATGCTGCGGTTTCTAAGTAAATAAAATATTCTGCTGTAGAAAAAGTGCAAAAATTTCAGATTTTCGACCTAAAGAATACAATTTTAGGAAAAAGCAAAGCGTATATGGAAATCGAAAGCAAGAATTTAAAAAAAAAACAAAAAAAAGGACCACTGCAACACATCTTATCCTACTTACAAATAAATTACGCACATTATGTCTCACTGATATGATTCTGATGCGCATGAATGAGCAACTCGTAAACGATCTGCTTCGTTGCTCGCTTGTCGTTCCTCGCTTGTTTGAGAAGCTTGCGTGCCAACACTCATTTGTTTTAACGACTCGCGCTCCACCTATTGTACAATGATTTAATAATTCGGAAACCTTCGCGGGCGCGCGCGCAACAACTCACCACAGTTTCATTGTAATCTGGTGAATGGTATTGGAACGCATAGAAGACGAACAAACAAATGTTCATCTTTATATATTAGATTTACGAATATCAAATTTTGAGAAGAATATTGAATTATAATTGAGTAAAAGAAATGAATCAGATACTCTGGTACAGTTCATCATGTTGACTAAATAAACATAATCACGTTCACTGCTCACCTCATAATAACATTACTAACATTTTAATGCTTATCGTCACTACTTAAGTCCAATACATTTTTCTATTGTTCTATTTCACAGTACTTTGACTGGGACGGATCGACACAATCAACCATACTGTCGTCTTTCTTCTGGGGCTACGTCATCACACAGGTAAAAGGTGACTCCAGTTTAATTCATTAGTGAATAAAAATATAATCCCTGATATCATGTTTGTGGTTCAATAACAGTCCAATAATATTAAGTCACGACACCCATTGTTAACTTCCCTATGCTAAGTTGCAGTTTGCTTTCGTTGCTAATACCCATCCCATAATGCACTCCGATTTCTCCATTTTGAGTCGGACTCGACGTTCGGTAGCACTGTCACTCTTCATTGTAAACAAAAGTAACCAAACCAACAACTAGAGTAACCATAGAAACCAAACCAAAGTAACCAGTAACCAGAATAATCAAAAGTGTTTAGCCCGGTTCAATGTAACAAATTATCTTTTAAACATTAAGCAGATTTTGAACTTTAAATAATGAAAGGAGTAGGTAATCTAAAGGTATACTTTCGTCTAAAGTAAGGATAAAATATTTCTAACGACAAGACAAGAACCATCTAAGCTAAACTAACTAAAGCATCAATTATTGAAAGTTCTCGTTTAAAAGCTACCTCGTATATTGACATTACCCTCCTCAGTGTATTTCGGCACACATTAATTATCTTTGCATATTAATAAATCACTTACAATGTGCTTAATCATGATTCTGCGTCAGTTGTTGGCAACATAAGAACTGACGGACAAATTTCACTAAGAGACTAACCAGGCAAGACGGGGACACCGTCTTTTTAGTACTTAACATAATTTACGATAACTGTGCTAGTTTCCTCATAAAATATGAAGCCAAAATAGATATATGCCAATAATAATTGCTATTGTGTACAAATTCCACCATTGGAAGGAACATATAGACGCTTTTCCACAAAAAAATGGGCACCAACAAGCCTGTAAAACCCCTGGAGCTATATCTGCAATTTTATGTCAGAATAGAGTATACCAATATTGTTTGGCTTTATTTAAGGTAGTTTGAGCGAAATATCGTTTTACCTAGGAATAAATGAATTTGGTATTATGTGAAAGAAAAAGATATCACCCTTCCATTGACATAAAAAATTCAACCTCTGCCACAATACTTTCCGAGATATTTGCCAAAAAAAATAACCCTTTTACATGGGAAATGGTACGTGTATGCACTCCAGAGAGACATTATTTAACAAATGAGGGATATCTAACACTTAGATCTCGTCAAAAAATCAACAGTGTGTTGTTGTGTGTTTCCTTGACTATTGTTGAAAATAAATCATATTGTCACCGCAGAATAATTCTTCGGGATCACTGTAATCCTTCCTTTTTGATGGAGTTTCAAACGTACCGCGCGAAAAAAAATGAGTCAAGTTAAAGGCTTATTTAGATATTTTCATTTGATTACTTACAATTTCTGTCATGTAAAACTATATTCTGGCACCATTAATAATGCAATATTTAATTCGTGTGTCTTACACAGTTGGTGAAATCAAAACGTGTATATCGAATATGGTCTCTATTATGACTAGGAAGCTATCTCGCTCGCACTACCTTAAGAGCGGGAAAATAGCACATTTTACGCGCTCTTAAATGAGTGCAGCACGTTTGGGGCTTCGGTATAACAAAACTAGGACAGTGGGAAAATTTTCCCGAGAATGCATTGTTATTAAACGATTAACGAAATTGCATTTTTTCCTGAACTGTGCCCACGCGAAAATCGACGTCCGCACCATTTACTAGGTCTCGACTTCAACATAATGAATCCAATATGGCTATAAAACTGGTATTTATAGAATATTTATAATGTTTAACATTCATTGCGAGAAAAACGCGCTCCTAGGAGGCGAAAACATGCCTGGAAGTGTAAGGTAGCGGGGACATTTCATATCGGAGAGTACAGGAGAATCGACCCGCCACGTTTCAGCGAAATCGGCGGTGCGCGAACCGTGATCTATCCTTGAAAGAGACCCGACAGTGATACCAAATAATATACAGCGGCTGTGCCCCTACTTTTAAGAAAAGAAGGCATGCGTTGCAATGCCTCTTTTTCTTTTAAGTAGGGGCACATATACGAAGCAGGCACATTTACATATACAAAATAAATGAAAGACAATAATTTGGTGCAGTCGAAAGAATTCCTCGTACCTACACAGGAATTCGTAACGCACAAATGATGGCAAGAGTTTCCATTCAATGCCTATCCTGCGGTTTCCAAGTAAATAGAAAAAGTGCAAAAATTTCAGATTTTAGACCTAAAGAATCCAATTTTAGGAAAAAGCAAAGCGTACATGGAAATCGAAAGCAAGATTAAAAAAAAAACAAATAGACCACTGCAACACATCTTATCCGACATACAAATAAATTACGTACCTTTTAACGCACATTATGTCTCACTGATATGATTCTGATGCGCATGAATGAGTAAACGATCTGCTTCGTTGCTCGCTTGTCGTTCCTCGCTTGTTTGAGAAGCTCGCGTGCCAACACTCATTTGTTTAAACGACTCGCACTCCACCTATTATACAATGATTAAATAATTCAGAAACCTTCACGGGCGCGCGCACAACTCACCAAGTTTCATCGTAATCTGATGAAAGGTATTGGAACGCATAGAAGACAAACAAACAAACATTCATCTTCATATATTATTTTATAATACATATAAGCTAGAAAAACACTCCTAAATGTTTGACTCGTCTCCCTAGATCTTAAGTTTTTTGACAAAACTGCGTTTCGAATGAATGTCATGCGAAAAAAATGATTAAGTAAGAGCTCTGACAATGTGTTCCTTCTTTTCTCATTGGGAGCAGATCCCTTCCGGTCAGCTGGCTGAGCGCTTCGGACCAAAAATGGTACTGGCCGTTGGCATGGGCCTGTGCTCATTTTTCGCTCTCTTGTCTCCAGTGGCAGCCAATGGAGGGTGGGAATGGCTTTGCGCAAGCAGAGTTATACAAGGATTGGGGCAGGTGAGTCTCCTTCTTTCTGCTTATATTAGACAGGAAGACTATTTCGACCTTCTTCATGACTTTTCTTACCTGAATAGTTTAGCCTGTTCAGTATGAAATTCTCCCTACCCACTTCTTTTCTAGACACTATTTTTTTTCATGGTTCATTCATGTTTTTCGCTATAACTGTGTAAAATGTTTTGTTACCTAAAGGATTTTTTTTCCTTTCGATTATCTTGTATCATATGTATACCTAACAAAGAATTCAATTGTATCAAATGTATCGTTTTTTCACTGAGAGTTGTTTCTGTCTTCCTTTTTCTCTGCTATTAAGGTAGTTTGAGCGAAATATCATTTTACTTAGAAATCAAAGAATTTGGTCACATTTTAAAGAAAAATATCTCAACCTTAAAATGAATCCAAAATTTCAACCCCTTACCACATTACTTTCGGAGATATTTGCCAAAAAAATACCAGCCCTTTTACATGGAAAATGGTACGTGTATGCACTCCAGAGAGACCTTATTTACAAAATGAGGAATTTCTAATACTAGGATGTTTAAAAAAAAAAAATAACAGCGTGTAGTTTGTATGTTTTCTCAACTAATTTTGACTATTAGTCATATTGTCACCGCAGTAGGTTCTTGGGTATCACGAAAAACCTTCCAATTTGAAGGATTTTCAAACGTACCGCGCGAAAGAAATTAGTCAAGTTAAAGACTTTTTAGATATTTTCATTTAATTCCTTATCATTTCCGTCATATAAAAACTATATTATAGCGACATTAATAATGCAATATTCAATTCAGGTGTCCTACAACTGGTGAAATTAAAACGTATATTTTCGAATATGGTCTCTATTATGACTAGGGAACTATCGCGCTCGGACTACCTTAAGCTCCATTTATTTTCTGGTTTGAAAAAAATATTTGTACATTTGTTAATTACCTCGCGTGCTATTCATTGTATCGCATTGTTCCTCGAAGGGACCTGTCCCAGAGTATAATAAAGGTAAATTCTATTCAAATCTATCTCCGGAGTAATGTCACAGAATAATTCAGCCCCTCGGTCTACATTTCCATATTTTATTTATATGTTCTTTCTCCCTTTACATATTCTTGCTACATGTTCTCTCCATTTTTTGTGTGTTCTCGCACTGTTTTGATGGTGTCTACATCTACACTCTACCCTGCAAGCCGCCGCCACATGGGCTTGTGGCATTGGGGGGTGTTAGGACATCAGCCGTGTAAAGATGTAAAGTTTTAGGAGGTTAAATGGTGACGTGTATTATGGGAAAAAAGTGGAGTGGAGCTCAGTTTTTACTGCAGTCACTTATTGTGCGTAAAGAACGAGTTGTTGTGTCAATCTCTTCGGCAATGTATCTCTCTTATTTTATCGCATCCTTCAGACCTAGAGATGTAGTGAGGCGTCATGATAATATTCTCTGAGTCGCTCTGAAACACACCAGTTCCGAATTTTTCAAGCAAGCCAAGCCTAGCGTGTAGCCTCCCGAGTCTCCACAAAGTAAAAAGATTTTTTACTTAATACGACAAAAAGCATTGGCACTATGATTGCCATTAATTTTTATCGTATTTTTCCAATAACTCATGCACATTGAAATTCGTTCCAGCAATACAATAATATTCAAAGTATAAAAATCCTATCGTAAAATCCCAATAATTTGACAACCAAGAAGTTTCAAACGATGGATTGCATCGTAAAAACCAATCACCTTGAAACGATAAGAGTTGTCGTAAAATTCCCAAGAAGTTTAAAATGACGAATTTCGTCGTAAAAATCGAACAAGACTCTATTTCTGATACTTTTTGGAGACACCAATGAATTTCGAGCAGTAAATCATATTGTCGAATGATGAAGAGGGTCTTTTCCCAGGACACGATTATGAAATACTAGCTAAACCCGGTCACGCTTCGCTGCGGCTCGGACTGATATGAAATGAATGGGAAAATAAATAAATCTATCTATCGCGAACATAGATTCACCGAGAAAACACATCATTCTATTAAATACCCTGCTTTGTGTTGCTGTGGCTATGTTCAGCTTCAAAGCGATCCAATGGCTGACATATTTTCAAGACAATTACTCGAGGTCGAACGCTAGCACAGTTAAAAATGTTACGCTACGCTTTTAATTAATCAGCTAATCATTTAAAGGCAGCGACTGAGCAGCTTCTTTTAATTAGTTGTAACAAATCCAACAGGATCCTTCTACTTTTTCAGAGGATTTTATGGTAACATTTTCAAAACCACATACTTAAAAACACATACGACCCGCGTTTCAACGCTTAAGTGTCATCTTCAGGTGACGCTTAAGATGACGCTTAAGCGTTGAAACCCGGGTCGTATGTGTTTTTAATTTGTAAATGTTACCATAAAATCCTCTGAAAAAATGGGATACCACAAAGTTACCAAGGAACTTGTATTATTCATAGGATCCTTCTAACTTTACTTCCCAACGATTTTGTATTAAAACGAAAATAAAATAAAAAGAAAAGCCTACTGATTTGACATCTAAAAGGTAAATAAATGGAAACCAAACGGCAATTAATTTTATACAAATAATTCAAATGAAAACGGAAAATCGGTCCAATGTATTATGTGTCACATTAAATATCTAACGGCATATTCGTAGTTTTACTTATTAAATAAATGTCTACTCACTATATCTTATTTTTAGGGTATTTGACGAAGTGGAATTTACCCGGTTAGTCGCTAAATTACACATATCAAGAAGCCATTTCACTGAAATGTTTTCCCGAGCCAGTAAAATACGGTCATTGTGACGGAGAGTTGAACCCAGGGCAATCTTTTGTTTTTTTTCGGGTTATTGTTCTTTCCCATACTTTAGGGCTCAAATCCCTGCAGAGTAGGATATTTTTCTGAAGACACCCGATACCTACTTCAGTGCCTTGTGGAGGGCATTTCAAAATTTGTCGGAAAAGACGTTAAACTGTGGCGCCTCTCGCTAAGAGCAGGCTAATGGTGAAGCCGGGTTCCTCCCTTGCCTGTTCTCATATGGCGCAAATGTATTTTTTCTTCATATGACAGCTGAAACTGTTTATTTCAGAGCTCCACCAGGCACGCCAATCGTCAGTGAATAGCGTCCCACATTCAACTATTCAAATTGTTTGACAAACCGCCGAGAGAGACGCAAATTTCCACTCACTTAATCCGAAGCGTTACAATTCTGTGTTGCGCAGCAAATTAATGGAAAATGGCCTCTATGAAAGCAGATATTTCAATGATTTTGAAATGTAACAAATTTGACTCGCTCAACCATAGAGGGTTAAAAGTATACTTTTTTTCTTAAACGAAAATGATTTTCAACTCATTTTTTTTAGGGGGTCCTCTTCCCGTCTACCCATGCCTTGCTCGCAAGATGGTCTCCGCCAACTGAAAGGGGAAGGATATCGACATTTGCATACGCAGGTACAAATTTCCATTTGGATATCAGTGATGACTTCATGTTTGTTTTTCAACGAATCTTTAGGTGGTACGGGGCCAACCAAGCATAACCAAAGACGTTTTTGGGGGGCATGGGGGTTTTGGATTATCTTACTTTCTCTCATGAAGAGGGGAGTCAGGGGGTCTGGAACTAATTTACGTAAGATTTTTGTCCGTCTTAAAAAACATCGCGTCGATTCCAAATATCCTGTGATTCTTCATAACTTCATCAGCTAGGATTTTCATGGTTAGAGGCGCTACTTTGTGGAATAACTTCATGGTTACATATTGAAACAATTTGTTATTTTAACATGAATTTTATTTTGACGACCTAGGCTTCGTCGCTGTTCGACATTATCAGGTCACCTGATGATGTTGCACAGCGAAACCTAGGTCGTTAAAATGAAATTCATCTGGAAATTACAATGTGTTTCAATATATTTACCTATGGTACTGTTTCGCTCTTACTGATAATGAATGTGGTACTCAACACTGCATAATTATATGATATCTAGTGCACAAAGCTGCACGATGGCTTTTATGGAAAGATGAAACATCAGAAAGCGATAACTTAATGAAGAGTAAAAATAAATATCTAAAGGCCATGTAACACGGCACGATTTCCTTACGATCCCGCCGAGCGCGATGTAGATCTCGACAACATCGACTATGTGTTGTTTGGTGTTTCATACTCCTCGACGCTATCTCGACTAGCGGTCGATGACCATGAGACGCGTCGAGTGAAGTTGAGAGAGCCTCTACTTTCACTCGACCATTGAATGCAAGTAACCAATCACAAAGCCTCGATCCGTCACGTGACCGTGCGCGGAAAACCTGGATGTATGGAAAACCTGTAAAGGCAATTATTCACAAAGATGGCGTCTAGTCCTCGCGTTGTGAAGTGGTCACAGGAAGAGGAAATTAAGTATATTTAAAGAATACAAAACTTGACTACCGAAAGAATAAAAAAGAAAATTACTTTGTACAAAGCCCTAACCTTAAATTCTTAACCCTATATTTAAAAAAACTTGAAACTATTTCTAATAATTAAAGAAACTACGCTTGAAATTAATGAATGACTAAATTAAGACTATGAATCTAAAGTATAAAATAAGAGAGCTATCATAAACAAGGTAAAATGTGAAAATCGCCAGCAAATTTCAACGTGGTCACACGGTCACACAATCGCCATCAACTGAGTACCTGTTTTCTCAACTGAAGAGCGAAAATGACGAAGAAATACCATTGGCTGAGGAAGTCGTGACGTGTTTTGGTCGGACACGACAAGAACCCCGTCGAGGCGACCCTGTCGAGGCGACCCTGTCGAGGGGTGGTTGTACTGTGTTTCATGGGTCGCCGTCGATTTTTGAGTGAGAGTCGTAAGATCGCGCTCGACGGGATCGCAAGGAAATCGTGCCGTGTTACAAGGCCTTAACTCCTTACGTAAGATTGAGAAGGCGGGGTTGGGAAAATCTTACATTGTCTCACATATGGGGAGGGTAGGTCAAAAATGACATAAATCATCTTACGTAATACTTGAACGGCCCCGAAGGAAAATGGTGTGAGAGTGGGAGCTAGCTTTTATATGTACGATTGTTTTTTTGACGGTGGATTGGGTGGGCGTGACGGCAACCAGACACATAGGCTTACAACCATATTCATAGTCGTTACCTGGGTGTCCTTCAGGTGTAGGGGAACCCCTTGGCTTAGAAATGGTATTCATAGTCCTTACCCAGGGGACTGCCGTCCCCTAACTCTCACGCAGGTCGCCGATTTCCTGGGTGAGGCCTGAAGCTTACCCGAAGCTCCCCTAACGCAGTACTGCTGCCCCCACGTATGTCGAATTGATACTACTGTACTAGAGGTGATACACGATAATGTCAACAACTTTTCATAGTAATGTCTTCTGTTTACAAATACGGTTACTTATTGAACTACCCTCGTGTTCCTCATCATTCAAATTACATAAATATTTAAGTAATATCATAAACATTCCTTCATATTCTTCCAATAATTTTTCATTAACATCATTGTTTATAGCACACTTGATTACGGTTAAAAATGAGCATCGAAAATATCGAGAACCTTTCAGCGGAACCGTTCATATGCATTTTCCGCGTGATTGCTGCCAAATCTCTTACCCAGGCGTCCCCTGGCTGTGGGATACCCAGGTAAGATTTATGAATCGCTCAGCGTAGGGGACCCCTAGGTGTTACCTGTCAAGGGGATACCCAGGTAACCCCTAGGAATACGACTATGAATACGGGAATTAGTCATTGATGCACTAAAATATCTATCCACTCTCAACCAACCGTGAAGACCGTGAAGATAATCATTCAAGATTATTTCATTAACAGTTAGCGTGCTGGTCTTTGAATTGAAGGTCCTCTCAGAAAAACTGAGGGTTTTATGCCCGTATTTATAGTCGTATTCCTAGAGGTTACCAGGGTATCCCCTAGCCAGGTAACACCTAGGGGTCCCCTACGCTGAGCGATTCATAAGGCTAACCTGGGTAACACCCAGTCAGGGGACGCCAGGGTAAGAGATTTGGCAACAATGCTTCGGCAAAATACATATGAACGGTTCCGATAAATGCTTCTCGATGTTTTCCATGCTCATTTTTCACCGTAACCAAGCACGCTATCGACAATAATATAGTATACTGTTACACGATGTTGATGAAATAAGACTGAAGGAATATGAGAGAATGTTTACAACATTACATAAGTATTTATGTAATATGAATGGTGAGGAGCATGAGGTTGGTCCAATAAGTACTCGTGTTTGTAAAAAGAAGACGTTACTATGGAAAGTTGTTGATATTATCGTGTACTGCCATTTGTACAGTAGTATCAATTCGTCCCACACGTGGGCAGCAGTACTGCGTTAGGGGAGCTTTGGGTAAGCTTCATGCCTTACCCAGGAAATCGGCGACCTGCGTGAGAGTTAGGGGACGGCAGTCCCCTGGGTAAGGACTATGAATACCATTTCCCTGGGTGAGGGTTAGGGGCCGCGAGACCCTGGGAAACGACTATGAATACCATTTCTGATACAAGGGGTCCCCCCACACCTGGGGGACACCCAGGTAACGACTGTGAATACGGCCCTTACACTCTTACCTGAATTGTGAAAGTAGATACTCTTAAATCTAGGTTAATGAACTTTTATTTACTACTGAATTTTATTTTGGCACTTTGTGGTCATATATATATCTACCAGACTGCAGCCTCGCCATTACGTCCAGCTGCCGTTCAATAATGATATTCCATAGACGTTATAGTACGTCAATTATCCTTCTTAAAAAACATAGGACGTACCATTACGTCCAAAGCACTCAAAATATTAAGAGAAGAGTACTTAAAAAAATGTATTCATCACGTAACGCCACCCACCAATCTGACCTCGACCAAACACCGTTGAAATAGAAGTAAATTCCAAAAATTGGTCATTTATTTTGAGAAACGTTTATTTTGATTAAAGCCCCTTTTCGTCGAGTATAAAAAGCAAATTAGTGAGACGATACAAGGATATCCCAAAAAGTTTTGAAGCTGAATGAATGGCGCAAGATTAAGGACTATTCTTCATCTAAACGCCAACTATTCCGCTAGGTTCCTCCAACTTATTACGCTTTTGAACATGATAATTTAAGGTAGTCAGAGCGAAATGTCATTTCACCTGGAAATCAATGAATTTGATCTTATTTTAACGAAAAATATCTTACTCGTCCAAAGATACCAAAATATCAGCCCCTTACCGAACCACTTCCCGAGATTTTTGACAAATAATACCAGCCCTTTAACATGGGAAATAATAGGTTACATTCTCCAGAGAGGCATTTCTAACGCCTAGATCTCGTAAAGAACTAAAAGAGACTAGTTTATGTTTTCTCGACTATTTATGAATATAAACCATATTGTCACGATAGTAATTTTTTCAGAATCGCAAAAAAAAACCTTCCGTTGTGAAGAAGTTTTGAACTTACCGCGTGAAAAAAATGAGTCAAAACAAAGATTTATGCGGATATTTTTATATTATTACCAAGAGCTACAGTCATATTTAAGTATATCATTGCACTAATTACATGCGGTATTTAATTCATCCTTCCTACAGCTTTTCAAATTACAACGTATAATTCGAATATGGTCTCCATTATGACTCGGGAACTACCTCGCTCAAACTACCTTAAGAATAGCGCGCTCCTCACATCGCAGGGAAAAATAAACTATGAATCCCATTGTTTCAGGGAGGGCGGGTACTACCGTGAAGGAATGCTAGGAGCTACAATGCGTGTATTCTGTTGGGGTGGAGCTCATCAAAACTATAAGATCCACCGCCTTTCTACAGGAAAGTATTGTATTAGTGAGTGATCCTCTGAAGAGCCGGTTTCAAAGTTCCTTTCCTCCTTTTTTACCACGTTTTTATTGACTCGCTTTCTTGTCTGTCTGTTTGGTACAAATTTTGCAATCCATTTTAAACCAACCTCTCTATCAGCAAGAGACTTGAAACTTAAAACATGGCTCAGAGCTGGATGACAATGCAAAAATATGCAATTATTATACGTATATAATATAATAGTAAATGATAATACTAAAATAATGATAAAGGTTAGCTCGAGAGGAAAAAGAAGGGAAATAAAAGTTAGCACCACGAGAAAAAGCGGAGCACACAATGGAAAAGCCTGTTTCATCGACTGCAATACTACAGACGAATTCATTCGCATTATCCGTTGAACTGCTCGATGTTATTGGTAGAGAGGTATAAAAATTTTCCATTTCAGATATGATCATACAAGACTTAAATGCATAAAATAATTATTTATATAAAAATTTTTTCAAAAAACCACGTTTTCTTTAAACGGACTAAGAAGTATAAAATAATACAATAAGGACTATGGAGTGAGTGGGCAGTAATTGAATGTTATGATGGCGATGTATGATAAAAGTAAGGCAAGTGTGAGAGTTAACGGGGTGTTCTGAGTGATTGGTTTGAAATAAAACAGGGCGTAAAACAAGGATGCGTAATGTCACCATTACTGTTTAATGTATTTATGGATGTGTTAGAGATGAATGTAGTGAAAACGACGGTGTTTTGATTGGAAATACAAACGCGCAAGTTCTACTAAATGCGAATGATGCTGTTTTGATCTCAGAGAGCCAAGTGTATTGCAACTGTATTGACTTGGTACAACAAAAACAAAGTCACTTATTACAAATCACTGATATGCAATACCATTTTATTGCACTGAGGAAAAACACTGAAGCGGTGAATTCATTTCTAAAAAGCAATTTCACATAGTGAATATTCTACAAGATAAATGACACTATGAAATACCAGTCTCATAAACTGCTGAATTTTCCATTCACACTTTTACTACTGAAAAATAGAAGCTCCTAGATAAGTTTTGTGAATCAACAGAGAGAATGGAATTGAGGATAAATTCGTGCAAGATTAAAGTTGTAGTTTTTGATAAGGAGAATGGGGAGAATAACTGTATGATGAGGGCGAATGGTGAAGTAATTGAACAAGTGGATGATTTTGAGTAATTAGGTAAGATGATTAGGAAAAATGGACGGATAGATGAGGAGATAAAGAGACGTGTGAATGCTGGAAGGAAAGTGGTAGATAGCATGCGGAGCATATCAAGGAATGAGTGCCTGTCAAAGGAGGCGTAAATCGCCGTGTACAAAAGTGTGCTTCTTCCCACTTTGCTATATGGTAGTGAAACATGGGTATGTCAGGATAAACATAAGAGTAGACTAAACGCCGCGGGTATGAGTTATCTGAGGAATGTTTGCGGCAAAAGTAGGATGGATAGGGTCAGGAATGAGTGGGTCATGAATGAATTGTGGGCTAAATGCTCCAGTAATGGACATATATGAAAGAAAAGTGCTTCGTTGGTTTGCCCATGTTGAGAGAATGGATGAGAGACGAATAACGATACAGATATATAAGAGTGAAATGAATGGTGCGTGAGATAGAGGTAGGCCGAGAAATTGTGGTTGAATGCGGCTGAGGAAATTCTTAGAAGGAGGA
The DNA here is from genome assembly GCA_963169105.1 of Ceriagrion tenellum. Lineage (NCBI taxonomy): Eukaryota > Metazoa > Arthropoda > Insecta > Odonata > Coenagrionidae > Ceriagrion > Ceriagrion tenellum. Next base: position 87,307,580 of record OY720644.1, read on the forward strand.
ATATTAGGAGTCTTACAAACAGGAGAGCGTGTATGAAGCAGTGTATGGGTGTAAATGAGGCAAAAGAGGTTTGCAAGAATAGGTCAGAATGGAGGAAATTATTGAAGCAGAGTTAGGTGTACAAATATGAATTTATGAGTGAAACGTAGTGACTTTGCCTATCCCGGAAGGGAACGGCGTGATTGGTGTGTATGTGTGTGTATTGAGCTCCTTTGATAAAAAAAAGTCAAAGAAGGATGCTGCTTCGCACTGGTAAGGCCACACCTCGAACACGCCGCGAGCATTTGGACCATGGTCACAAAGATTTAACCAACAAAAATAATAAAATACAAAGAAAAGCAGCACGCCTCGTTAAAAGCTGCTACAAGCGAACACATCGTGCTTATAGTAGATATAGCTTTTAGAGGGATTAAGGGACCCAATAGACTAGGAGGCAGCACGATAGGCTAAGCTAGCTCGAGAACTTCAGAACTGGTGTGTTTCAGAGAGACGCAGAGAATATTATCATGGCGCCTCACTACATTTCTAGGCCTGACAGAAGCGATAAAATAAGAGAGATACATTACCGAACAGATTGGTACAAAAACTTCTCCTTTCAGCGCACAGTAAGCGACCACAATAAAACCCGCGCTTCACTAAATACACTCCCATAATACACGTCACCATTTCACCACCCGAAACATTATCCACTACATCTTTACACGGCTGCTGTCCTAACACCCCCTGCCACACGCCCACGCGGCGGCTCGCAGGGTAGTGTGTAGATGTATAGACTGTTTTCGGCAAGGTTAAAGTCTCACACACTAATATCTATCTTTCTAATTTGTATGCAGGAGCACAGTTCGGCACAGTGGTGGCACTGCCCATCGGAGGTCTGCTGGCAGCAACCAAAGGTGTTGGTTGGCCATCAATGTTCTACATATTCGGAGGGCTAGGCCTTCTTTGGACGATCGCGTGGGTGATATTCGGTGCGTCCGAACCCGACGAGCACCGGTGGATATCGGAGTCGGAACGTCATTACATCAACACAGCATTGCGGTCGCAAAAGGACCACGTGTCTCCGAAGGTTTGTACCATCATCACCCCTCAGTTCCCAACGTTTGACAACAAAAAGGAACGTACGAAGGAGACGAGCAGATGTTATGAACAGTCAAACGATAATTAAATGTAAATTATCGGATGGTTTTGGGTTGTAATAAATGGGCCTCGAAAAAATCCCACGCTGGCCGCCCGTAGCACTTCCGTTGGAATGTTACGTTCGTAGAACGTTTCGTTTTGGACATAGCGTTGGAATATTAGCCCCACCTATTGCAACAAAAAAGAGTACCTATGCCGTTGAGGGGTATCACGGATAGTTTCTGAAACCTGATGAAGTTGTGTTTATTATCTTTGATGTGTTTATTTGTGAGGAATAACAGTATTTGCATGGAATCAAGGGCATTTTAAACTCTCCCGCGAACACATGTACGTGACTCGTCGCAAGAGCTTATCGTTGTTGAGCCTGAATGTTTCAGGCGTGCTAAGTTTCTAATCTGGCAGTTGCGGCGATCGAAAGGAATTGAGATTATTTCTAACTCTCCCGTGAACGCAGCGTGAACGCAAAGTGAATCATCGCATATAACTTGCCTAGTGTATATGAAAGGCGATTGTGTACCACCTAAGTATTAAAACCAGTGAGTGCGACCCGAGAACGGATCATGGGTAACATTTGGAAGAACAAGTCCTTTATTCCGCTGCATATTTTGAGGCAAGGACTCGAAATGGAAGTTATTTATAAATCTTGCAAGTCAATATAACTTGCTGAATTGCTTTTACCCATCATTAAAGAGTGCAAGCAATATTATAACGTAATATTCTCAGTATATCATAATGCCAAGTATAGCATAGTGACATGTCGTTCTATAAAGGAAATCTATTCTCTCAATTTACATCTTTCGACGCATAAAGAAATAACTAGGCATGAAATGATGTATATAGTTAATGATTAATAAAGGAGAAGTGTAATCGTGCGAAATATTTGCATATTCCATCCTTTTTCTCGCCCAAACTAGTCTCATGATTTTAGCCCACAGCCCCGGAAGCAAATGAAAAGCGACTTGCGATGTTTGTTGGTCTGCGGCATACATCAACTTCATAACTCTCCGCCAGAGGCCACCAGGATCTAAACTACAGTAATGGAATGCCGTGTAAACACTAGTTAGTTAAGCCGCCATATTAACTTTCATTCTGGACCTAGTAATATACACGCGGCACAAAGAGACAACTGACCCTAGTTGACGGGCGAAAAATGTTACGGAATTTTCCCACCGATCTTATTGTTTGGACTGTTTTCAAGTTGTAACACTACGCCCATTAAATTTATTAGTATTTCGTAATCATCAAGGTTACACATAATAATTGAAATACTTTAAAGATAACAATACAAAATTAAGGGCTCATAGGTAAATAACAACAACCAAGATAGCGAAACTAAGGGACGAAAATAAATAACAAACAGGCAACAAAGGGTGTTGGGAGAGGTAAGAAAGCGATAAGCACGCAACAACGACTGACGGGAATAAACGGAGAAAAACTACGACGCAGAGGGGGAGAAATCAATTTATAAGTGTTTCCGAAGAAGGAATACACGCATCGTATGGTTACCGTAGGAGGAGAAGTGGAGATAAACAAGGAGGGAGTTAAGGACAGGAGGAGGAAAGAATCTGACCGAAGGCAGAGAAACCTCTGGCGCCAAGATCCTCCAAAGAAATCGTTCTTTCGAATTAGCAGCTCGTGAATATTCATGGGTACACTCTTCCCTAAGGACCGCGTATTCTTTATGCCCATTCCGTTTTCCTTCACTCAGCCCTCATTCATTTCGCCCCTCCTTCTCTACCCATCTCCTACAACCAGCAGAGGAATTACGTCCGGGGACATCAGGACCCTATTCGTGATAAGTGAAATCACGAAACTTAATATTAAATAATAACTTAAGGAACTCTATACTCGGAGACTATACTCTGAGATATATACATATGGATTGCCGACTCGTCGCCAAAAAGTGTTGACTAGAATTCCGAAAATAAACAACTTTTTCGATTGAGACGCCGTCTAGTGATGAAAGACGGCAGTTCAAATGTAAATACAGTCTACAGATCGTAAATAATCACGTCTTATTGGTTTTACTTACCAGTTATCATAATGCAGTGGATAAAAAATGTAGAGCCACACGCGGGACGAAATTACACTCTTTTTTTGATATTGTCCGGTCTACAGATTTGTTCAATTCCTCTCCACATTTAATTACATAAAATGAACAATCAACTTCTTAGCACTTCGTGAATATCGTTCTACGGTAATTTAATAATAATAAGATGTGAAAAAAGTGGAATGAATGAGAAGACGGATACAAGTACTATAAGGATTTCAAAACCAAGATCCGACAACATCATCTATGGATGAGAAATTGCGCCAATAACTATCATTTTAATAACAAATAAAAGATAAATTGTTGAACCTACTCCCGAGGCCACACATGAATAGTACGTTAAACATTAACATCCTCATCAATCTATCTAGATCATACTTTCTGATTCCTAAGGCTCTCAACAGATAATAAACCAAAATAATGTATCGGTAAATTAACAGTAAAAAATCCACACAGCAGAGAAAAGGCTCAAGATGGATGTTTCATATGCTTCTTACACACTTTCCGTAGTAGATATTTCCTCTCTAGCATTTACAAAGTAACTGCTAGGTCTCAAAAATAGCCAGCTATTATTCACAGCATCAAGTAGTTCATATCTCCTCAACCGTTAAGGAATATCCACCATAGTCTCACGTTAACAACAATCAACAACGGCCATTTACGAGTCTACTGAGAAGACTTTTTTCTAAGTAGCGCCAAGGACTGGGTGAACTAAATGTGGAAATTTAGGCAACCCGTAGCCTAGGCACCGATTCCAAACATTTGAATCCATTATGTACATTCACGACTCAGACATTAACAAAACAAAAAGAATTACAGTGATCAAAAACATTTGATGAGAGACTCAAACTTAGAGCAGTCATGACTCATTTAAATGTTCAAAGTTAAAGATTTATATGTGCCCATAGTGATTGATTAGTCCAATGAATTTTAATCCAACTTATGAAACAATTGTATTATTAATTTTGTAAAATCGGGCAAGATAGTTCTTCTAAACAAACCTAAAGGTTAAAATGTACGAGTATATCGCCAATGTTCTTGAGAATAAATGTGCATGTTTAATGTTTTTAATGTATAGGCATTTGTATACGTCTGTGGGCAAGCTCGGTCGCGCCATTCGTGACCGTACAATGGAATAAAAATTTCCCACAAATGGCACGACCGAGCTTTCCCACAGACATATACAAATGCATGTATGTGCTATGATTAAATGTCTGGTATTATATTTTATTTATTTTCGGTTGATGAGGAGCCAGAAAATTGGTTATTTAGGTAAGTTCAATTACATGTGATCAGTGTCATCAAGGCATCAACTACGCAAGTAATAAAGTCTTGCCTTGGGTATATCATTTTATACTTGTCCTTCCGAATTCCATGAAGCTAAATCCGTCATGAGTGTAATGATAATATTCTTATTTTATTTCAGGACTTGAAAACTCCTTGGAGAAGTATTCTCACATCCGTGCCATTCATGGCTACCCTATTGGCTCACTGTGGGCAGAACTGGGGATACTGGACTCTGCTGACAGAGATGCCGACGTACATGGGCAAAGTACTCAATTATGATATTACGAAGGTTGGTACAAGCTCAGAGGGTGTTTGATGATTCATGAATTCATAGAAAATATAAAAGCATTCAATTATGATGGCAGTCATTGAGTTCAGCGGCTCTTCGTTAATGAGGTATGATGTGAGAAACCCTCGCTACGTTTACATCTCAGATCGATCTGAACTCGGACCCCGTATTTCCGAAGTAAAGTAAATTTCTTCGCCGTAGTTCAGCCATCCCCTGCCAAAAATCCTTCTTGCAGGGTAACAAGTGGAATTTTTTTTATTATTAATAATTAAATATTAATATTAATTTATAATAAATAATAATATTAAAAAAATATTATTTTTTTAAATATATAATATAATATATAATATAAATATAATATAAATAATAAAATAAAAAAAATTAAAAAAATTAAAAAAAAATAAAAGTAATAATATTAATATAAAATAAAATAATATTAATAATAAAAACTAATAATAAAAAATTCAAAATAATAAAAAAATTAAAAATTAAAGTAAAATAATATTCATTATGAACTTAAGGTCAAAATACGTTTTCCTTTCCCGATGTTTACTTCAATCAGTTAAATATGGAGTAGATATATGATGAAATGATGATGTACATCGCTCACCTGCAGTACAGCTTAAAGATATTTTTTTAATTAACAATATAAACAGCATCTGCTAATGCTCCACTCTGCAAATTTTCCAATCACCGCGATGGCTCAAACGATGTGGTAAGCAGTCACACGCGTGGTGTATACATAGGGGTGTATTTCGCTATACATATATATATATATATATATATATATATATATATATATATATATATATATATATATATATATATATATATATATATATATATATATATATATACACATAGGGGTACAAACATAGGGGTGTATTTCGCTATGATAAACAAAAGCATGAAGGTCATGACCGAGATCGAGTCAAATGATTTTTTCATGGCGAATTTTACCCTTTCTGGCGTATTTCATGTCATTATTGCTATCATGTATATACTTAAGTTACTATGCCATTTTTCCCAGTTCTCTTTGAGATAACCCTCAAATACTACAGGAATAGGACTATTCATAGAAATCATTGGTCGTTCAGTCCTAAGATTGGTTGACTCCAGCCCCTATCTAATGCTAGTTCACTTACTTCCTGGCATCTCTTCCAAATACTTTTCTCTTAATTTCGTCCATGAACGCATTCGTAGGTCTTACTCTGGCGATTTTTCCCTCTACTTGGTCTTAAATTATGTTCTTCACAAATCCATTGTGTCTTAGGTTATGCCCGATCCATCTGGTTCTTCTTTTCTGTAACGAGTTGCATATAGTCCTTAACTCTTCCACTCTCCTGTACACTACATAATTTCTTATTTTGTCTCTTAATATTACCTTCAGAATCCTCCTTCAGCACCAGGTTTCGAAAGCTTCCAGTCTTTTCTGGTCTGCTTTTCCAAATGTCCGTGCTTCCGATCCATAGAGTGCTACGCTCCACACGAATGTTTTCACGTACTCTTCCCTGATTTGTAGTCCTATATTCTATGAACAGATCAGTCGTCTTTTTCCCATGAACGCCTTCTTAGCTTGGGCTATTCTCCGTTTGATGTATGTTGTACTTCTTCCGTCCCACGTGATGGTACAACCGAGATAGGAGAAGGAATCCACTTTATAGAACTGTCCATCTTACAATCTTGAAATAAATTCACTTGAACTTCAATCTTTTACCGACTGTGCCTTGCGATCTCTTTATTTCAGAATACCAGAGAAGTGTGAGTAATACAAAATGTCACTTCTATTATAATGCCCAACTCTTTTGCCTAGCGACATCAAACAAGCACAACAAAACGGTGATCATTGGTCGTTCAATCCTAAGATTGGTTGACTCATGGCCGGTTGCAAGAAAATTTAGTTATGGAATCAATAGTTATGAGATCCATAGAGTTATAGAACTCATAAATATATTCGGGTTGCAGGAACACATCTATTAGTTACTTAACTATTTACCAATAGTTACTAGCTTCGAATATTTGATCTAATCTTCCACCGCCGGATAAAAGTTACGAAAGTTTAGTCTATGAATAATTGATAATGCAAATTATAAATAGTCAGTAAGAGTAAACAAACTGGTAATTTGTCTTAGAACAACTCTTTAATCAAAGAATTAAGTCTCCAAGCGGTTCATTGCGCATCCGCCATCTTGTCTACTTATGGAACTCATAACTCCATGCCATAAGTTATTAGACCAATGAGTTTATTGAATGTTTGTGCAACACTTATTGAATGGTTTGCATGGCTTATGGGTCCCATAACTTTATGGAATACATATGTTACGTTCCTGCAACTGGCTATCAGCCCTCAAACCTCTCCTATCTAATGCTAACTGCTTTACCTCCTGGTATCTCTTCCTATTCACTTTCCTCTTTATTTGGTCCATGAACTTATTCTTGGGTCTTCCTCTGGGGACTTTTCCCGCTGATTTACCTTCAATTATGTTCCTCACAAACCTATTCTGTCTCAGGGTGTGTCCAATCCATATGGTTCTTCTTCTCTCTATGGTATTTCATACGTTCCTTTTCTCTTCCATTCTTCTCCACACTTCGTCATTTCTTATTTTTCCGTCCATTTTATTTTCAGCATCCTCCTCCAGCACCAGGTTTCGAAGGCTTCTAGTCTATTCTGCTCAGCTTTTCTAATGGTCCATGCATCTGATTCATAGAGTGCTACGCTCTACACGAAGGTTTTCACACACTGTTTCCTGGTTTGCAGTCCTACCTTCATTGAGTACAGTAGTTGTCTTTTCCTCATGAACGCCTTCTTAGCTTGGGCTATTCTCCGTTTGATGCATGTTGTACTTCTTCCGTCCCACGTGATGGTACTTCCGAGATAGGTGAAGGAATCCACTTGCTCTAATTTCTCTCCTCCCAGGGTGACTGCATTTATCTTCTCTCTTCTGCATACTAGGATTTTAGTCTCCGTCTTACTTATTTTCATGTTGTATTCTTGGAAAACATGGCCCATGACGATGATCATGGTCCATCTTTGAAGATCCTCGCGATTTCCAGCATTGACAGTGATATCATCTGCGAAGTGTAGCATGTTTATTTCTTCTCCGTTTATCTTTATTCCGCTCGGTCCAGCTTCTTGCGCTTATTTTATGGCCTCCTCCAAGTACATGTTGAACAGTGCTGGTGAGAGGTTGGATCCTTGTCTTACTCCTTTGTTAATTTTAGCTTCTATCTGGGTTCCGTCTCTCATTCGCATTGTGACGACTTGTTTCCTGTATAGTTCATAGATAATTCTTTTTCGTCGTAACCCATTCCGAGTTTTTCCAGCAGTCTGAACATCTAGTTCCACACAACGTTTTAGAAGGTACAAACGAACTAAATGGCACAGTGACATGCATAATAATAATCATAAGATTTCACTTGGCGTATTGAGTTTTTATTGAATGGTTCCATGTACTATCAATCATTTCTACATCTACATCTACGTGATACCCTGCGAGCCACCTCGAGGGTGTGTGGCAGGGGGTGAAGATCACCAAACATGCACTATTGCCATGCAAGTAGAATATTTAAGGGAGGCATGCTAGAGAACAGGGTCACATGCAGCTAGGTGGTTAGTATCTACATAATATGAAATGGATTATTGGTTGTTATTACATGCATCATGCACTATAGACTAACTATATTTCACCTACCTATCCCTTTGTTACGCTGCCTATTGTTCTCTCTTATAGTTCGCGGGAAAAATGACATTTTAAATCTATCGGTACGACAATCTATCTCCCTAATCTTGTTAATATGATCAAACCTAGCATAATACGCAGGGGATCTCAATATATATCTAACGTCATCTGTGAACAAAACGGTTTCGAATTTACTTAAAAGGTTTAACCTAAATTTTAACCTGCGTTCTGATAGTAATTCCCATCCTAGTTCTTCTATTAACCTCGTAACACTAATACAATTATCATAACGGCCTTTAACAAACCTAGCAGATCTCCTTTGCACGCGCTCTAATTCTTTTATCATACCTTCCGTCTACCATTTGGCACCTCCTCAAAGATAATAATGCCTATAGTTGCATTCATTTCTACCGTTGTCCTATTTCATCTTGATGTACTTTATTTCTTATTCAGAATGGTGTGCTTTCAGCTTTGCCCTACTTGGCAATGTGGATATTTAGCATTGTAATCAGCTGGTTGTCCGACGAGGCACTTGAAAAGGGTTGGCTGACCGTGAGGCTGGCACGGAAAATTGGAAACTCCATCGGTAAGAAAACTTTTACTCATATTAATTTATTTTATATATGTATTCTAACGGTTAAGGTAGGTTTTGTAGAACGTCAGAGAATCTCCTCCCAGTTTTCTTTACTGTCAGGGGCCTATCTCGCTCTAGCACATCCTGTTTCGCTTAAGCATACGATCAACCCTTCTTCATCACGTCCATAAAACATATTTTCTTTCTTCCTCTTCCCCGCTTGCTCGACATCCTTCCCTCTATCACATTGTTGAGCGACCCATCACCCCTTATTACATCCTCCAACCACCTACTCTGCCGATCTCTGATTACATTAAGAAGTTTCCTTTCCTCGTCTACCATTTCCAGCATTCCCTCGTCAGCCTTCCTCTCTGCCCACCTCTAAAAAATTTAATTTGTTTTTCCAATTAGGTAAATGATGATAATTTCTTTCGTAAGACTCGAATTTGATGGCTCATTTTAATAATTTACGCTTAAAGTAACCCTGCCCAGATGACGCACTCTGGTTTTTCGGTAAAAGAACGCTTCACACAAATCTCCATCCAGCACAAAATTACTATTATTAGTATTTACCTAATATAATATATTAAAGGTTAATGTTCGTGGGAGAAGTTCATTGATTTTCCTTCATAACTCGCTTCCCAGTCGTTCAAAAGATGTCATTTATACTTCGTTTTAAACCTTAACCTTTGCATTTCTTTGGCATAACTCTTTCATTCCCGTAATTTTACAATTATAGCGTTCCTAACCGTTTGTAAAGCAGGTTTATTTCACATAGTTCAACTGCGCTTCGCGCCATATTGCCAAGTTTCAATACTATCCACCAGGTGAATACCTTATTATTTCACTTCTTACATATTACGCAACCGTAATTATATTACGCAATATTAACTGACGGAGTCACCACGGAGGGGTGGGTACGGTAATGGGGGGCGAAAGGGTTTATTTTCTAAGTAAAATTTCAACTCGCCCGCACAATAACACCTCGGGAAAATTAAAAAATATCGCACATTCGTGGTGTAAATGTCTAATGAAACAAACGCTAAGACGTGAAATTCACACATCCACTGATGTCCATTTCCGTAAAATGCAAGATGACCTCCGCCGAGAACCACGTTTCCGGAATGTAACTCTTTCGAATATCCGTCATTTTTAAGATGGGCCAGAATTTTCTTCACCAAAAAATTTGTATTTGGTGCACTGTACTTCTTCTTATTTAAGTTGTAAAACAGCGATATTTAAGGGTGGAAATAATATATATTGTTGTACCTGTCTCACGTACATTTACCCCTGTGACGTATTGCTGCAGGAAAAAGTGTTAATTCAATAAATTTAATCGTTTTTAAAATAGTATTGGTAATTTATGTAAAATCTTTGTTCTTGTAAGTATTTATTAATGATTTACATTCGATTTCTTGAGAATCTATTGGATTATTTTCATATCAGAAGAGTTTATACTGACTCGTATCACTACAACTAATTTTCACAACCATGAATATACCTTATGGATTTAAATGTTTGGAATCGTTACCTAGGTAATCTGTTGCCTAAATTTCCACTTTTAGTTCACCCAGTCCTTGGCGCTACTTAGAAATAAGTCTTTTCTGTTGAATCATAAATGGCCGTTGTTAATTGTTGTTAACGTGAGACTGGAGGATATTCAATAACGATAGAGGAGATATGAATTACTTGATGCTTTGAATAAGTTGGCTATTTTTATGACCTAACAGTTAATTTGTAAAAGCTAGAGAGGAAATATCTACTACAATTGATTATTTACAATCTGTCGACTGCATTTACATTTGAACTGCCGTCTTTCGTCACTAGGCGGCGCCACAATCCAAAAAGTTGTTTGTTTACGGAATTCTATGCAACAGTTTTTGGCGACGAGTCAACAATCCATAATATATATTCATGGTCGCAACATCAGTGAGCAATCCTGCCGCTTGCACACAAAAAAACTTTAGAAAAGAAGTTATTTAATCTCAAACCTGGAATTATTTTATTTGAAACCCGCCCTTTTGAATTGCAGCACATTGGGGGCCAGCAGTCGCTTTGATAATACTCGGATACATTCCTAATAATCAGCCAGATACAGCCTTGGGATTGCTGATATTGGCTGTTGGACTGAATGGGGCATCATTTGTCGGATTCCAGGTAAGAAAGACAGAAAAGGTGCTATGTGATGTGTGTAATACATAGCAAAAAGTAATTTTCAAGCTAATTTAATGGAGATTCGAGGCATTGGGACTATTATACACCACATTTGACAAGGAAAAAATTATATTTTGAGCAAAAAGACATACATATTACACAACACGATTATGCCAACTTGATGCGAACAAACCCGACCTAAATGCACTCATTTTACCTCTGCTTGGTCATAAAAAATATCCAATATCTTCTTTCCTTCCACAATTCCTCTAAAAAGTTCTTAATATTAAAGATATATATTTATAACTAAAGAATCTACTGACTCATCAGTTTCAACTTTTGGAATTGCATTATAGAGACAAGCCCCTAGAGACTCGGAGGCTACACGCTAGGCTTAGCTTGCTTGGGAAATTCTGAACGGGTGTGTTTCAGAGCGACACACAGAATATAATCAAAAAGCCTCACTACTTCTCTAGGTCTGATAGAAGCGATAAAATGAGAGAGATACATTGCCTGTTGAGTGTTGGTAACCCAAACATTTAATAAATACTACGCTAAGTTAATTCATATATTATCTAAGATAAGGTTGTTTACTGTTTTGTGGACTTTGAGAGTGAAGAGAAGTATCTGTTATGATTAAGAGTTCATTGGACAAAATAATAGATAAGTTCATATTAATGACAAGAAGTGGTTTAATTTTAACAATCTCCCACCATCATTTTTATCACTGCCGAACAGATAGGTAGAAAAACTCATTCTTTCTGTGTACAATAAACGACCACAATAAAAATTGAGCTCCACTAAATTAACTCCCATAATTCACTTCACTATTTTTACCTCCCAAAACCTTATCCCTTACATCCTTACACGGCCTGTGTCCTAACACTTCCTGCCACTCGCCCATGCGGCGACTCGCAGGGTAGTGTGCAGATGTAGATAAATAAATGGAAAGAATGAGCGAACTTGCTAAAGTGAATTAATTATTTTTTTCAGGTGAACCACATTGATTTGTCCCCAAATTTTGCTGGAACACTTATGGGGATCACGAACTGCGTCGCAAACATTATGAGTATAATTGCACCACTCGTAGCCGGAGAAATAGCAACAGACACGGTAAGTTTAAGCATTTTTAAAATTTAGAAAATTATCTTTCATGTCCAAATATTCCCCTCTGGTCGATAAGCCCTCTCTTACCCCTGCAAAACGTTCTTTCTGCTGAGAAAAATGTCGAGAGTCTAAAGAATTCTGTTATATTTGTGTTTCCTGTATGCAACCAGACTGATCATCCTTAAAATATATAAAATGTAATGGTGTCTGTCTGTCTGTCGCTCCATCGCGCAAAAACTACCACACCGATTGGGCTGAAATTTGGCATGTATATAGCAAATATATCTGGTTGTAACTTAGGTTAAATTAAAAAGCCCTCAGGGCCCCCAAAGGGCCCTCCTGGTGATCCATACTAAGCATTGGGTTTGGTGCAGTGGCTTCATTTTTTGCTTTTGAAAAGTACTTGCACTAAAGATAGAGAGCTGAGTTTTTATTATCGAATGGCTGAGTAAATCAAGTTTCTGCTTCTTTCAATTGATTCTCATTATTGCTTCAAATTTGTCCGAAAATCATGTTTTTAGCCTAAAAATCGCACATTTTACTCCGAAATCAACAAGTTTATTTCCTTGACAACCAAAACTTAGATCCTCAAAATACCACGCTGACAGAATTCTTCAAGCTTTATGGCTTTCAATAAAATAAATTCAATGTTTTTCACATCCGTTGAATTTCAACGGGTACCATCCGCTAGTTCTTGATAAAATTAAAAAAAAAAATATATATATATATATATATATATATATATATATATATATATATATATATATATATATCTATATATATATATATATATATAATTAAAATATTTTAACGGTTGGTGAAAAACGAATTCGTGGAAATGTCTATTTTCTAGACACTTATAGGCGGTGACCGTATTCCCAATAATTTCTAAGCTTCCATTTAATATTAATTTAGAAAAAGGAAAAATGTCGTTTTATTGATCTCAGGGATAATAGGGATAATAGGGGTTGACAAAGATGACCCCAAGTAATTGCTTATAGCATTGACCTCCATAACAAGCGCCCTCTGGATATGTTGGCCAGTGCAAGAAGCTGAAGCCAGTCCGCCATCTTTGTTGACCCACATTTTCTTATGGCGTTTTTGGGCGAACGCACTAATTTGGGAATTTTACGATGTTTTCCATCGATAATTTGCTAAAAATCAGCATGAAATTTCTTTTTTAATGTGCATCCTTACAAACACATTTTGTTTATTTATTTTAGTCAATGATAATCCACATTTTCGGAGAAAACTATCATAAAATCGAGTGGAATCCATATCACTAAACAACCAATATTTTTTTTAAGAGTTACTTGCCTTAAATATCAAACAGATGGTTGATGTTCTTGCTTTACATCCGCTGATACGTCTATTCCGACGTGCTATCCGAAGAAAAGTATGGAAAGTGCAAGCATTAAGAATATGGTTGTTATTCCCGTTGTTAGGCGACATTTTGATGACGTAATGCCCTCTCCATATACCTCAATAAATTTTCTTTTCAAATTTTATCAACAATGGTCAGTCGTGAAGCAAGCAGAAAACACAAACAACTGAATTCATCCGTCTTCTGATGACGTTCTCAGTGTGGCTTGTTTATAATAAAAATACTCCACGCAGCAGGAAAGCCCGAAAAATGGTTGATATTGTTAATACATTGCTGATTAATAGCGCTAATATTAGAATTCCAAGACCTTATGATGAAGCTTTTAAAAACTCATACCTTTATATAGCACCTAAGGTTTTGTCCAGTTACCTTGAGAAATGTGTTCTGTCACGAGTGAAGTAAAATTTCTAACCTTGTAAAGAAAATGGTTGTTTGCTCGAAAGGACATTGAAAATATCTTGTATAATTATGTATCATCCACCCAATTATGAGATCCTTCTCACTTTTCTGTATATTTAAATATCAAATTTCATATATTCTTTACTTGCTTGTTCTTGCCATCACATTTTATTATAATATTCAATGTGCCTTATTTGTGCGTAGTTTTCGCCATGTTGCTTCTTCTGTAAAGTGCACCATAAAAATTTATTTTGTTTTCGTCACACTGTACACTCATATTTTTTTAATTTGTTGTCTATGCTTTAACTTTTTGTATATATAAATATAATACTGCCGAGCACAAATTATTCATTTGATGGCAACCCCAACACAAGGTTTCTTTTGGGGTGCCTAATTGCACGAAATTTATGTATTAATTAATTGTACATTCAAATATCGTTCTGTGAAATAATAAATATTATTATTATTATTATTGTCATTATCATATCGTTTCGATAGTCCGCACATAAAGAGGTGTCTATAAATGTCGACGAAAGGCTAAAATACGTATTTTTTTTAAATTTTCAGACAAATCCTGACCAATGGCGGATAGTCTTCTTCCTTTCTGCAGCCGTGTATTTCGTGTTCAATCTTTTATTTGTTATCTTCGGAAGTGGAGAGATTCAACCGTGGAACAACCCTAACGCAGCGAAAAAGGAAACCTTCGAAGAGGACGGCTCAAGCTCGTCGGAGACCGGAAAAGAAGAGACTGTCATTAAAGTGCAGAGTGAAAAATAATTCAGCACCGCGCATTTAAGAATGTGTACATCCAAGACAATTCTTTTTTATACATATATCTATATAAATTTTGTATTTTTCTCGTGATATATTATAAAAATATTTTGTTTTTATACTCCTCTGAAACGTTTATTCACATTGAACAATCCTCAAATCCTCATTCAATACACACATAAAATAATGTTATTATTAAAAACTTTTATGGAGAGTAGAAAGAACATTTAGTTATGGAATCAATAGTCATGTCATCCTAAGTTGAGAGATTTCATAAATATATTAGGGTTGTAGGAACACATTAACTAGTAACGTAACTTATTACCAAGACAAATTAGCTTCAAATATTCGACATAATCTTCCACCGCCGGATAAAATTTACGAAAGGTTAGCCTATGAATTTTTGCTAATGCAGAAAATAATTAGTCAATAAGAGTAAACAAACCGGTGATTGGTCTCAAAACAACTCATCAATTTCAACAATCGTTTTGTAGACCTTGTGACGCTACCAATCCTATAACTTATCCGTTCTCTCAATGGCTGCTCCACCTTGATGCGAATTTCGTAACCCAACTTATCACCTTCTTAAAAAATACACATTAATCATGCGAAAAGCACATGCAACAACACATTTAAACACATCAAACGCATGTAAATACATTTCTTTTTAAGGTATGACTCTTTTTAAATTATCACAAGCAATCAATTATTAGTTGGAATTATATTGGATCCAATTTACAATGCAGACTTGGAGGTATTTAGGCTAACAAATAGGTTCTTATCCCTTTGGTTATAAAAGAAAAACAGGCAATTAGTTACTATAGGTTCTCAGGAAGAGATAAAAGATGTTAAGAGCGAGATTTAACAGAATTAAAATTTTTATCTCTTTTCTTACGAATTTAATGGCAATTTGGGTGCGAAAGTTCTTTTTCTATTTGAATTGTTAATTATTTTTCCACTTATCCTCTCCGGATCTCCTGCCTCCGTGTGCGCGGCCAGTCTCGTTCCCTACGCTGCCGTCCGGCTATCTTTTTCTTTTCCTCTCTCGTCCTCTCCTAAACTTCCGCTGCAACCCAAACCACTGCCGCTATTTCCGCCATCTTACTATATCGTATTCTTCCTCATTATATCTCCGTACGTTGACTTTCCTTCAGTTTCGTCTCTCTTCTCTCCCTTCACGTCCGTTACCCTCGACTACTTCTTTCTTTTTTTTTCTTAATTATTAGCCTAAGCGTCCCTAGATTCCTCCTCTGTTGGATTGTTTACTCTCGTATTCCCAATTACGCGTCCCCAGTGACGGCTTTTGACGCTTATTGTTCGGTTGATCTTGCAGCCATATTTATACCATTACAACCTCCATTTCAGCAATCGAAAATTAAGTTCGGGAGCAAGTCAAACAAGGCAGTCAACTGCCTCAGCGATACTATCTAGAAAAGCAAACACCCGCTATTAGTAGAAATAAAAGCCAAGATGATTAGAAATAAGAGCCGTCAAATGGTCTGAATTCGGACACTTTTATTGGTAACTCTTATGTCACTAGCTTATTTATCAAACTTTTACAAAACATATTATGACGCGGTAATTTAACACATGTTATTTTATACATAGACGCAGCTTCAATCAATGAGGTCATTTTTCACCCCATAAAATAAATACACGTGACCGACTCAAACCGTTAATACGGTATTGAGTCGGACAGTCGTTCGTTTTTCACAGAATCTGCTATCCTATGCACCGCTGTCCGGATTCGGACACAGAACTTAATATAAGAAGATGATAAAATGAAGGAAAAAGGTAAGTTGGCAGGTTATTAGGTTATATACAGTACAGATAGTTCAGGGACTGCTTCAATATCGAAGAAAAATCCAACATGATGAATGAAAAGGGCCATTTTTTGTTGATATATTTTACACCTTGTAAAAGACATCGTAAGCTTTTAAGTCTTCTTTAAAATGAATATACCCAATCTTCTCCAGGCAAATTGTTCCTAAATCATGGCTCTGAACGTCCAGATTTTTCTAGCAATTGTTTGGCCAAAATTCGCAGATCAAACTTCGTAACTGGGAAACCCCATTCCGGAACCTTAATCAGATTTGTGCAGATGATTGCCTCCTCCTATTCATTGAACACTGGCTGCGTGCACCATGTTTCCCGCAATGCTTCCCTAGAAAGTGGTCAGAAAAAGTTGATTTTGGGGTCAGGTATTTCTGGGAGGTAGTTCTAATAGAGAGTTTCTTCGTCCTTACTTCTTCGAGTGCCCTTTCAATGTCACGGTAACTGGCCAATGTCAACTCCGGACCCCACCACCTCCGCAGCGAAGCGTGACAAACATGAATGTGAACAGCGGCAGTACGATATTAACTCACTCAAACCAGCGTCGCTCTGTCCGAATTCAGGTGGAGAAATGTGGGTACAACGTCCGACTCAAGACGGAATGACGAGATACTAACTTCGTATTCAGTCCTTAGATTTGTGTACATTTTAACTAACATGCAATTGTTTGGCACAACTCTGTATCGGGAGTTATCCATCTTTCGATTCATAGTGATAAAATTGACGGGAGTTGTAACTCAAAGTTAGACAGTGAATATTTTTTACGAAAATGTAGGTAATATACTTTGCTTCAACTTTGAGTCCAATGAAATGGAGACAGACAGTGTCGGATGTGCCTAAAAAGAATGAAATATATGCTATGCAATGCGATATAATGGGTTTGTATGGCACGAGCAGTAAGAATTTCACAACATTGTTATGACAGGTCTGCTCAGTGTCCGACTCCACACCCCCTGTCCGACTTCAGACCGTTTGATGGTATGTAAAGTTACACTTAGACCCATCTCCTCAAACACAGCCGGAACTATACCATGATCCTAAAACACGAAGCGGTTTGTGAAGACAGCAGAAATGAGACTATTTCATAGAATATTAGTAAAAACCTTGCTAGACCTTGAATAAAACGACATAATGGTAATAACACTGGAATGGCTGGAGCTTTACGGCCTTAGAACAGTGGTCGGCAACCTGTGACCCGCGGGTGACTACTATAGTGACCCACTGGGAAAATTTTAGTTACCCACTTTGGATTATCCCATCTGTATAATGTTTTTAGTTTCTGTATTCTAATATAATGCGTAATCTACAACGGAAGTGATGTGACCCACCTGCAAAAATGTTTGTGTAAAAAAATTGAAAACTGACCCACTTGGAGAAAACGTTGCCGACCACTGCCTTAAAATATAAATAGATAAAAAATACACACCAAATGGCCGTTAAGTATTGGCACTTCACGCGGAAAGACAAAAGTACTCACCGCCAGTTATTCCGCATCAGGCTTCCACATCAAGACGAACATCACACATCCCTTTAGTTCTATGCCTTGCAGTTCTAGTCGTAGACGGTTGATTTTCTCGCTTTCCATCCGCCGATTCGTCCATTCCGTCGTGCTATCCAAATAAAAATAAGAAAAGAGCAGGGTTAAACAATACAGCTTTCACCTTGGTAGTTAGGCGACGGTTTGATGACGTACATCTACGTATTACCCTGCAAGCCACCATAAGGGTGTTTGGCAAGGGGTGGCCTATCACCAACATGAACTGCAGTGAAGAAATTAACTTTCATCAACAAGCACCAGACTATCGGTTGACTAAGAATGCTACAGAAACCACTAAATTAATCTCTAATGGAACAATGTAAAGATAACACAAGAGTCATGCAGGGAACGTGCAAAACGTGGTATTAGCACCACTCTGCAAATTTAGATACGAGCAGTAGGGGGCACATGAAATCAGCTACACTACCCGTCAACTAACCTACTTCAAAGTCCTAACGCAGCCCTTATGGTCACTTATCGCGGGGAAAACATTTTAAACCTTTCTGTTCTACAATCTATTTCCCTAATTTTATTCTCATGATCTGATCTACCGTACCGTGTTGGAGTTCCTAAGATATTGATAACTTCGTCGTAAAATAAATCGGTTTTTAATTTACATAAAAGATTGAGTCTAATTTTCAATCGACTGCCTGAAAGCGATTCCCATCCAAGTCGTTGCACGAGGTCAGTAACACAAACGAGACTATCATACGGGCTTTCACGTATATGCTCATCTTCTCTGCACGCGTTCAACCTCTGTTTTTAAGCCTACCTCATTAGGATCCCAAACACTGGCAATACACGCAACGTCCTCTCCATCTACCTTATTGGTAGAGATGATAAAAGCAGCAGGAGAGGTAGGGACATACTAGTAATATCGTGTGATGAGGATTGTTTGCAAAGAGAGAACAACTCCAGATGACTGGAAGAAAAAACAATTGGGCCTGTCTTCATGAAAGAAAACAGAAAAGAGTTTTAGAACTGCAAAGGGGAATCAAAATGATGCATTTCAGAGCCAGAATATTAGAAAACATACTGAGGAGAAGAAGACATGGTTGAGAATGGACCGATGGAAGAACAACATGGCTTTAGACCAGGGAGGTCGACAGGAGATCTTGTGTTTGCAATAAGCCAACTACAAGAAAAACACTAAGAGCATTTCATAAGTTTAGGAACATTCTCCAATGGCCGTAATAAATTGGCAACACTCGGCAGATAGAACATATTTGCTCTGTTGGTTAAGCGGAAAAAGGGGCAATTCCACGTCAGTGACAAACCACAACCACTCGACCAGAAAACCCCTCTGTGGGGGTTTACAGGAATGTTAATACCTCGCGAGTGACCACACATTCAACCCAATAGGGGATCCTTCACATGGCTTAAGAGGATGCCTGGTATGGATGCCTGGGTTATGACCACAAACACACAATCTGTGAATGTTTACGGGAATATAAATTCCTCGCCAGGGATAAACACAGAACAATCACACTCCCAATAACTCAGAAAATCACTCACTCAAACAGTCAAAGGGGCCCAACTTCCGGGAGAATCAGACTCAAGATGACCGTAGTTCAGAAAAGACAAGGTATGAAAAGTTTAGGGTGTGCGTCGGATACGCGTATTACCGTTAATCCAACCCAGACTTGTTCTCTCTGACGAGTGGTGCCCATTTGTTACGGCCTTTGAAGGCACTTTCACTCGGAATTCTGCATCCCACGACTAACTTTTAACACTTTTTTTTACTCTTTCCTCAGTAGTTCACAGCTATGTATAATCCTGCTATGCCATTTTAAAGTAAGGGCATATTTTAGAGGTGTGCTCCCACTAATCACTCGTAAAAAAATGAATTTCAAACTGTATTTACACTGGATACTGCTTTTTTTCTCCCTAGCAACTTTTCAAAAATCAAGAAATCGGTTCCGTCAATTCTTAGAAATGCCATTTTCACCATTCAAAATAGCCATTTAGAGCCCCCGTACCGTCTCACCCTAGCACCTGTTACACTCCGCAGGCTCGCAACCTTGTTGGGTGGGGATAAAAGAGCAAATTGAAGCGGTGAAATTAGTGACTAACCCTCTACCGGAACTTCGGTGACACTCGAAAAATGGCGTCGAAATTTCTCGAAAAAAATGACGAAACTGGTCATTGCAATATCTCAATAACCACACAAATGAGAGCTGATTTTTTTATGTTTTTAAATACGCATTTATTACACCACGTAGTATTGTCGACGTCATTTTCGTAACTGGAGTTTCTAACAAATATTCGCTGGTGTGCACAAAGCCGCACTTTACCGTTTACATGACTTGTTACCTCAAAGTCACATTGGGTTATAGAGGATTAAGAGGCCGTACAGCTGAACTTTCCTTGATTTCAAATATGAGCATTGATGGGATCTACTATTACATTTCCAGGATGTCGAGAAAGCCTAATACAGCGTGTACAGGAACATGTTATGTGGTAGTATGATAGGCCCTTGCTAGTACTAAGGGAATCAATAAATGCGTAGAGGATAGGGTAGAGGAAATATATGTAGGAAGTGCGGGCTTTGTCTGTTTGTTTGTTTGGAGCAGGAAGAACGGACTGGATACCCCAGAATAGTGGTTTTAAACAGGGGAGTACAGTTGTATCTTCAGTCTTTGTTCTTGTAATGGATTTTGAGTACAGAAACAGAAAGAATTGGGGAGGAAAGGATGGGGGTGATGGCATTGGCAGATGACCTGATGATTTGGGGAAATACGGAGGAGGAAGTATTGGTACAATTGCTTGCGTCTACATCTACATACTACCCTGCGAGCAGCCGCATGGGTAGTGCAGGACGGGGTGTTAGGACACCAGCCGTGTAAAGATGTAAAGGATAAGGTTTTGAGGGGTGAAATGGAGACGTGTATTATGGGAGTGTATCAAGTGGAGCACAGTTTTATTTTTGGCCACTTATTGTAAGCGGAATGAACGAGTATTTTCGTACCTGTCTGTTCGGCACTGTATCTCTCACAATCTTTCCCTCCTGTCAGACCTATGCAATGAGGCGTCATGATAATATTCTCTGTGTCGTTCTGAAACATACCAGTTCTAAATTTCTCAATCAACCAAAGCCAAGCGTGTAGCCTCCTAGTCTCCTGGGGCTCCTACCTTAATCCCTCTGAAAGTTGTGTTTCACAACTTTTAGAGGGATTAAGGTGTAATTAATATATGATCAATTATATAATCATACATTATTAATAATTATATAATTAATGTTATTAATGATTTAATGTGTGTCTAATTGTGTTGAGTAATAAATATAATTATATTATTAAGGTGGTAGGGGTTAGTGATGCGCGGACGGAGGTGGCCAGAATGTGAAGAATGAAATCTAGAGGAAGGAGAGTGTTCATAGTTACAACAAGAAATGAAGGGAGTCAAATAACTAGACTCACGATTGCTGGCGAACCATTTGCCCAGTTTTACATGGGACATGTAATTGTACAATTTTAAGTATGTACGTAGGTGCAATTCACATTGTGCCGGGTGAAGGTGTAAACTGCGATAACGCTAGTGGGAATGCTTGAACGCGAGGTGGAAAAATAGCCCCTGATATAACTTCAATTGTTATTGCACGCCAGATTGAGATAAAAATACCGCTTAAAATTGCGCAAATTCGTGCCCCGAGTCAAAGGGGCGTTAGAGAAAGTAGAAATTTTCAAATACCTAGGGAAAAGTGGAATAAATGGAAGAAATGATGGACAACTAAATGAAAGGGGGAGGCAAGCAGGTGAATTTCTCAGGGGTGTCAGAAGCTTGGTACAGAGCACAGATGACCCACAAAAGAGCGAAGGGATTATACACAGGACATAATATGTCCCCATCCTAAGGCATACTTCGGAAACATGGACTCCGCAAAGAAAGGATGCGAGCAGATTGCAGACATGTGAGATAAACTTCCTCAGGGGTAGAGCATGAAAAACCAGAATGGAAAGAATAAGAACTGAAAGAATCAGGGAGATAGTCCACGACGAACCGCTCTAGGAAAAGATAGAGGCATCTTTCGTGCTGTCGGCACAGAAATTACTTGCACTCGAGTTTGGGAACAAATAAAAAATAATGAGAAGACCAACAGAAAAACTGATCGCATTATTATTTTCCTAATTTAATTCTGCGTCATTAAATGGTAAACAAAAGTTTTAAAAATGCATTTTAATATTTTTTTTACTACGGGAGTAATGTAAAAAGTACCGGTTATTGATGGTGTTCGAGCCAAGCTCCGACTTTGTTAATTCGCAACTCACACACAAGTCCTTTTATGACAACCGTATTTCAGTCGATGGCAGACAAATATGTCTGCTAAACACCATATAAGTTTTAGCGTTAACAGGAAAAAGTTTGTTAATAATATTGTAAAATGACTGCATCTCAAAACAGGGGGCACCATTTCGCTCTTGGTCGCGTGGCAATCCGCATTCCGCATGCCTTGAATTTCCAATATTAAATAGCGTTGCGTTCAATGCGTTTAAGGTAGCGCGAGCAAGATACTTCCCTAATCTTAATAGAGATCATATTCGATACATACGTTTTAATTTTACCAGTTGTGAGACACGCGGATAAAATATTGCACTATTAATGGTGCTATAATAGTTTTAGATGACAGAAATTGTAAGTAATCAAATGTAAAATATCTAAACAAGTCATTAACTTAACTCATTTTTTTTCACGCGGTACGTTTGAAACTCCATCAAAACGGTAGGTTTATCGTGACCCCGAAGAATTTACTGCGGTGACTATGTGATTTAATTTTCAAAAATAGTTGAGAAAACACACACACTTTACTATGTTGATTTTTTACGAGATCTAAGTGTAGGAAATGCCTCATTTTTAATATAAGGTCTCTCTGGAGTGCATACACGTACCAATTCCCATATAAAAGGGCTGGTATTTTCTGGCAAATGTCTCGGAATGTAATGTGGTAAGGGGCTAAAATTTTGGTGTCAATGGAAGAGTGATATATTGTTTTTTTTTAAATGAAACCAAATTCATTTATTTCTAGGTAAAATGATATTTCGCTCAAGCTACCTTAAATCATTTGGTACTTATACTGATCGAATTGGGCAGTCCCGGCAGGCGAACCGCCTAGGCAGACCGGTGTTGCCTCCTACAACCATTCGGGCCGCCAGTGCTCTTTTCGTTGTTCTTTTATTTGTTCCCAAACTAGAGGGCACATTATTTCTGAGCCCACAACAGGCTGAAATGGTTTGAGCACGTAAAAAGGCAGGGAACTGACAGAATGCCTGGAAAGGAACAAGAAATGGAAATGAAGGAAAACGACCTAGAGGTATACCACGGAATAAATGGGTGAAAGGAGAGGAAGGGAACAAGAAAAACGGAAGGAGGATTGGAAAGCAGAGACAGAAGAGAAATTATGGGGGGACGAAAAAGAGTGGAATGGCAAAAGCACAAAGCACACCCGGCCAGTGGCTGTAAGCTGAAATGGATAATGATGGATACGATCTTGCGTGATAAGCAGCCACGATCGATGTTGAGCTGATGCATCGATACCACATCAATTGGTTGTGTTTAGGCTTGTTTATACACGGGAGTCACTTCCACGACAGTCGCCTTGCAAGTCGCTTACAATCAATACTTTATCTACATCTAAATCTACATATCGCCCTGCGATCCGCCGCAGGGGCATGTGGCATGGGGTGTTAGGACACCAAAGATGTAAGGGATAAGGTTTTGGGAGGTAAATAGGGGACGTGTATTATGGGAGTGTTTTTGGTGGACCTCAGTTTTTATTTTGACCACTTATTGTGCGCGAAAAGAACGTGTTCTTGAACCTATCTGTTCCGCAATGTATCTCTCTTATTTTATTTTTATCTCCACTGCTCCATGTCGACACCACTATAACGACTCTACTATGAGAGCTGTAAGTAAATATTTTCTGGTAAATTTTTCACCTAATGTTTTCCGTACCGAATCTAGATAAATATATATACTTACGACAACCTAGCCTATACTATCCTGCAACAGAAGAATGGACGATTTTTGGATTGTATGTAGCACACTCTGTCCGAATGACGCAGTATATTCTTCCAGTGGAAATACTGACAAGAAAAATAGTTGACAGCAAGAACCTAATTTTATAATGTGATAAATAATTGGGCGGCAAAGCACGCTTATCATTCCTTAGCGGTATGAGTAAAAAAAAACTTAACGCTCCATCTTAGCGATGAGAAGGGATGTGGCAGAATTCAGAGAAAGGGAAAATATTTCCCAAGCCAGACCGAAAACAGGAACATCACTCACCCCAAACGCTTCGCTCATGAGCGTGGTTTACTGAAGTCTCGTAACTCGTAACAAAATAAAGATAAGACCAACATTTGAAGAAGATTAAGCACACATTTCTTTCAAGTCAACTGAATGTTACGTCGGTAATCGAGCAAAAACAGCGAGTGAGCTCCGACATAGCGGGTAAAGGAAAGGGAGTTTTTGGGTATAGGGGTAGCGAAACGTGGCGGTAGTCAACTGCTCCAAGTGCGAAATCAAGGAAGGGCTGGCTAGTGTGGACGAAGTCGATTAAGGAGTGGAGGGAAGGGAGTGGATACACTCCTCTTATATACATAAAGCCTCGCACAATATTAAATTTGACGACTGCTACAATGTAGCCATTCTGGCATACCACCCCCCCTCAGCCGATGATATTAACTTGAAAAATTTAGAACAATCTTGCATCCGAGTTTTTAATGCCCTCTGCCCACCTGGCCTCAACCGTTCCCATTAATATATTTATTCCCTCCACATTTAGCTACTTTTTATCCTTTCTTCCCGATTTGGTCTTTGGCTCCTCTCCTCAACCCCTCTTCCCCTTCGTTCCTACCTGCCCCCTCCCCACACCTTCCCTCCTTTATAAGTCTTCCTCCTCATTCTATCACTGATTAAGGTGCGGGCGACCCACTGAAATATTTAAAATCGTTAGTGTCGTTTCTTTTTGTGTTCTTCGTTTTTTCTGTCACCCTGTGACGAAGCTGATTTTGTTTACCACGTTCGCGAAAACTTCCATTATTTGTTCGTATATAAGGTATTGGAATTATTCTGAGGCATGAGTGGAAATAGGCCAGCTATCCTTGATTGCGCAAATAAGTTTAATTCAAGAGGACGTAATAAGATTGGAGAGTGAAATTTGATGTAAGCATGCCTAAACCTAATAAGCAAAATTTTAAACAATCATTTATATACCTTGCCCCCAGAATTTTCTTTTCCCTACGATTCCATATTGCGACTTGCGCCACTACAGGTTCATATTTAAAAAGAATAAAAGACTGGTTATTGGACATTTATTTATATAACATATTGGTAAAATTTCATTAATTATAACTCACGTTAAGTATGTATTATTTGAATCATTGTTCAGTCTTTTGTTACAAAGTATACTTATATTTAATTGTAAAGTATTTTATTGGTTCATTTATATAAATGTATTTAATCCCTGAACTGTCTAGTGTTTACATGAACACACTTACATTTTGTAAGATATTCTTTTCAGGCTTTTCTTAGGATTTATTTTCTGAAGTTATTATGCTGGGAATTGATTTTATTTGTGTTTAAATTTTTATCTGTCTCAAACGTAAACTTGCAGATGGTAACCCCAAAACAGATGCAAATCTCAGGGGTACCTAATTTCCCACTGAAATATTTTTTGTTATGTATTACTGTAACTTACAACATTGTGAAATAAAAAATTTATTATTATTATTAATAAACCATTAATCAAACCAAAATTAACATTTCTTCAACTTCCATTTGTTTACATTGGGCCGAAGATTGTCAAGACATTGCCTTAGTAAATCTAGAAAATGTTAGACATGGAAAAAATTTGCTACAGTGGGCCAAAAATTGGATATGAACCACGGAGAAAATTGAATAATTGTACCAAAACATTACATCGTAATAATAAGGGCACTGCATAATACAGGGCACTAAAATTTTGTCAATAAGCATACTTTTACTCATATCTGTAATTACAAATGTCTGTAATTCGTATCTTCAAACGTTTAGTAGTAATTAATCTTAAATATAAATGTAATTGTTTGCTATGCAGACATTTTTTCATGACGATTGCCTCAGCACAGGCTTTATTTCCTGAAGCGGTATCCTATAACTTTAACACTTTTACAGGCATCTAAGTGCTGGTTTTACAATATCTGGTTCAACTTCACGCTAGCGTTAACGGCCGGTTAAGCTCAAACTTAGGTTTTAAAATCGATGGTTAAGTTAAATCTGGACGTATAAGTGCTCGTTACGATAACGGAAGGTTACCAATGGTTATCCGAGTTAACGTGAACACGTTGCATGGCAGTATTGTGAGTTCCATCATGGAGGATTTTACGATTGACGTGATTAACCGTATCGATGATGAATTGGTGAAAATTATTGTTGGGGGCCAGGTTCTTTTCAATTTAATATTTGACAGAGCCACTTCAAAATTTGCAGTGAGGAATTAATTCTTTTCCATGTTACTTCAGAGAATAGAAACGTCGAAAAATCTAAGGCAAAGAGCCCCATAAGATATCACCCATATGTCCAATAGAAGTCACTTGCCATGACAGTGGCCTTGGAAGTCGCTTACAAGCGACACTTCGATTTGAAAGCACGCAATTCCATGGCAGTAGTGGGTCGATAGTGGTGGTAATCGAATGCGGTTGCTACTTGCAAGGAAAACAGACTGGTTTCTATTTTGCCTGTAAGTAGCACATCAATTCTGCGATAAAATCGCATCGTATCCGGTGAAATTTTGGTCACAAGACAATAAGATTAAAAATGTAAACAACGACAGGATTAGTTGGAGGAGGACTCATTGTATGTAAGCTGTATTTCATACGACATAAAAGCCCCCTTTATTTTCAAAGAACTTTGTACAACGCGCTAGTGGGCGCTAAATTAAATTACGGATTAATATGTTGGGGTGGAGCCCACAAGAAGGCATTGCACCCTGTAATTGTTCTCCAAAATCATACAGTGAGAAAAATTACTAATAAAAAGCGCTTTGAGCATTCCTACCCCTTGCTTGTTAATCTGAAGTTGTTGCCATTGAGATATATGTTTGTTTTTAAGGTCTTAAAGCTTTTCTTTTTAAGAAGTGGTAATTTGCCAGAAAGGCCTTGTACAGAAAAATGTTATAACTTACGCAGAAGCATTGAATTTCGTATTCCAAAGCCAAATCTCTCATTATTTAAAAGGTCGTTTTTGTTCAATGGGCCAAAAACTTTTAAAAATTTACCGAGCGACATTAAAGAAGTAAAGAGTAAATATATTTTTTGTAAAAAATTCAGAAATTGGCTATTATCTCATAATGATACAGAAGTTTTATTACGAGTTCATGGTTGTGTATCGTATGTAAAAATTGAAATGTAATTTGTTTTGCCACTGTTAAATTTATAAAATTCTTAAAACATTGTAAGCAGATAATTTTTATCCTTGTATGCTCTCGTTTATTAGTTTATTCTACATTTTTTCTCTTGTCTAGTCAAACAAGCTATTGCTATATTTTTCAATGATATATTTTGAACGCAAAAATTAGGTGCTGGTAGGTTCTACACTGGTGTAAACCATTGAATCTATCCAAAGCCCCACAGTTGTATTACTAAACTTTTTTCTGTAATGCTTTTTAAGTGGATCAATAAATTTATCATTGTTGCTTATGTAAATATCTATTTGTACTTGAAAATATTTTAAATGCTAAAGAGTCCTTGAGGTAAGCTTTATGACATATCTCTTAATAGATAATAATTAGTATTGTCACAATTGACTCTCTTGATTCGACGTAATAATGCATACTTATTGTAATTCATACAAATAAATTAAACCCACGAGTGCCTATGGGACTCAAACAACTGTATACAAACGCCATTATTGTCAAATTTAGGTGATTTTTATAATTACACATTCATTGTTTACTTCCGT
The DNA here is from genome assembly GCA_963169105.1 of Ceriagrion tenellum. Lineage (NCBI taxonomy): Eukaryota > Metazoa > Arthropoda > Insecta > Odonata > Coenagrionidae > Ceriagrion > Ceriagrion tenellum. The sequence continues at coordinate 87,335,718 of OY720644.1, forward strand.
CATCCATTTGTTTGGAGAGGCCGGAAGGTATGTGTAAGCAGAAAGATGCCCTGCAAGTGGCGATACGATTGGAGATATCGCTACACTCGCTACTTACATATGAGTCATCTTCCATGTGTAAAGTCGCCTTAACCGTTACGTCAGTTACTAAGCAATTGCTCGGGAGTTATAACGAAAATTACAACGACGAAACGGGAAGGTCACGGCCATCGTTCCGGAGGAGAAAGTGCGGTCGACGAAGGGAATTACCTGTTGCCCGTGATGGAGGTGGTTCCCCTAAACTAAAACGTCTTCTCGACTTCCAAGAGGAAATGAAATGAGAGCGAGATCGGAAAGCAGGTCAAGGGGTTGGCGTATGAAACGTTCGCTGGACGCAACGAACATTCTCCTCGAGTCGGTCGTTACTCTTTCGCTGCCCGACAGCGGACCAATAGAGGACTGTATTCATTTCTCACGGGGAATATTACGAAAAATCTCCGAGCATATTGTATAATAGAAAGACGCTGCACATGGGGATTGTGTTTGAATCGCTTGAGTTAATCTCGATTACGTAACTAAGGAGTCACGTGGTACAAGAACAAACGGTTCGGGATTTTGGTAAGTTTAAATCACTCGGATGAATATCTTAAGCGTCTGGAACGTGGTTTATTGTGCCTATAATTATACCGCGAGAAAAACTCGGTTGAGAAGGCTGAATGAGATTTTTACAAATGGTTCTAATACACCTAAATCTCGAACCATTCGTTGTTGTACCACGTGACTCCTTGGTTACGTGGTCGAGATTACCTCGATTCAAACAATAGTCAATATGCCCCGAAAGTTGGCCACCATGAGAAATTGTATTCCAATTTGGATGAAAATTTGCATACTTACGTTTTTGAGTGTGCTAAAACCAAATCCGTTGACATAATTACAAAAAATTTATTTTTTGGCAAAATTATTTGCAAATATTTTTTAATAGAAAAAATATAATGGCCGTGATGCAATTAACTGTGTATGTTCTTTTAAGGTTTAATAAACCAGTCTCATTTGGAGTAAGTAAATTTTTTTGGCAATTTCTTTAATTATAATCCGCAATTATAAACGAGTTGCAATTAAAAATAGTGCATGTGTTCAATCATATATCAAAAAATGAATGTAAAGAAAATTTTACAAAACCATAATTATATATGCCAATTTTCATGCAAAGCATTTTTATTTTTCATATATTCAATCAAATTAGTAACAAAAAATTATTTTATTGCGTTTGAATGAACTATGTAAAACATGAAATTACTTTTGATCGCGTCCAACACCAATTTAATGAATAAAATTTGCTATTTTCCTTTTTGATATTGCATATTATTATTAATTAAAGAATAACGAAACAAAACTGACATAAGTACTATACAATTTTAACATCTTATATGCATAAATGTGCGCAAAAATTACAATATTTTACTATAGAACAGCGCGCGTTCTCAAAGTAAAGCGAACAAGCCACAGGCGCGTGATTTGAGACTCTGACACGCTCGTACATATATCCGCCATTAATGCGCTTATTTTTCTCTATTCTCCATAAGCATAGACTATGTTGTTCGACGTTTTTGTTGATTTGGTAATGCATTTGTATTCCAAATGACAACGATTTTCTTAAGGGTGTGTTATGACAGTAAATGCTCAAATAGCACATTAGTGGCTGCCACGTGGCGGAAATGTTTGAGAAGACCCTTGTCGATGAAGCCACTGATATCGAATCGAACAACCCTACTAAGGAGCCGATAGCAGCGCCATTAGCTTGAAACTACCGCATTTTGGCCAAGATAAAGGCAGTAATTCGCTGATATTTTAAATGAAATAAGCGGTAAGATGCCTTTGCATTATTTTTATTTTACTGTCCAGGACTTTCCGCTTCTCATAAGAAGTTTGAATTTAAAGCTTGAATGTGCTTTCTCGTACGATTTGACGTTCTCCTGCTGTGATCTGAGCAATTTCCATAAGAGCCCACGTTAAAATCTCCGCTTTAAAGGCTGAATTACAGTAAAACTAGCCCTGAAACCGATTATGTATTCGACTCAGTTCATAGAACGCACTTCAAAGATGTTGTGTTCACGTTTTCAGAAAATCGGGAATAAGTGACCCAGAGGCCAGCGTCCCCTTCATGAGGTTGGAGCAACCATCGTTTGCATACAGATTTTCGCGAAACTTTGTGAACGCGTATTTAATAGTAATAAATATAAATAAGAGAGGAAAAATTGCATTATATGGCATGATTTGGTTTCTTGGCCAATTAATACTATTTTAACAAGTACCCTTATGGAACTTGATTCACATTTCGAAATGATCCGATTCTGCCGATAGATACTATCTCAAAAACGCGAATTATTACATTTTGTTTCAAAACAAAAGTTGCTAAAAAAAATTAAAAGGTAGAATGATGAGCGAATAAACACGTATTTGTCGATGATTTTTGCTTGAATTCCAACTTTTGCGCTGTAAACCCACGTTAAACAAGGCTTACATACACACGTGGCTCTAATTAAGACCATATTTTAAAAAACAAAATTAAAAATACGATTGTTTAAACATTCATGTCACCACATATATGTTTTTTTCAATCGCACAATCAATTGTATAAGCATACATAAAGCGCGGTCCAAATATTTTATCGACTTACAAGAAAAGTTCATAAATGCGCATTCAACGACTCATGATTAGCGTTCCAAACGCATTGGGGACTGGATTACGATCGACGCCTTCTGACGTGACTGAAACGGACGGCGGCGTTATGTATCCCGTCGCGATCCCGCAATACAATTGACAGCAGTATCACCTCCGATTGTTTGCCGTTTTAGCAAACGAGATATAAAAGGTTGTAAAAAGACCCTTTGTTTTCAATAGTTAACAACTTATATGGGATCCGCCGACTAAACTGAGACATTATGATTCAAGAAGGCCAATGATGTTTCATTGTAAAGTTGAAAAGTAAAATGGGCAATCTGGAAACGAAATTAACTGTATATTGAAAAAAAAATTCTCCTCTGATCAGCTGCCATTGACGTAGCTTCACCTTCGAACTACCCTAATAGCCACCGCATGGGCGTGTGGCAGGGAGTATTAGGACACCAGCCATGTAAATATGTAAAGAATAGGGTTTTGGCTGGTGAAATGGTGCGGTGTATTTTGGGAGTGTATTAGTTGTACTCAGTTTTTATAGTGATCGCTTATTGGGCGCGGAAGGAAGGAGTTTTTGCAACTATATTTTCGGCAATGCATCTCTCGTATTTTATCGCTTCTGTCACAGCTAGAGATGAAGTGAGGCGTCATGATAATATTCTCTGTGTCGCTCTGAAACACACCAGTTTCGAATTTATCCAGCAAACTAAGTCAAGCGTATAGCCTCCGAGTCTCTAGGGTCTCCCACCTTCATCCCTCTAAAAATTATAACACACTATTTGTTCGCTTGTAGAAGTTTAGAAAGAAGCGTACAGCTCTTCTTTGTATTTTATTATTTTTTTGGTTAAATCTTTATGACCAGGGTCCCAAATGCTCGCGGCATATTCGAGGTGTGGCCTAACCAGAGCGAAGTAGCATCTCTCTTTGACTTTTTCATCCGAGGACCTTCCTATTAAACGCTAATCAACAAAAACCTAGTTTCTTTAATGCTGTGCCGCATTTGTTTCGTGTCCGTGATCCCCACTATATATAAGAAGTAAGGATGAATCAAATCCAAATGTCGATTCTCCATTACACCGATTCTCAGGATTAGAACCGGTATTGAGAATCGATCGCCTAAAGTCTATTCCGATTCCATCAATTTCAGATAGATAAATATTCAAATCAAGTTGTATTTATCACATCATATTTGTCTCAGTAATTTTGGGTGTAGGCTATAAATTTGTACTTTTTATCCACCTCAACAAGCTGAGGATAAATTTGCTATTTGTTAATAAATATACTTTTTTGAGCGAATTAATTGTCTTTGTCATTTTATTTCAGCTTATTACTTGAATTTAAATAATAGTCGTACACTACTGGTATATCAATATCCCACCTGTTATTAGGTATAAGAATTGATGGAATTGGAATCGAAAATCGATTTGACAGAATCGAAATCGGAATCGACTCATACCTAATTAGAAGTTATGAATAATGGATAAAAAATCATTATTATTATTATTTTAATCCCACATCGGTTGCCGACCTGAGTGCCAGCCTTTCCCCACCCTTCCCATAGCGCCAATTCCCTTCCCCTTATCCAATGGAGTCACCCCTCCTGGAGCATTAAAACGGCTGCAGGCTCAAAGATTTCCTCAGTCGCGATACTCCGAACTTCAGCCACGGAACGCTCCGCATAACAGTCCAAACCCCTCGCCAGGCGATCCGCTTGAGCGACAGGAGAGAGTCAAATCAGCCGCTCATAGGGATTATATCGTGATTTTCACAACGATCTACTCTAGTTTAATGAAAAACTATCGAGATCCAAGTCACGGTGGACCGGAATGCACGGAACTTGCTGTTCTTTTCACTTAATTCCGATAAATTTCCCATCTTTCCGCCCGAAATCCGACACGTTAATATATATTTTTCGATAAGTATCGGTATAGTGAGCAAAATAGTCGCTAAGAATACCGCTGGACTCAGAATTCCGCCGCCGGCAGGAGTTTGCTACCGGGTGCTGAGGGAGAGCTCCGGCGCTATCCGAGGCAACGGCAGATCGAGACGCGGGTGCACATCACGGCCGCCGCATTCCAAGCGCGCCGATAAGGGAGCGGAGCAGCAGTCTTCGTAGAAGGACCGCTTCCGTCCCAAACATGGCCAAGGAAGGTGAGTATCCTTACGACTGAGGCTGTAATCAAGAGCGAAAAGCATCTCCGCGACATTCCAAAATAGCGGAAAGTGAGATAAAAACTCGAGCGAATGCTAGGAATCTCCTCTGATCATAAAGACCTCATCAGAATCAGAAATCATCTACATAGGTAATATCCTGCGAGCCGCCGCTTGGGCATGTGGGAGGGGGTGTTAGCTCACCAGCCGTGTAAAGATGTAAGGTTTTGGGAAGTGAAATGGAGACGTGTTTTATGGGAGTGTATTTGGTGGAGCTCCGTTTTTATAGTGGTCGCTTATTGTGCGCGGAAAGAACGAGTTTTTGCACCTATCTGTTCGGCAATGTGACTTTCTTATTCTATCGCTTCTGTCAGACCTAGATATGTAGTGAGGCGTCATGATAATATTCTCTGTGTCGCTCTGAAAAACATCAGTTCCGAATATCTCAAGCAACCTAAGCCTAGCGTGTGGTCTTCGAGTCTCTAGGGGCTCCCACCTTAATCCCCATACAAGTTATGAAACACTATACATTCGCTCACAGCAGTTTTTAACGAAGCGTGCAGCTTTTCTTTGTATTTTATTAATTTTTTTGGCTAAATATTTCTGTCTAAGGTCCAAAATACTCGAGTGGTATTCGAGGTGACCAGAGCGATGCAGTTTCTCTCTTTTACTCTTTCGTCCAAGGACCTCACTACTATACTATATTATACGAACCATTGTAAAAATCGAGGAGAATTCATGACACTAAGTAACTAATGCATGACTTCAGGAGTAACTTGCCTTAAATTTCAAGGAGTCATCTGAAAATTCGTCCATTCCGTCGTGCTATCTAAAGGAACGAGCAGGGATAACCAATATGGTTGTAATTTCGGTTGTCAGGCTACAATTTGATGACGTAATACACTCTCCATCTACCTCAATGGCGAGTTATATGAGAGCCATTTTCAGCATTTGTAATAAAATCCTTTCGTCGTCGAAAGCTGTCCTTCAGTGATGTCATCATCCCTATTGACTCCCACCACAAGGGGTTGACGAGAACTACTGAGAGAAGGGAGGTACTCACGCTTCAACAAGAATTGGTCCGAATTGACCCTCCATGGGTCCGGTGATCCCCGACTCAAGGACGTACTTCGGCAGACCGCACGGCGTCAACCCGTAAAGTGAGTCAGAGAGACACCTTATCCCAAATAATTGGGCAACGGGATCTCTCGGTTCACAAAGATGTGCGGTAGGTCTTTCGCGAAAGCGAGACCGACGGTCACTCGTCTCAGTTGTTTGGGGTAACCAAACTAATACGAGCACTTTGGGGAGGCGGAGGCCCAATTGAAGTCCTTTTGACCTCAATCCGCCTCATTGGTGTTGGCCTCGAAGGGGCAGTGGTTTCGCTAACCTAACCTTCCCTACCCATCCTTTCCTCCCACCTCTTCCTCGCCCCGGGTATAAGCGAAAGCTTGCAAACCAGGGCGGAAGTTGTAATCCTGCGGCATGAGCCGAAACACCTGACTCCTACCACATCCACCAGGGGTAAACGGGAAGTATTGAGATGACGGAACCCACGCTTTGACCATAATTGGTCCGATTTGACCATGCATTGGTCCGATTTGACCATACATTGGTCCGGTGGGTCCCTGATTTGATGACGTACTCCGGCAGACCGCACGACGACTACCCGTAAAGGGATTCGGGGGCTACCTAATCCCAATTTTGTGGGTAACGGGCTCCTCCTGTTCTCAAAAGATGTGCGGTAAGTTTTCGCCTACGTGGAACTGACGGGGACGTCGTCTGACGTTGTTGGGGGAGCCCAACAGATACGAGGACTGCGGGGAGGTGGAGGCCAATTGTCGTCCTTTCGACGTCAATCCGCCTCATGGTGTCTGCCTCGCAGGAGTTGTGGTTCGCTAGCCCTTTCCCATTCCCATTACCCTTTTCCCACTGCTACCTATTCCCAGGCGATAAGCGAGAGCTTCTAGACCGGGGGGGGTGTGCTTTTAACCCAGCGAAGAGACTCGGAATGTACTGACTCCAACCACCAACATCGCCACAAACTCGCGTCATTCCATTCCCTCCTACATCGACTCGTTAATATCCCCTTTATTGACCGTGATTATTCAACGGAACTCAATGTTATTAAACGTATCGCCTCAAGTAACGGCTATAAAAATCACCTTATTGACAAGTTGTTATTTACATTTACGCAAAAAAGCCATATTGAGTTCCACTCTCATCACCCTCATTTCTCCGGACAAACCCAGAAGATGGTACAAGTTACCATTCATTAACCAATTAAGTTATAAACTTAGCCGTATGCTTCCGAAAGACAATTTTATATTGTGTTCTTACAACCCAGTGACCATTGGTAAACTTCTTTTTAATTCTAAGGATCCTTTTGACAACCTGGAGTGAAGCGGGGTGTACTCCCTCACTTGTGATTCTCCCGGATGCAAATGTTTTTACGTAGGTCAAACTGGCCGTAAATTTAAAACAAAAATGTCTGAACATATTAAAAGTTTTATAAACCATGACAAAAACTCAGTGTTTGCTAAACATCTGTTTGAATGTAATCACTCATCTAATTTGAATTCCAAAACTTTAAAGTTTTGTAACAAAGGTGGAAAATTGAATTTTTAGAAAACTTTGAAATTGTTTTAGCTTTTAAAAAATCTAGTTATAGGGATATAAATGACTTTATCCCGGATAAATTGTCGCCCCTTTTTACTGTGCCTCTCCCCTCTTCGAACTTTTGACGCGGTCGGTCTTTATGTTTTCCGTGTCCTCGCTTTGCTAATCTTCTTCCCCCTCCCTCTACAAGGATCCCCCCCCCCCAAAACCCCTTCTTCCCTAAACCCCCTCCTTATTTCCTTCCCCGTATGGTACCCTGTTTATATATAAAGCCACCATCTCTGTACTTGCCATTCTGCCTCTGAAGATAATGAGTTAACATTGAAACCGGTCAGGCTCCTAGAACAATAAAATAGTGTGGCAAATCACAAAGTTACAATTATTATACTGTCTAAATTCCACAAATCAATTCGTCCATTATCTTGTATACCTACAGCATTTCAAACCTCATTTTCAAGGTTAAGATGCCGGCATTATAAGGTTAAGATACCACTGTTTTGCCTGGGTTATAATACTTTTTCAAATATTTCATTTCCAATTTCACCGTTTTTCGCATTTTTCACTTGCGCCTCCACCCAACAGTTCTCGACTGTCAACGTTTCCACCAGTGGGATACAAATTCGTCTCCAAAAACTTCGTTGAAAACCATGCATTTTTAGGGGTTGAAAAACAACTTTTCACGAACGGCCCATCGGCACCACTTTTACCAATAATATAAGTATACTCCAGATATATGGCAGTTGTTTTTTAGCGTCAATTAAGGGCAAAGCATAACAGTAATCCAGGATAGCTGCAAACTTGGATTCACCAAAGTGAACTTGGAGACGAGAAAAATGTAGCAAATGACAGGTAGACCTTATCGTTGGGGAGCTTATTTTCCCGAAGGATGATCGATACATTATGATAGGCAGGGTGATTAGCGCAATGGCAATACTCAAGTCTTATCACATCACAGGGGCTATGATAGGATTCTCCATTATGCCAGAACGCTTAACAGATAAGTCCGTCTGCCGTTCTCCAAGCATCCCGGAATCATTTAGGCTATTAGGATTTTTTTCTGGGGGCAGGTCATGGACTATGCGGAATTAATTTAATTTTTTGCACATATCGCAGTGCAAACATTCCTTTGTTAATCTGGGAATATCAATTTTGGATTTTCTACCATTTGACACCGGTACCTAGGTTTAATCATAGTCATTTTAAGCTACAAATTTATTTTTCTCCCGGCATATTGAAGACATCTTTCTCTTAAGGTGGCTTGAGCGAAATATTATTTAACCTACAAAATCAATGAATTTGGTCTCATTTTAAGGAAAAAATATCTTACTCTTCCAAAGATAACAAAATATCATCTTACCCCTTCACTCATCCCCTTACCGAACTACTTTCAGAGATTTCTGGACCTTATTTAAGAAATGAGGAATTTCAACATCAAGATCGCATCAAAAAATTAACTGCATGTAGCTTGTACGTTTCCTCGACTATTTTAAAAATAAATCTATTTACTACCGCAGTAATTTTTCATAATCGCAAAAAAACCTTCCGTTGTTAAGAATTTGTAAGCGTGCCGCGTGAAAAAATGAGTCAAATCAAAGACTTTTGTGGATATTTTTAATTGATGGCAGAGAATTTCAGTCATATACAGGTATATTGTTGCACTATTAATAATGTAGTATTTAATGCATGCTTCCAACAGCTGCTAAAATTAAAACGTACAATTCGAATATGGTCTCTATTATGACTAGGAAAGGAAACTATCTCGCTCAAGCTACCTTAAATGTCTCCTTTCTCGAAAAGTCCCCAATAAGGTCTATAAAAAAAACATACGTTGTTCCTAAATCATCAAAAGAAAAAATATTTTTACTGCCCCACATCGATCAAGATTAATGTAGTTGGAGCGAAATATCATTTTACCTAAAAATCAATTAATTTGGTCTCATTTTAAAGAAAAATATCTCACTCTTCTAATGACACCAAAAATTCAACCCCTTGCCACATTACTTTCGGAGATATTTGCCAAAAAATACCAGCCCTTTTACATGGGAAATGGTACGCGTATGCACTCCAGAGACATAACTTACAAAATGAGGTATTTATAACACTTAGATGTCGTAAAAATCAACTGTGTTTAGTTTGTAATTTTCTCAACTATTTTTTTTAATAATCATATTGTCACCGCAGTAGCTTCTTGGGTATCACAAAAAACCTTCCAATTTGAAGGATTTTCGAACGTAGCGCGCGAAAAAAATATTCAAGTTAAAGATTTTTAAAGATATTTTCTTTAAATTACTTACCACTTCCGTCATATAAATGTACATTATTGCACCATTTATAATGCAATAGTTAATTCATGTCTCACAGCTGGCGCAATTAAACCGTATAGTTCGAATATGGTCTCTATTTCAATGATAGTGGTGGTAATCAACCGCGGTTGCAACTCGCAAGTAAAACAGACTGGTTTCAATTTTGCCTGCAAGTCGCATATCTATTCTGCGGTAAAATCGCATCCGATCCGTTGGCGTCTCCGTGACATGACAGAAAACGGTTATAAAAAATGAAAACAACAAAAAAACTTAGTTCGCGGACGACTCGTCGTTGCTTCTGTAAATTTCTGTAGATTTCGATCTGAGATTTTATAATGGTAAACGTTGTGATTGAAGGTGTAAATATGGTGAATATAGTATCCCCTCAAATATATCTATGAGAAGTGAATATTAATCGTTACATTGAAAATGTAATGTTTCAGTTTTTTTAGTCACGTGATTAAGTGAAGTTTAGTCCAAGAATATTTTTCGACTTATTTGAAAATTTATAAAAATGTTCACTCAATGGCTCATCATTCGCGCTCCATCCACCTTAAGGACATCGGTCGCGCCATGTTCTTTTTACGATGAAAAATGACATTAACATGTTTATTTATTGTTTATTGCAGAGAGTTGGTTTGGTCAACGCCACGTGATTGCTGCTTTTGCCTTCTTTGCCGTGACCATTGGATATGCCCAGAGGGTGAATCTCTCCATTGCTATTGTGGCCATGACGGACAGAAATGCAACTCTGGAATCAGAATCTGAGGTATGTTGACTCGCAAAGTAGGAACTCACACAGTCTTTCAGACCACAGCGCTCATCACATGTCAGCTTATCAGTGAAAGACTGACTTCATTTCAGGAACAAAATAACCGTCATGCTACGAAGAAAATGACAACGCCTTTAAAAATTATTTTCTACATTTTATCTTTAGAAACACATTTTTAGTTCACCTCAGACAGAGCAAAGTAAGAGAATATTTTAAATTCCATCTCCTTTTTTACGTAAATACAATGAAGACCGAGGGAACAATTAAGTTGTTAGTTATTTCTGATCGATATTTAATTCAAATTTAAATTTAGTAAGGAAACTAACTATTCGTGTTATAGTAGCGATGACCTAAACTGAAAGAAATCTATAGTTCCTATATCTAGAGCATTTTGTATTTCTTCCATGTTCTCCCACCTGTCTTTCTTAATCCTTCCTCAGTGTGACTCAGGTCTGGAGTGTTCACGTAATTTATTTTTGGACGAACAAAGGATCATATCCCAATTATGATTTTAGCCTTCCTCTCACATCCTTCCTCTTTACCCCCACCACAACACTACTGTGTTTTGGCCGATGTATCTCTCATGTCTGGTTTTGTGTAAGATTAGTCGTACCTGATGATGACTGCAAGACAGTCGAAACACGTGTGGTACGATCACATATATTATTTCTCAAAGGTGTTTTTTTGTCGCAATGCCATAATTCCCATAATTCTTCATCAAAATTGATGATTCAAACATCCTTTTAAAGCTTATGTTCCCCGCTATTGACAAAAAAATAGGCAAATGGTTTAAAATTAAAGTTTTTGTTAAAAAAAATTTTGCGTAAAGTTTTGTTAAAAAATTTTAAATTAAAGTTTTTGTTAAAAAATGATAGTGTCAACTTTTGACAATATAATCAACTGATATGTTGGCTATGGTTACGTGCTTAAAAGACTGCCGGAGGCGCCATCTATTAACACATCGTTTAGTTAGATTGTTTACATTATACATGCAATCAGTGTGACCGTTTACCGTTCACGTTTACGTTATGTATCTTTAACACAAACATAAATAACATATAATTGTCCATGGGAAGAAACAGGTAAAAGAACAGGAAGAAAGAAGGAAGAAACAGGAAGAAGCTGCATACTGTGCGAAACATTCGCACGGGTCAGCTAGTTTTGTAATAAAAGGTAGATAGTACGATACCTTATGTGTATCACTGAGTTCTGACGTCTAAAGCTCAACACTCAACCACCAATTTTGACTAACAGTAAGTACTGGACAAACAGCACGGCCATGTGCACATCACGGCGATCGCTAACAAAAGACAGCGAGGAGTCAGCTGTGCCGTAGGAGGTGAGGTTTTTCGGCACGTTGGAACGGTGGCATTGTTGAGCTAGGGAGTAGAGGCGATTGGTAGCCTCGGATGGGAGGTTTCAGCAAGGTCAAAGAGTGGAATTTAGCGAGGGGGTGTATGGAATACAGGCGATTGGAAGCCTAGGAGGGAAGTAAGGCAGTGGAATGATCACACATATGCTGCGTAGGATTTTAATTCGAGCTTATGGAACTGTTTTTCGTCTCCAATCGCGGAATGCAGGATTTTGCCTTTGTGCCATTATTTTCTGCCTTAGAATGTCCTCGTTGTCTTCCTGCGCTAACTGCAATTTAAGTGAGAGAAGAACAGGTGAAGGGAAGGTTGCGGCACGAAGGTTGCGGCATGAAGGTTGCAGCAGAAGTTGCTGGCATGAGACGCTGAGTCACGGAGATCGATGGATGTCTCTTTATTGTTTACTCGTTAGATATCGTTCAGAAGTATCAGAAGTCCTTCGGCTTAGTCCGGAAGGTAAATATATTCCGCAGATGGAAAACTGTACAATGAGGGGAAACTGGACAAAAAAAAGTAGGGGGGTAAGCTCAAAAAATGCCTCAAATAGTATGCATTCAATATCCTTCTACCGATCATAGTTCCTGAGATATTACGGATAGAGTGAACGTAGACGTTGTCAAAAATTCGCGTACACCATCTTGGAAAAATGACTGCCGAGAGATAACGAAAGAATATAAAACATTAAAAAATTATCGCATTTAACTGCCAATTCATGTTGGTATGCGTGTGCAAAAATTAGATTTTTTTAATGGTCATGCAGCCATCACTGGATCATTTTAAACGGAATAACCCCATTGTCTAAAGGCTGGTTTACGCATATAAGTAGCGAGTGTAGCTATATCTCGAATCGTATCGCCAGTTGCAGGGAATCATTCTACTTTCACGTGACTTCCGACTTTTTCCAAACAAATGAACGACAGAAGTAAACAATGAATGTGGTAATTTGGCAATAATGGCGTTCGTATATCGCTGTTTGAGTCCCATAGGCATTCATTGGTTTAATAAATTTGTATGGATTACAACAATTATGCATTGATACGTCGAATCAAGTACGTCAATTGTGATATTAATAATTTTTATCTTATAAGAGATAAGTCATGAAGCTTACCTTAGGGGTTCTTTAGCATTTTAAATATATTTTCAAGTACAAATAAAAATGAATATATACATAAGTAACAATAAGTCCTCCTCCCACTAAGAAATTCGTTGTTTAGATTTTAAATCTCTGTTTGCTGTAATGTGACCAAGATTCCACCCGATGCGATGCAATTTTATCGCAGAATCGATACGCAACTTGCAGACAAAATACCCTCCTTCATATTTGGACTCACCACTCTATTTTCTCATATACTCTGTTTCATAGTTCTTTGCTTGGGATGAAGGTGTGCGTTCAACGATACTGTCATCGTTCTTCTGGGGATATGTCATTACGCAGGTAAGCCGACAACTTCTATCATAGTCCATATGTTTATATTAATTCCTAATGGGACCGTTTGGTAGTAGAGCAGGACTGCTAGAGTATTCTTCCTTTTTTTAACGTAGATAATGATACAAAAACCTGGTGTTTATAAATGTGCACCACAGACATATGTACCTGGTGTACCTAAACACAAGTACCTATTCATAATATGCAAAAAAGTTCATTTTTATGAATAATCAAGCTTGTAATATTCTATTCCATTTAACCATTTGAGCAGTACGAACATTTAATTATTTTTTATTTTATTTTATTTATCTTCTTTATCCCGAATACAGCACAAGGTGCCAATATAACACAACAATAGTAATATCCACACTTTAATGTACTACTTCAACACCGACCATGGTTTCGACATACTATGTCTTTATCAAATCAAGGTCATTGTCGACATACTATGTCTTTGTTTATTATGTCATTACCATGATAATAACATAGTATGTTCATATTTGTGAACTGTAGTGTTCTGAAAAAATACTATTTTTGCCACAGAGTTTTGCAGTTAAACTGTACTTTGTTCCAAAGGATATGTAGTCCTTGAACAATAATAATAATAATTATTATTATTATGTCGAAACCATGGTCGGTGTTGAAGTAGTACATTAAAGTGTGGATATTACAATTGTTGTGTTATATTGTATCATGGATATATCGCATTTCCACCAAGTTAAGCCTGAAACGATTTCATACAATGTGCCAATTTACGTCGGGTGGATAACAGTAACAACGGACGAGACACAAACACCCATGTCCTGGGCAGATAATATTCAACCCAGGCGGGACTCGAACCCGCGACCCTCGGGTTTGCATGCGAGGACTATACCCCGCCGCCACCGGGGCCGACAATTTTATTTAAGTCCTACTGCCTCCTGGCCATATAGAGCACGATCATACACGTACGTCTTTCAAATTTTCGCCGGAGGAGTTAATGCGTACATTCACGCCTCCTATTCAGATGAACTGCAACATGTTAACTCCATCTATCCTGGTGGCTGAAGACCCAAGTGTCACTATGAAGTGTCTGAAGAGTCCTGCCACCTATTCCATTTAATTATTCTACCAACTACGCTTGGCCTTGAGTACGTGCTTATAACGTGTACTTGGTTCTATCGTCGGAAGTAATTGCATTCAAAACTAGTGAACTACTTAAGTCCTGCTCTAAGTTAATATCTTTGTTCTTATTCCAAAATATTTAGGATCTTACTCAGTAAAATTGTTGTATTTATTTTGTTTGCTTGTGTAATGTATAATCTTCTACTTTTCATTGATTGTTTTTCAAACTGACTTCAAGGTAATACCATTGTAAGCGGAAGTACTTTAATGTTAAAAAAAACTCACTACTGGGGTCATTGCAAACGAAACAAAACTCATTACTCAATGGGTTGTTTCAAATTAGAGCGACAATAAAGTTAACTACCCATCAATCGAATTCGACATTAAAAATACTACACCATCCCAGGATATGAGACTGATAGGAAGTCTTTTTATGTTTACTTTTTTCCTATAAATAGATCAATCCTATTTTTTCTCAAAATTTCCCCTTAATTTCTCTCACAAGATTCCCTCTGGCCAACTTTCACAACGTTTTGGACCGAAAATAGTCTTAGCGGTGGGAGTGGGAACAAGCTCCCTGTTCACCCTGGTGTCGCCATTGGCCGCCGTCGCGGGATGGGAGTGGCTGAGTGGCTGCCGGGTCCTTCAAGGATTGGGGCAGGTTAGTCTTTGTAGTCAATCGATCACCGGTCATTCACTTCCAAGATTGGTTGACTGCATTCCTCCACCCTTCCCTTTCTAATGTTAACTCCCTTACCTCGTGGTATCTCTTCCCATGTACTTTCTTCTTTATTTGGTCCATGAGATTATTCCTGGGTCTTCCTCTGGGGACTTTTCCCTCCATTTATGAGGGTGATGGTTAAAAAGAGTTCCGAATCTTCCTTTTTGCTGTTTAAACATTTTAAAAAATTGCTCCCCACTAAGGCATTTGTATGCATATAAAATGCTTAGACTTTTCTTCTTGAGGTGTGATGTAGATATACCGGTTTCAAATAGGCCACGCTTGTGGAACCTACCTACAATTGCGCAACCCTTGCCCAGGCCCAAATTGTCCTTGTTCAGGCGAAGTTTTTTTTATATAATGGCCCAAAAGCGTACAATTTACCACCATCTACCTGCCAAAAATGCATCACGCTTAGCCTCATTTTTTTTTAAAATGTTAGATACTGGCTATTTACTTATCAAAATATTGAAGACATATTTTGTTCAGGAATTGTTTTTAAAATGACGGTATATTTTCTCATGTTAAATAACAATGGTCATTTATTTATTTACTTTTTAATGGTAACCTCAATACAGACAAAAGAATGGGTAATGAGTCGGAACCCGAAACGTCGGCTGCCTATAAATATCTTACCCGGTGGCGAGCCCGAGAAATTTACACAAACCTCAATACAGGTTCTCCTAATAGTTCACCTAAAGTTACCTATCTTCTTGATTGTTTTTTATGCATATTGGGGGTAATGGACATCATTACATCATCGGGACCAATAAAGATATTTATTTATTAAAAATCTCAATTTTCAATTGAGATGTAGAATCTTTCACCGGGTGTTCCGATTTGATCGCACAATCGGAATGCTATTCACAGGCAATGTGGAAGCCAGCCCACTTCCTTAGCAAGCGCGAACCGCTATCAATTACTACCTCTATCAACCCCAACTGCCAGAGACTACGAGCGAACATATTACGTGTTACCATAGAAAGTGCTGGCCAACCGCTTGCAAACGAGTTTCAAGACCAGTTCCATAGAACCAACTTCTTTGTGTAAAGCCGACATATCCCAGACATTCGCTGACCTTATGAATTTCGACCACTGGAATCCATATTTCAATATCGATACTTTTAGTCCGTGTCGATAAACCAGGCGACCTGAAGGTAAAGCCGTGCCCCAATTCGTTAGGCATTAGGGAGGATGCGTTTAGCTAGCTAAATATTTAGATGCCTTTCGCTAAGGGAGCTTGATTTGGGACATCCTTTGCTAGTGTTGCCGTCTACCGAGCTGGACACGAATGAAAAACATATGAGTAATTAATAAAGGACAATGAAACAAATGAAACCTGAAATAAAGACATTTTTGACGCCTGTGGCTACCTTCCGGTGCGTTGTGAGATTTGGAAAGTGAAATTACATTTTTTCATCCATTTCGTTGTCTGGAGATTCGTTAGTTTTTAGTTTTCGGGGTATGTAAATTTGTGTAGGTGTTCTGGGATTTAAATTCGTTTTATTTAAGTGTACTAAGTAAAATTTTTCTTTTGTAGTCGGGTGTTGGTTTGCGAAATTCTAGAGAATTTTTTCACAACAGACAAAACACTTACCATGTTTGTCACTTTTCAACTACTTCCTTGGGTACAAGCGGTGCGAGTTTCCTTGTACGACGCATGCTGCGCTTTGCATGATGGGAAATTCAATATGGAGGCGGATTTAGGATAAACTCATTCTACCCTAAATTTCACCCCCGAGAAAGGCACCTAAATCCGCTCCCCCATGATGCCTAACGAATTGGGACACACTTCAAGATGGCGTCCTCCCTAAATCTGCCGATTTAGCTGCCTAAATGGCGAATTGGGACACAGCTTAAGTTAACACATGGAAGTGGCGGGTGAACCATATCTCGAATCGTATCGCCACTCGATCGACAGCGCATCGCTCTGCTTACACACAACTTCCGGCTTTTTCGAAACAAATGGATGTCGGAAGTAAACAATGAGTGCGGTAATTACAAAAATCATCTAAATTTGACAACAATGGCGTTTATATACATACAGCTGTTTGAGTCCCATAGGCATTAGTGGATTTAATAAATTTGAATGAATTACAATAATTATGCATTATAACGTCGAATCAAGTGCGTCAATTAAGACTATGAAAATTATTATCAACAAGTTCACCTTTGAGGTTCTTTAGCATTTAAAATAGTTTCAAATACAAACAAATAATTACATAAGCAACAATTAGACCCCCTCCAACTAAGTTAATCGTTGTTTACATTTCTATATCCGTTTGCTGTCATGTGACCATCATTCCACCGGATGCGATGCAATTATATCGTAGAATCGATATGCTTGCGACTTGCAGGCTAAAGCTGTGTCCCAATTCGTTAGGCATTAGGGAGGATGCAGTTAGCTAGCTAAATATTTGGCTACCTTGGGCAAAGTGAGCTCGAGTTGGGACAACCTTCGCAAGTAACACCATCTACTGAGCTGGGAAGAAATGAGAAACAAAGGAATTATGAAAAGGATCTGAGGTAAATAAACATTATATCCGTGATACATGTAATCGCGGATAGTAGAAGTATTCTCGATGGTCTGTTTTTATGATGATATTTATAATACTATAGGCCCCTTCGGCTATTTTTGGCTGCAATTTGGGAATAATCTTGGTAATTATTTTCCAATTTTTAAGAATCTTAAGTTGTCATTGGTAGTGATACTGCTAGTGTAGGTTTGCTGGGTGGTAAATTCGTATTTTTTTTAAACTAAAGGTATAGCTTTTGTCATTTGCTTGGGGAAAATACCGTTTAAAACGAGAAGTTATTTCGGTCGTGTAATAATTGCTATTGAAAATCCTAGAAGATATTGTTCAAGGCAGGTTGGTAGGCATTTCAAGCATCAACTATCACCACTACTAGTAAGCATTTTCAGCAGTAACTACTTCAAGTTTATTAGTTTTGGGGAATTCTTAGTTGTTAACCATTAAATTCTAAGTTGTGTTTTGTATAGTGTACTACTGAATTCTCAGTGGTAAGCTAAATTTGGTATTTTTTATACTAGGCTGATAGGACACAGAAAGTGTTGAATTCCAGGAGTTTCTCTGACTTTCAACAAACCTTCTTTTCACCGGTAGAATACTTAAAAAGGGATTGTCGTAGTGTGTAGGAGTTCCTCAGTTTGTATGAGTGGTCTAGTGTTCATTTATTAATCATTTTTTTATCACATATGCATGCTATTCACCCACTTGGTGCTATGTATCTCCCTTCAAATTCCAATAGTTCTGCTTGTGAGAATCATTGCAATACAATTTAAGGTATCAAAACTGTATATTAATAAAGAGATGATCTATAACTTGGTGATTATAATATTGCTGATTTTAACTGTAATTGCTCAGTCATTTATAAATATTTACTTATTATAAGAAGTCAGCTAAAATCATCCCACAGCAAATTATTACTTGAGACAGTCAATTATCTTGAGTTATTACAAATTAACAAATCCTCTAACTCCATGCATGAGATTGGACCTGACTTTCTGTGACAAAACAGAGGTAACCTCTTGAATTGATGTCAATCCACTTCTACCTGCTGATATTTATTATTCAGCCCTTAATTTTATCATTCCTCAAAGGGATTTTTCTTTTTATAAAAAGACAGATAGGTAACACTGATTATGACTACGGGAAGTGTGCTTTTACATCAATTATTTCCTTTATCGAAAAGGTAAATTAGCCGGGGCTGCTGAGTAATATATGACGAGTTTTCATCAGATACACATGCTAATTACTTAATTATTTTTAATGTATTTTTTAAATAGTAGATAGAGACTTGTTTAAGTATTCGTAAAAGGTTTGACAGCTTTTTGTATTTTCTTTTTATGGTTAACATTTTAAAAATTATTTATTTACGTATTAACATTTTGAGTGAGGCATGTGTATTCATAATATAACAAGCCCGCTTCTATTTCAAGTCTCAATTGTGTTTTCATTAAGGTGTCAGATAGTTCTCCTGAGTTTTGCTACATGTGGACATTTTCAAATTGAAGTGTAGGCAACTTTTTCTCTCGGATCACACAACAGTCATGTGTTATTTTTGTAGGTGGGGGAGGAAATGGTTACGACGAATGTTTTCTCTGGCGCATGCATCGCTTTGCATGATGGGAAATTCAATATGGAGGCGGATTTAGGATAAACTCCATCTACCCTAAATTTCACCCCCGAGAAAGGCACCTAAATCCGCTCCCCCATGATGCCTAACGAATTGGGACACACTTCAAGATGGCGTCCTCCCTAAATCTGCCGATTTAGCTGCCTAAATGGCGAATTGGGACACAGCTTAGATAGAGACCAGTCTATTTTCCTTGCAAGGAGCAACCGCGGTCGATTACCACTACTATCGACCCCTTACTGCCATGGAAGTGCGTGCTTACACATCGAAGTGTCGCTTGCTAGTGACTTACTAGGCTGCTGTCAGGAATGTAACTTCCATATGTAAACCCGCCTTGAGTCAGTTCGGTCAGCAATTTCGAATCGATCTAAGAAAGATCGGTAAACGTTGTATCAAGTCTAAGCTATAAACACAGAACACAAAAGAAAATCAGAGAAGCTATGTTGTCCATACAGACGCATCATGAAAATCTAGAAATGTTTTTGCATTGTTCATTGATATTCTTTAAATCTTTCAGGCTGTACTTTACCCGTCCATCCATGCCTTGCTAGCAAGATGGTGCCCACCATGCGAAAGAGGGAGGATATCTACATTTACTTACACAGGTAATTACTGTATAATCAAAAATGCCAAATTCTTAAGAGTAGCAACAGCTGTCTAGACAGTCACTGAATTATAGTCAATTCAATTTATCAGCATTTTAATACCGAATCTAATTTATGATTTCTTGCTGCTATGGATGACTACTACCTGTACTAGTTCACCCAGACATCCCTATTTACATACATACACATGCATACCAATCACGCCGTTCCCTTGCGGGGTAGGCACAGTCACAAAGTTTCACTCATAAATACATATTTGTACACCTAACTCTGCTTCATTAATTTCCTCCATACTGACCTATCCTTGCAATATCCTATCTTTTGCCTCATTTACCCCCACACATAGAATGTAGGCTGCACCATCTGGGGAGACTAATGTGGTGGTTTCCCCGTTTCCTTCCACATCGCAGTACTCCGGCCGATTCCGTGAACTCTCACCCGAAGCTGTTACTGTTGATACCGGTCCGATCTCCTTGATCTGCGCCATTAATGCCTTCTGCTGAGACTACTGGTTCTAAGTAGCGAGGTGTGATTCGGGTAGCATACATAAGTTGGTGGGCAAGCCAGGAAATCTTTTTCCGTCGCTTGGTCTCGAACCTGCGACCCTAGGAACGGGAGACGAACACGCCAACACTGGTCTAAACCGGAGCTATAACGGTCTTTCTTCTTCCGTTTCAACCTTTGAGTTGGTTGGCAGCAGACCTCCATTCATCTCTCTTCTCAGCTTTTCGTTTAAGTTCAAAGTATGTTCTGCAATTCATATCCTTCATAATTTGGCTCATCAAGTCTAGTCGGGACCTTCCTCTGCAGTTTTTTCCCTCAATTTTTCCTTAAATTATCCTTTTCACTTGATTATCGTGCCGTAGTAGATGTCCAATGTGTTTAGCTCTCCTTTGTTTAATGATTCTTACTACGCTTCTTTCTTCTTGAGCTTTTTCAAAGATTTCTTTATTCGTGTTCCTTTCTGTCCAGCTTACTTTCAGCATTCTTCTGTAACACCATGCTTCAAAGGATAACAGTCTTTTCATTTCATTTTCCCCTACAGTCCACGATTCGCATACATATAGCGCAACACTTCAAACGTAGGTCTTCGTTAAGTTTTTCCTTATCTCTAAACTAGTGCTTTTTGACGTTATTAGAGTTTTCTTTTTAACGGTCTATCTTACGCTTATTTGAGTTTTCAAATAAAACTAGTGTCTCATTTCTCCCTATTTGATGTTTTAAACTGCGATTTCTAATCAACCCGTATCTGGTATTTTTATGTGTACTTAATTATCAGTAAAATTAACACGATTTTGTTTTGCAGGAGCCCAGGTTGGAACGGTAGTGGCATTGGCTTCTGGAGGCGTGCTCGCGGCCACCAAGGGCTTAGCATGGCCATCGATATTCTACATATTTGGCGGTCTTGGTCTCCTCTGGTCCATCCTCTGGCTAGTTTTTGGTTCCTCCAGACCGGATGAACATCGGTGGATATCAGAATGGGAATCGCAATACATCGCGTCCGCGCTGAATTCTAAAGTAGACGAAGCGGCGCCGAAGGTACGCCTCGATTGAATTACATCTACATCTAGATACTACCCCGCGAGCCACCGAATGGGAGGGTAGCAGGGGGTGTTAGGACCGTGACCAGCCGTGTAAAGACGTAAGGGATAAGGTTTTGGGAGGTGAAATGGTGACGTGTATTACGGGAGTTTATTGAGTGGAACCATAGATGTGGAACTCAGTTTTTATTGTGTTCACTTACTGTGCGGGGAACGAACGAGTTTTTGAGTGTCTTGGAGATTCTTATGGTGCGGAATTAAAACAAGGCCCCCCGGTCACCCAAAGATCAGTGCGATTTTTCGTCCGCCTCACTTGGTAATCACAGCGTGCTGTAGAGTT
The DNA here is from genome assembly GCA_963169105.1 of Ceriagrion tenellum. Lineage (NCBI taxonomy): Eukaryota > Metazoa > Arthropoda > Insecta > Odonata > Coenagrionidae > Ceriagrion > Ceriagrion tenellum. The sequence goes on from OY720644.1 coordinate 87,357,483, forward strand.
AATGAAAGTTTGTCTTCTTTTACAGGACCTCACAACACCTTGGAAAAGTATTTTGACTTCAGTGCCAGTTCTGGCTATACTGGTCGCTCACTGCGGCCAAAATTGGGGTTACTGGACCCTCCTCACTCAGCTGCCAACTTACATGGCCAACGTGCTTAACTACAATATTCAACATGTAAGAATAATCGAATACCTTCACATCAATCTAACTACCGTAAACTTCTGCTTCTAACTACCGCTTCACTGGTAGGTGGCAGTGAGCTACGTCGCTATACCGATGTTGAGAGTACGCAGAGAACCAAGCACCATTTTTCTGTTTTGGGCTCAAGTTAATCTTCCGGGGTCAAGTAGCCCGCATTTACGGTACTTCCCATTTCAGCAGGAAGTTAATCAGTTAATTCAAAGTATGAATTCGATAGTCTTTCTACTTAATAATTCGGTCATTTGCCGGCAAATACTGACTAAAGCGGAGCCTTCTTCTCCTAAGGTGAATCTGTCCTCAGATAGGTTTCAGTTTAACTGCTCCCTCCATGCTCGTCTATCCTGTGCTGGTCTATCCTCAGCTCTTCGTATTTCCTTCCATTCATGATATCCGTCAACATATTATTCCTTCGTCTTCCTCCTCCTCTCTTTCCCTCGATCTTTCCTTCTAATATTCTTTCCAGGAGGCAATCTTTACTCAGGTAGTGTCCCATCCAGTTAGACTTCCTCTTTCTTATTCATCTTAAAATATTCCTTTTCTCATTCATCCTTGCCAGCACTTCCTCGTTTCTCTCAATCGCTCCGTTTTAATCTTTCCCATCTTCCCCAAAGCCAAATTTCACAGACCTCTAGATATTTCTCCTCTTTCCTCCGGACCGTCCATGTTTCTTTAGCTCCTTAAAGCACAATTCTCCAAATAAAATATTCAGAAAATCTTTTCCTCACGCCTATGTTGATAGCATTGGCTGAAAGTAGTTGGTTGACTTCACTGTAGGCCGCCTTTCCCTGTAATATTCTACTTCTTATTTCCTCCGTACAGCTTCCATTCCCTGTTATAGCACTTTCAAGGTATCTAAAGGAAGGCATTTGTAAGGCGGTCAATATAGATCCCTCATAGGTTGATATGACATGGGCTCAAGGGTCGTTACGGGGGCTCAAAAGAAAAGTTATTTAGAAACGTGACTAAAACAGAGAATGTATAAACACTGTAAATCGTCGGTATTCCAGGTATCAGTTAAAAAAAAGCATGACTAATTACCAATTTGTTTTCAAAATCCTGACTAGCGTCATCAAGCCCTCACATAAACGGGGTGTCAAGTTTACCAACTTATCAAATGTCCCATCACAAAGCATCTGACTTTACGTAAAATTAATTTTTCGATGTTTATAAAAGTACTAACCCCACACTAAATTTTCATCGGATTATTTAACTACTCGATGTTTTCGAAGACTCGACCAAAAAACATCGATATCGATGCGGCATCCCTACTCTATGGTACACAAGCTCCAAAGATATAATATCATTCCGTCACTGAAATTTCATAATATGTTACTATTTTCTCATTTCAGAATGGCTTGCTTTCGGCTTTGCCCTATTTGACGATGTCAGTCGTCAGCCTCGTCACCAGCTGGTTGCTGGATCAGGCTATGCAGAGGAGCTGGTTAACAGTCGGAGCGGCTCGAAAATGTGCAAACTCAATAGGTAATTTTTTTCACTATGATTACAGCAATCACATGCTATGCATGGCCAAGTTGGGTATATTTAATAGGACCAAATATCATCAGGTTTTTTTTAAATATGCACCACCTCCAAGCACCCACGTGAAAATTTATGCCTCAACGTCTTTAATTTCAAAACAAATTTTATCGAATTTTACCTAATTGAGAATAACATTCCCGAGAATGTTTTAAACATGTATTTCGTTTCACCCAGTTTCTTGGTCATCATCTTTTGCCATGTTTTCTCATCCATATTCGCTCAGTTGATTAGAGACGTAGATTTTCGTTGCGACACGAACCTTCTGGAAGTATTCCGATACGCCTTCATTTGTTTGCTACCCACCTTTCTTGCCACTACAGAAGGCATAATCAGTAAAAATGATTTTCGTACCGGAAACGCTGTTCTAGACGCTGCTTCTCGTGATGCTGCTAAAATGGTAGCGACAGCTCGCGGCGAATGAATAAAGACGCCGAACGAAGCAGTTAAGTAGGAGTTGTTCTTAATGATGTGATAAGTTTTCATCGTCACCTAGATTTTCCATATTTTCTTCAAAGGAATAATAATGGTACACGTATGCACGGATCATACAGTAGGGTCGGAAAAGATCAATTGTCCTAGTCGGAAGGAATCACTGAGGTGGATGGAGAGGGCGCTAGCTACGATAGTCTATGCCACGGAGTAGTATCCTACTCCGTGGTCTATGCTAGAGGCTGTGACGTGGGGGTGGCCCGTCGGCCATCTTTGTAAACCCCGATTTTCCTTAGGCGCCTACGGATTAAAGAACTTATTTTGCAATTTTACGATGTTTGCCACAACATACTAGAATTCAGCATGTAGTTACTTCTTTAATATGCATTCTCCGTTAATACATTCTTTATTTATTTAAATTAATAAAGAATTTATTAACGGAGAATGTATATGCGTCGCATTCCCGGTGAAAACTGTTGTAAAATCAAGCAGAATTCAAAGCACCGAGAAACAATTATATGCTTTAGGATTTACTTGCCTTAAACTTCAACGGAGAGTGGATATTCTTGCTTTGCATCCACTAATTCGTCCATTCCGTCTAATAATCCAAAAGGAAAGAAACAAAAGAGCAGAGATAACCAATGCGTTTATTATTTCGGTTGTCGGGCCAAAGTTTGATGATGCAATGTCCTATCTACCTACCTCGATAGTACAAATGTATAGAACCTCTCTTCCTAGAAATGATACTGGATTCCTTCAAGCATAATCATACACGAAAATACACCGATTTGCACAATCATCCAAGTACACAGTTTTTTTAAGATACACACAGAATTCTCACACGCTTAAATTACTTTACAAACGCTTTAGAAGGGCATGGGGAGTAATTTATAGGAAATAATTTAAAGTCACCTTGAATAAAATCACAAAGCAAAGTTCAAGTCAAATCTCTTCGAAAATCAACCATTGTTTAATTCTTTGCATTGCCTACATCGACGTCGATATCAAGTAACTTAACAATGTTACTTAATGAGGACCCATGTGTTAGAAAAACCACTTCTAGGTTAGCATTGGATTTCAAAGTGCAAAAATTTCGATAAGACGAAATTTATCGATACCTTCGAAAAATAAGACATTTTGTAAGCCACTTTGGCCAGCAAAAAGCAACTAGCATAGAGGGGAATCAAAAATAAACCTTTTAAGTAGGTAAGGTATTGCACATTTCAGCTCAACTAATTACCACACTGAAATACTATCATAATGCTTCTTTTATTTTTCAGGACACTGGGGGCCAGCAATCGCCCTGATAATACTTGGATATATTCCCAAAGATCAACCTCACACAGTTTTAGGATTACTCACATTGGCTGTTGGATTGAATGGGGCAGCGTTCGTCGGATACCAGGTTCAATGTCTCCTCTATATTTCAATCGATTATATTCCTTCTGATCTTACGAAATATCATCCATTATTATTTATAACATAAAAATTGCATAATGGAGGTTGTATTCTTATGCCGATGACACCCTTTTAGTTCTATCTTCTGCCGCAAACTAAGAGAGGATTTTGCCTTCCCCGTCACTGACAACAGCGCCACCCAAGGCAGAGGGCATTGAATGGGTGCACGACTAGAAATGGCAACGATTAATCGTTCGGTGGAAAAAATCGATTATTCTCTTTCACTTTATCGATTAATCGTATGATAATAAGGACCCAATAAATTGAATGAATAATCGACTTATATATAATTAATTAAAGGATTGATTAATAGATTAATATAATTTTTTTCCATCCCTAGAGATAAAAACAATTATTCGTTCCAGGGAAGTCATCGAATTTTCTCTTTCAATTGAATAATCATAACATTATAAGTAACCAATTAACTAATTTATTAATCGCCTTTTAATTATTGATCAAATGATTGATTAATCGATTTATATTATTTTTTGCCCACTCTTGAGAAGGAAAAGATTAATCGTTCGATGGAAGTAATCGATTATTCTCTCTCATTTAATCGATTAATCATATAATGGATAAGTAACCAATTAATTGAATGATTAATTTACTTTTTTACAATCAATATAATAATAGATTAATCTATTTATATTTTTGATCGCCATCCTTATTTACAAAGTACTTGACTGTGACGTTTTAAAACCCAATATGAAACAATGAGGTCGTCTTACATGGAGGGGAAAGATTCCCATTAAGAATAATTTCCAATATTTTAAAGAAATAACATCTCGCGCGTCACAGTGATCACCTAATTTTCGACTAATTTACGTGTCTTCCACGATCGAAATAATTACAGTAGACCCCCGCTTTACTATGGGTTCACTTTACGACGGATTCGCTACACGATCTGCTATTGGGTGCGAATTTGATAATTCGACGAAATTTGACACCCATAATTTATTACACATTTCTTAAACATCTTATCTCTTATTTGTAAACGGACTGCATTTTTTTACGATGGCAACGAATTTATATGTATTTCCACGCGAAACCAATCCCGCGGCCGGTAAAAATGCTGGTTCACTTCACGACGGAATTCACTATACGAGCAGTGCCGTGAAACGCATTAATGTCGTAAAAGTGGGGGTCTACTCTACATCGAAAATTTCTTCCACGTAGCACAGCAGAAAGAGAAATAAAAGCGCGTGGATATTTGCAGAAGCGTTTTCGGCCGTGGTGTATGACACGTATGTATTCTCTAAGGTTATGGAACCCATAAGCCATGGCAACTATTCAATATGTTTTGCAGAAACATTCGATAAAATTATTGGTTTCATAACTTTTGGCATGGAGTTATGAGTTTAATAGGTATCCAAAATGGCGGAAGCAAAATGAAACGCTTGGAGACTGAACTACTAGATTAAAAATATATTTTGAGACAAATGACCATTTTATTTACGCTTACTGATTACTTATTATCTGCATTAGCCACTATTCATAGGCTAAACCTTCATAAATTTTATCCGGGGGCAGAAAATTAGCTCAAATATTCGCAGCTATTAATCACTGGTAAATAAGTTATGTAGCTAGTAAATGTGTTCCTGCAACCCGAATATTTTTCTGAGATCTATAACTTCATGGATCTCATAACTTATGATTCATAAGTAAATTTTCTTGCAACTAGCCAATAGAAAGTGGTTTTAAAGTGTTTTGAGTCTCGAGGGGCTCCCACCTACATCCCTCTAAAAGTTGTGAAACACACTATGTTCGCTCGTAGCATTTTTTAACGCATCGTACAGCTTTTCTTTGTATTTCATTATGTTTTTGGTTAAATCTATGACTAGAGTCCCAAATGCTCGCTGCGTATTAGCGGTGTGGCCTAACCAGAGCGAAGTAGCATCTCTCTTTTACTTTTTCATCCGATGACCTTCCTATGATACGCTATCGAAACCTAGTTTCTTTAATGCTGTGCCGCAAATCTTTTGTACGCGTGTCAACCACGATATTAGAAGTTAAGGTAATTCCAAGATATTTTACCGAATATGAAAATTAAATGTTTACTCCACCCACAGTGTAGGTATGGAATTTGCGTGATGACTTTCGCAGGAAGTGAACTGTGGTGCATTTACTAAGATTTAAATCTAACCCCACTCCCAATGAATGGAATTATAGCGAAAAAATCAGTTTCTTTAAACATTAAATCTTATGTTCCAGGTGAATCACATCGATTTATCGCCAACGTTTGCAGGAACTCTGATGGGAATCACCAACTGCTTTGCAAATGTAATGAGCGTACTTGCTCCACTAGTAGCTGGAAAAATAGCACCAGATAGTGTAAGTTTAACATATTTATGTCAAGAGTTTTTAAAGGATGTAAAATTGATTACATTATTCACTGCGTTTGTCTATGATATCATATCGATCTGACCGAATCAGCTCAGCTCGGTAGTGGTTAAATTCAAGTTGATCAGCCAGTTTGAGATTTCAGATCGATCTGAACCAACCAGTGCTTGAACAGCACTAGATCTTTCTGTGGGGCAGTATTCTGAGAAACAGCAAATATAACTGTCACTCGGAATGGTAAAAAAAAGTACAAAATCCCGCTAACACCATGCAAGCTTGTATTTTAACTTTATCCTTAATCCAAAATGGAAAATGGAATAAAAGGAAATATTAAGTTTTCAGTGAACCATGGCAAGTCATATACATTTTTAATTGCTACGGATTGCGAATGTTCCACATTTCCATTCAACGTACAAAATTATAGATTTAGATATTGATTAGTATTTGAGAAATGTAAAGGTTAAATTCACTCACTGGAAACTCATTCGGTCAAATCCCATTTTGGAAAACATGGTCACTCATTCCATTCCGAGTAAGTGAGAAAACTACTCTATTATGATTTCATTTCTGCATTCGGTGATAAAGGGAATTTGGAAGAGAAAAAACGTTTCAAAATAGTGTTTCATCGAGGGAAGTTTTCATTTTTCGTGCCATGGAACTGCAAAATGAGACAGTTTTTAGCATGATTCTAATATTTTTCACTGAAATGTGTCAATGAATGCTGAAAATATTTCATCTTTTTCTTTCAGACAAGTGCTGATCAGTGGCGAGTGGTCTTCTTTTTAACTGCGGCCATTTATTTTGTGTTCAATTTCACATTTGTTATTTTCGGGAGGGGAGATGTTCAACCTTGGAATAGCCCAGGCAAAACTAACACAGGAAATTCCAATAAAGTTGAACAAAGTCCCACAGAGGCGGAGAATGAAACAGTATTTGTTATCAGATTATAGCAGGAGAATGATGTATCATCATTTAATTCTATATATCTCGAAATCTTATTATTTAACCCATATTTTAAACTACGTTTTATGTTTCATGTATCTATACTAATTAAAGTACTTTTGTTATCTTGAAGAGTAGTGTCCATGTAAAGTGTTAACCTATGAAACCCTATGAGCACACAATTACATTTTTCACATGTCTTTGGGGCTAGGGGGCAGGACAAAATATTGTGGGGGCGGGCGCCATTCGCGCGAGTCCGGCACTGTTCAAAAGCCTCCGCTTCCGGGGTGCGGGGAACTGCCCCTGAGAGGGAGGGGGGGTTCTAGATCGACGTTGCCGAGATTATAATCCCTCAACCGGGAAAACCGCGTGGCCCACAATGGGACAGGCCCTGTGGTGAGGAGGTTTGGTAAAACAGCAAGCAGAATCAGGAGGTTTACACAACGGAGGTCTGAGAGCGACTGAATTTTCGAGGCTCTACTCCGGGCCTACTACACCTTGATTGGCTCTGGGAAATTCACGTGACGAGCTACTTTCTCTTCCCTCACCCTCACAAATTTTTGTCATGCCTCCTAGCCCCTCACGGCATGTGAAAAAATATAGCATTGGAACAACATTAATACAATTTTCGGATCAAAGTGATTTTAAATAGGATACAATAACAATATATGCGGACGTATTATTCTAGATAAGAGAAATGTGTTTTCCATACGTCTAAAAAGAATTAAGACTTCTATCGCAAATTGTCGAAAGTGCTCCGCCGCAGAGAAGAGAGCACGAACTGAGAATGCCGCCAACAACATCAACTCCAATTCCAGTTTTGAAAAGAACAGCAAACCAGTTACGTTTTTCGCAACTGGTCTGACAGTCAACAGGGACTTTGTTAGGACTGATTCCTGGATATCGGATTCCGGTACTACACATTGAGTTGACAGAACCATGAATTTCAAACAGCAATCTATAAGTTGGCTGTGTGAACAAAGTAATATGATTAAAAATTTAGGCGACGTATCAAAAATGCGCGCAAGGAGAGCGCTGTGGAAGACTTAATGTTGGCGGAGAAATACAGCGCGCTCGAGTTTGGGTACGAATAAAAAAATAACAAAAAGACATAAAGAAAAAATAATTACAGCATAATTTTTCACATTTAATTTTGCGTTACATAATGGTAAACTTAAATTTTTTAAATGCATTTTTATAATTTTAATACGAGTGTAACGTAAAAAGTACCGATTTTTGACGTTGCGTGAGCAAAGCTCTGACTTTGATACTTCATAACTCAAACAAAAAATCTTCAATGACAACCACATACTTGTAAATGCTGGATAGATGTATTTTCGATGGATTTTATTAGTTTCAGCTATATTTTTAACAGAAAAAACGTTATAATTAATTTTGTAAAATGATTGCATTTCAAAACTGGGGCATCGTACGATTTCATTAGACACCAGAAGTAAAATACATAAAAATGCGTTAAAAATTTAGGTTTACCATTATGTAACGCAGAATTAAATGTGGAAAATTATTCTGTAATTAGCTTTTCTGCAAGTCTTTACGTTATTTTTATTATTCGTACCCAAACTCGAGTGCACATGATTTCTGTGCCGAGGGTAGGATTAATGTGTATTCGTTGCGATTGATTTTTTATTAGCATTAGAATTTTCAAGCCTCCGCCGGGCGCCCCTCGAAAACTCTAGTCCGGGCACGGCGTGCCCAAGAGACTCACTTTTGAAAACAGCCCGTAATATCTCTGCCACGCTGTTTTATGATAAAACCCAAAATCCCTCACCTTAGCAGAGATGTATTTAAAGGAAATGTGCGAAGAGATACTTTCAGATGGAACTTGCACTTCGAAATACTGTCTTCTTAGAGATGTGACTTTTTTGCTATTATGAGCAGACTTACGCTAAAAGCTGCGGTCTATATTATTTTAAATTTATCTTCAAATTAACCTGAATTTTAAAAAATATTTGTAAATACTCCTTTGGGTAAAGTCTAACAGGGCAAAGCGTTATACCGTAGATTTCACTAGGCACGTCACATAAACCAGTAATTATACTGACTTCGGCTTCCATTGCTATTCTGTAGGATCTGATATCATGACTTTTCAATGAACTGAGGGAAGGATATAATTATCTTCCGGGATAAAACAATTAACAGGGTATATTAAATGCCTATATCTGATAACCATTGAAAAATAGATTTGGTAAACAGGGTAAACAGCAGACGTTTCCCATGGCGATGTTGCCACAATCATCAAAATATGTCGGCTGTGTGCTTCGAATAAAATGTAAAGTCAGTCATTTAAACCTAAATACACGTGGAATATTATCGATAACCTACGCGGAAAACAATAAATTAGGTGTCTCAAGATGTAGTACATATTACAAAAGTCTTTGAAAAATATTATTCGGGCGGAAATTGTGATAAATAAGTCATGTGAAAAGGTGCCAACGCACAGCCATAAAAGCAATGTAGGTACTTCTGCGTTAAGAAACATGGTTTTTTAACCAATATATCTTCGTTAAAGGGGTCCGGTTTGGACTAGTGACAACGTGTTGGAATCCCGTTCCGAGGGTCGCCGGTTTGAGAACAAGCGACGGAAAAAATGTTCATGGCTTGCCAACCAACTTTAGCACGCTACCCGAATTTGACCCCACTACCGAGAGGCAGCAGTCTGAGCAGAGGGCATTGCTATCAAGAAGATCGGACCGCTGTCAACAGCCACAACTTCTGGCGAGAGTGAAGTTCACGAAATCGGCCGGGGTACTGCGATGTGGAGGGCAACGGGGAAACCACCACATTAATCTCCCTAGAAGATGCAGCCAAGCATTATATTTATATGACAAGACGGCATTCCTCCCAGTAAAATGCTCCGTAGGAAAAATAGACCCCAATCGGATCTCTGGGTGGGGACTACTGGGAGGGGTTCATCAGTCAGGAAGTACAATCTTCGTTAAATGACTGATGACTAAGTGATATTTTTACACCTTTCAATAGCAGAAGTCTTACTAAACAATATAGGTTAATCAAGGTAGGTTATCGGGTATGTCTAAAATAAAGGTTCCTCCTTAATTAGAACAGCACAGTCGTAAAACAAATGCTTGTGGACGTCTGCGAAGCGTTTTCCGTCCCCATGGTAGGCATATGAGGGCTGTTCAAAATAAAATGGAAAAATTTTAAAATAATAAGTTGAAAATACTTGCGAATTACTGATCCTTATAAGTACTTTCCTTAACTTGTGATACACTCTTTCCACGGGTGTTTCTAATTCGCCAATCAGTCCTGGAGTTTTTCTTAGGGTACCATCTCCCTTTCCCATGCCACATTTTCTTTAATGTCGTCAATGGCGTAAAAACGACGTCTTTGAAGGACTGATTTTAATGAGGGAAATTTTAAAAAGTCGCACAGAGGTATACAAGGTGAATGGGGAGGCTGAAATTGGGCAGTTATTCGATTTTGCACAATTCTCACGAATTTACAAGAATTAGTGGCGGGCGCGTTGTCGTGGTCGAGGAAGGTCGTTCTGCTCGGCTTCAATCAAACGAGGGACAAACCGACGCACGTTCAGTCATCACTCAAATTGTCATGATATGACGTAATGAAGATTTAAAACTTCCCAGCAAGTTCTCTGGGTTAGCGCGCAACAGGTACCCACCTTTCTGAGTGATAATGCCATCAGTTAGCATCGAAGACCGTCCTAGTAGAGGATCTTCTTGAACTGATTGGCGACCAATTTTGAATCGGGGACACCATTTATAACACTACACACGACTAAGAATTATGTCATTGTAAACCTTCTCCAAAATTTAGAAGTTTCTATAAAAGATTCCAAAGCTTCGCGCAAAATTTCATGTTGCAACGATGATCCCCGAAAATCGGGAATTGAAAAAATGCCATGGCGACTGAAACAGCTTCCACTCATGGAGGTGTACGACGAGAACTAAACGAGATTAAAAATAAACGGAAAATCATGGCCACTCGAGAGGAAGTGAAGAATACAGCGCTGCCAACCATACGTTGCCTGAACAATCCGTTACTGCGAAATAAAAAAAAATCCCGTAACTTTTTGAAAAGCCCTCGTACAGACCCCTTGGGTGTCCATAACAAAGATGACTGAGTTTTCTTTTTATCCACACCCATTCCTGGCGTAGAGCATCGAAATTGATCGAGCGAATGCTAACTTGTACTCGGCTTATTCCGTTTCTTGCAAAGGGGGCGAGAACAACTTACCTTGCCAATATCCATTTTAAGGCCATTCTACAATGGACGTAAGCCAGGAGAGACCCGCAAGGCCCTGGCGTGAACCGTAAGGCGCTGCCGTAAGGAAGATGGTGAAGTCCCATCTTTACGGCTCACGACTTACGATAGCTGAAATGTCAGCCAATCAGAGCGCCCCATTACTACTGCCGCTGTCAGTCACAACCTACTGCTTTAGCGGAAGTACTTTTGAGATTCGAGTTTAATACTAATAGCTAAAAACAATTCTTAGTAATAATAACAGGTTTATTAGTTACTAGCCCTTTCCGTATATAATTTCAATATCTAAGAAGAAATATGAGACTCTCTAGGACAAAGAAAGCGAGGCTTGGGATTAAATTTGGAGGATACAAACTCGAGCAAGTAGAGCATTTTAATTACTTACGTAGCACGCTATAAGAAAACGGGCATAGTAGCTAAGACATACGGAAGAGAATAGCGCTAGCTAAGCAGGCGTGTAGTAACAGACGGGAGCTGGTGACAGGAACATTGGCTAAGGATGTGAAGAGGAGGCTGGTGAAGAGCTTGATATGGAGCGTAGCGTTGTAAGGGGCAGAAACGTGGACCCTCAGAAAGGAGGACGAGAATAGGCTGCAGGCATCTGAGATGTGGATGTGGAGAAGCTTAGGTGGAAGGAAAGGAAGACTAACGAGGAAGTGCTTGAGATGGTGGGCGAGGATAGGTAACTTCTGAATGAAGTCCGGGATGGGCAGGGTCGGCGGCTGAAGGATGAAATAAAGGGTAATGGATTGCTGAAGAGTGTGATAGAGGGAAGGATGATGTACAAGCAGGGAAGGGGAAGAAAGAGAATAGGTTTCATGGACGGGATGAAGAAGGGTAGATCGTATGATGAGGCGAAAAAAGATACACTAGAGGGAGTTAGGCCCCTGAATGAGTAGAAAACCGGAAGGAGATTCTCTGACATTCAACAATACATACCTTTATCTGTGGAATACATAAAAAAAGGAATATTAAATATTATTGAAGCAGGACAGTATTATGGTAAAGATAAAACACACTATCCTTTGAAGTAGAGTTAAGTGGCTTCCAAACACCTCTCATCACCATACGGACACACAAAAATGCAGATCAGGGCCTGCGGCAGCCATACGGACTAGCAAAGTTTGACTGCCAGTAACTACTAAAATTTCACTATGGAGTCGAGAAGTGCCCTAGTGTCAAGTGATATTTTCTCTGTTTCCTAAAACAAACAAGAGTTTTCATTTAAAAGCTTGCGTCCTATTATACACGGAACTAGAGAGCACTTGTACACCTCTTCTAACGCCATGGAACTTCAAAGCTAACTCTAAGTAAAATTTCCATCCAAGGGTGCTAGTAGCGTGATCATTACTTCCTCGGATATTTGCGCTATTTTAGAACTTGGCAAATCGAGCTATCTTCCCTTGGTACCAAAAGCCCATTGGGCGGAGATGACGTCAAATACACGTGACCGCTGACGCCGCACAGTAACGAAACCGAATAAATGAAAAAGCAGTCTCGCTATGCTCACTATATGTCAAGTTATAATTCTGGGGGTGATAACATGGGAATTTATGGTAAATAGAAGAGAAAAAACTTTCAAATAGATACTATTTTATCATTAGTACGAATATTTTAGTAATATTTATTCATTTTTCGCGGAAGAATTGACGAATTCGCTATATGTTAAAGGATTTTCCAATGTGAAAACACTGCTGATGTATTTGGTAGCTGATAGCTCCGTTAATAATATATACATTGTAAATATTTCGTACGTGTTTACTTAATTGAACACACAAATCCTGTTTTCATTGCTCTGGAAGGAAAACTGCCCTCGTTGAAAGAATCAAGGTCCGATGAAAGGTACTCTCAGGTAGCCATAATTTCATCGGCAATATTAGTTTCAACAAACAAACATCATTATTGTAAATAACGCTGAGTTAGTATTAACTAAGGATGACGCAATTCACAATTCAGACGTTCCTGACTTTAACGAGCGGATGGCTGACATAATAATTCAACGGGATGGAATAATTTAACAACTGCGTTTGATTAAAAGTACAGGTCCCCAGGTCCAGAAGGAATACCTGCACGCGTGCTGAAGGAGTTAGCACCACAGATTGCACCATTCTTAGAAATTATATTTAGCAAATCATTATCCGAAGGCAAGGTGCCCCAAGACTGGAAAATAGCCAACGTCACTCCGATATTCAAAAAAGGGAATAAAAGTGACCCAGGAAATTACCGGCCTATATCGCTAACATCACTTTTATGCAAGATCCACGAACACATTGTCGTTAGTAATATTATGACACTCCTAGATAATCGTAACTTCTTACATGGCAGTCAGCACGGCTTCCGTACGGGCAGGTCCTGAGAAACACAGCTTGCGCTCTTCCTTTAAGATATCCTAAAATCTGGTGAATCGATTAAGCAAGACGAAGCGATATTTCTTGTTATCAAGAAGACATTCGAAAAGGTTCCTCACAAAAAACTCATATATAAATTGCAATCACGCGGAGTTAATAGAAAATTAGTGAATTGAATATGTGACTTTCTCAATGATCGAAAACAAAAAGTAGTTATGGATGGCTTTATCCCTGATATGATCGAAGTTACATCCGGTGTTCCTCAGGGAAGTGTGATCGGCCCCCTGCTATTCATCTATATCTATAAAAACGAATGTATGCCTGTCCTGTATGCATTACTACACTGTTGATCCGATTGCCAAGAAACTTTTAGAAGTTGTTGAGTACACTCTTGCGAAGGTTTCGAAGGTTTTAGGTATAAAAATGTTTTAAATTTCGCCCCCTCCCCTCCCAAGGTCCTCTTAATCTTTCGAATACTTTTCGCGCAACAACGCCCGACGGGTAAGTGCATTACTACAGTTTTAATCCTATCGTGTTGGAATTTTTCCGAGTAGTAGCTCAAGGCAGGAGGAAAGTTGTAGGCTACTTTAAAATGATCTCAGGGCCCATAAAGGTTCCAAAAAGGGGCCCTTAGGTGGTTCGCGGTACGTATCGGGTTTTGTGCAATGGTTTCATTTTTTTACTTTTTTAAATTATTTCCGCTCAAGATAGAGAGTTGGAATTTTCTTTTAAATGTTGGAAAGAATGAAGCTTTTAATTCTTTTAATTAATTATCCTTTTCACTTCGTAATTGACTGAACATTGCGTTTTTAGCTGCAGAAACACATATTTTTCTGTGAAATCAACAATACCATATTCGCTTGACAACCAGATTTCGGTCATTGCTGTTGGAATTCATATTGCTTAGTTGAGCCGATTAGGAATGCTAAGCATTGGGATTTGTGCAGCGGTTAATTATTTCGCTTTTTAAAACAACTTTAACTAAAGATAGAGAGTTTAAATTCATTTTATCACATACCCGAAAGCATGATACTACTAAAATTAGTGGTATCATGCCCGAAAGAATGAAGTTTCTCTCTTTTTCAATCGATTTTCTTTCACGAATTTTCCTTGACAACCAAATAAACAAACAAAAATAAACATTAAATCAAATCTTAATTAACGAAAATGAAATTCTGAATAGCTACTCAACAAGTAAGTACTCGATTTATGTAATTAACTATAATGTTCTTTTAGCCTGGCTGTGCAGGTAGTATGATTACAGTAAAGGGTTTCAAAAAATTCTCTCTCTACTCTATATTAAACAAGTTTTACAAATTTCATTGTTTTTATTTTACCATGTTATTTTTTATCATTCTGTCAATTTTTCAGTCATTTGACTTATAATTATTATTGTTCATGGGAGATATAGTCACATTGTTTACTTACTATTGTCTCACAATTATAAAGATGCTCTGCAGAAGAAAATATTAATTTAATAAAACAATTACTTGAAATGTAGTCTGTTATCACAACTACTTACTAACTCCTCACCTCTTATATAAAGAGTTTTGAAGGAAGTATGATCCCGAGAAACGCCGGGTAATTCAGCTAGTTGTTTATATTAATTACCTAAGTTCTCGAGTTAGCAGTAGAATTAGATTATTTGCTGACGATACAGTTATCTATCGTGAAATGAGCGAAGACGCGGACTTTGAAGCTCTGTCATCGGACCTTAACAACGTTCACTCGTGGTGCGAGGAGTGGGGGTTAGAGTTAAATATCAGCAAATGCACCACAGGTCACTTCCTCCGAAAGTCATCACAAAAATGTCATACCTATACTGTGAGTGGAGTAGACAAAATCTTCAGGTACAGTAAAATGTCTTGGAATTACCTTAACATCTGATATGTCGTGGGGATTACACATACAAAACATATGTGGCGCAGCATTAAATACACTAAGTTTTGTTAAACGTAATAGGAAGGTCCTCGGATGAAAAAGTCAACGAGAGATGCTACTTCGCTTTGGTTAGGCCACATCTCGAATATGCCGCGAGCATTTAGGACCCTGATTAAATAGATTTAACAAAAAAAATTAATAAAATACAAAGGAAAGCATCGCGCTGCGTTAAAAACTGCTACGAGCGTACCTACATATAGTCTCTCACAACTTTTAGAGGGATTAAGGTTGGAGCCCCTATTGGAAGCTACACTCTAGGCTTAGGTTGCTTGATAAATGCTGAACTGATATTTTTCAGAGCGACATAGAGAATGTTATCATGACTCCTCACTACATCTCTAGGTCTGACAGATCCGATAAAATAAGAGAGATACACTGCCAAACAGATAGGCACAAAAACTCGTTCTTTCCATGAACAATGAGCGATCACAATAAAAATTAAGCTCAACTGAATACACTCCTATCATTCATGTCACAATTTCATCTCCAAAAAACTTACACCTTTACACGGCTGGTGACCTAACATCCCCTGCCACACGCCTATGCGGCGGCTCGCGGGGTACTATGTAGATGTAGATGAAATAGTCATAGAGAAAGCAATGGACGCAAAATTAAATAAGTTCCCAGCAGTTAACTCAGATTTCATTAAAACTAAGAAAAGACACAATTCAGCTATTAAGCAAGCCAACAAATTTTTAATGACTCAAGATTAAACCGTGCTTTGAATAAAACAAAGGAAAGTGTGCCGTAATTTTGGATTGCGCATAGCATATTACCTCGGCGAGAGGATGGATGACAGTTGAAATCACTCTGTACCTCTTCCTGCATGATATATCTTCCTAGGTTGTTGAGGATATTTAGCATAATGTCGTTATATTGGTATCGAGGATGATACAAGAAAAAAGAATAACTATAATTGGCTTTCTTCTGTCTTTAATTGTTTGTTTAATAATTTGCTTTTATTTTACTAACTAAAATTCCATTCGATCAAAAAGCCTCACGTCAGCAAGACACTTCCGTGATAAACGCTGGTTTCATCATAAGAGTTGTTTACATAACAGCCCGCTATCGTAATAGTCTTATTGTGGCTTCGTTTTCATAATACTAGCTAATATGTTTGGCGCCGTCTATCGCTAAATAATTGGTAATTTTTAGTCTGCGCGCTTTTACGGTAGCTAAACTTTCCCATGTGTATTCCACATACCCTAAAACCCCTGGCGAAAGCCCACTCTCAGAAGAATAGGTTCGGAAGTTTTCGAGGAAATGTTTGCATTCCCATACGCCCACACAAATATGTACACATAGAAACATGATGCATTGTTCGTGAAACAGGTCCATCGATAAACATTTTTCCACCCTTAAATATCGCCGTTTTAAAATTAAATTGAATGAAGTAACGAGCACAAAATGCAAATTTTTTTGGAAAACAAAATTCTGCTTCATCTCGCATAGTTTATAGAAATGGACACTAGCGCAGTCGTAATGTGAATTTCACATCTTACAGCTTCAGTTTTATACCACGAATACGCGATATTTTTTTTAATTTTAACGAGGTCGTTATTGCGCGGGCGATGTGAAACATAACCAAGGAAAATAACACCTTGCGCCCCCAGTTACCTAACCCGCGAATTGGGGCGATCCCGCCGGTTGTTATTTAAAAATAAAATTATGGGCGCAAAATATATATGAGAAATGAAATAATGCTATGGTGGATAGGTTCTCAAGTCGGCAATTTGGCGCGAATCGCGGTTAAAATATGTGAGAGAAAGATGTTTTTTCAAACTGTTTGGACCGCAGTATTTGTCGAAGTACGGAAATTAAAGAGTTGTAATAAGAAAATGAAAACTTTAAGGCTTAAAACGCGGTATACATGACATCTGTAGAACGTCTGGAAAGTGAGTTATGAAAGAAACTCGATGGACCAGCATTTACAAGAAACATGCATCTTGGAAAATATAGCTCATTCTTTTGGTACTTTCCCGGCGTATAATACTATGAAATAAGGAAATAATAATAATAATGATAAATTGGTGGAAAACCCGTGAATACCTCGTTAATAGCTCAATCTACAAGATAAGCTCTAACACGCCCGGGCGAAATTTCTCGTTAATAGCCATTGCTCAGGTTGCCAAGGAGATATGCTATTGTTGAAAGATGAGGGAAATTGATATTTTTTCAAATAAAAATACTGCAAGAATTCAATAGTTCATTCATTCACCCACCCGACAGTGAAAATTTGAACCCAAACATGATTGCAAGTAATTTAAAAAAATAGAAAATCTCTGCATTAATTCCAATGCTTACATCTGTGTAAAATCTCATATGATACATGTCACCATATGCATAAATTTCCATTTACTTTAAAAAATAAATAACGTATGTAGTGTACCCAAGATCTGTAGAGTATCCCATTTTCTGCAGATCTTGTAGTGTACCTCTCCTTCTTCCATGCTCATACAAGCTGATTCTCGGGAGAAACGGCTTATATATGTATGTAATATAAACATATGTCACAGGCGTGACTGGCAGACACTCAGAAAACACAAAAAAGAAAAACTCACAGATTTGTTACAATATATTTCGGCGGACACAACCGCCTTCGTCAGAATATTAGTAGGCAGTCACACACACATTCAATTATTGCTTGTTTTATAATAAAACATATGAGCCAATGCCACAAGTAAGTAGCTGACGAAATACGCACTTCTAATTATTGCTAATAACACTATTTTTCTCAATTGCAATGAGAAAATGTAACCCTAATTCGGCAGCAAACTACAGTGAACTAACACGATAACTCTCAGCATTGTACATGCAAACTATTTACAAATAAGTTCATTGAAATGATGATGGAATGAAAAATACTGACCTCAACATTCCACAAAAATTTGCTACAAATCCACAGCTTTCTTTCACGAACTCCTTTCCTTCATTCACAAGAACATAGCCTAATTATAACCTTTCACAAGGCAACAACGGTAATTTACTTTCAGCCGCCAAGTTCACTTACGTCAGATTGCGCATTCCGACTTTATCCTCTTCCATTCGCTTTTCGTGCCCACGGTGCCCACCCTAGAAATTACGTTGAAAGGGTAGAAAGCCTGGCGATGGCGGCTGATGCGGGCGACCCTTCAATAAAGCCATGAAGCGCCATGGCTACAGAATCACCATATTCCATACTCGTGGAAAGTACCATCTGGTATTCGAGTCATTGGAAGGAATGCACCCATTACACCTATATCGTTTGAATGGTTAAAATCTGTCTCATACTGTTAAAATCGGATATGCCGATACCATTATCCTTCCCCGTAATGCAGCCCGCAAAACATATTGTGCCATCTAACTGTACAATGAATACTAAGAGGTTGGTACGACTGCAGTAACATCTTAGTAAAATAGCTGTTGGCAGCATTTACATAAACATGAAAGGATCACAAAGGACATTGTAGCCGGCTTATATCATCCTGAATATTGGTTTTGGACGCTACAGGTCTTGTAATATTAATTATACTGACGTTTTAGGCATCGATCAAGATGAGTCTTGTGAAAGAACTTCGCGAGCGATCACAAAAACGCAAGAAACTGTTGGCCCAGACCGTGAGTTCAGCTGGCTCTGACATGTTTTACTCTTGGGAATACGATGTACGGTTTCTGAAAACTTTATTATTTTCCAGTTTGGTGTTTCCAGCGTGGATGAATTGAGGCAAACTCTAGGCACTGCTATAGATTCGCCATCGAGGAAAGTGGCTCGTGACTGCGACCTAACTAAGGAGAATGCGGATAAACAAACTACAGAGGACGATGAAACGGCCTCTGGAAAGATGGTCTATACCGATTCATCGACATTCTTAAAGGTAATTTCTCTGTTTCCCTTAAGTATGTTGCTTTATTGCTCATGAATTTGCATACATATCTCTTTCAATCCCCAGGGTACACAATCTTCAAATCCTCACAATGATTATTGTCAACATTTCGTGGATACAGGACAACGGCCGCAGAACTTTATTCGTGATGTTGGCCTTGCCGACCGGTTTGAGGAGTATCCAAAACTACGAGAACTAATAAAACTTAAGGTATGTGCGGTGTGATTATCACGGAATTTAACAATCACAGTTCATCTTGAAATAACTGGCTTTTTTACCATTTAAAAAGTACATGGTTTATTTACTCTTGTTTTACCTCTAATTTCCTCCCAAATTTTGGCCATTAGAATGTGCCTCTGCTGGAGTCTTTGACACCATGTTATAAACAAGCCCTTGTTTTGCATCAGTTGAATTGAAGAGGTCTTGATTTGAGCTTCGTTTAATCTGCAGGGCTTATTTTTATGTTCATGGCGTTGGTATAAGGTAAGGAAGCGGTGGTTTTGAAATCACTCAATAATTTGACGGTGCTTTGCATTATAAATTGTTTCCCTGAAAACTCGCCGGTATTTAGATATTTCGATGAGGGGTCCCCAGGGAAAATTTTTCCCTCAAGAAATTAGTGGTTTTCAAGGAAACGTTTATGGTACAAAGTGCACGGATTCGGACGTAGTTGAGTCATCAAAATCGCCTGTAATAAGATGTCAAAGTTGGGACCCCTCATCGAAATATCTTCCCCTATTTGGGAATGGACTTTAATTACATGCAGCATATTATGTTGAACTTAAATATAGAATACCTACTTCGTGTTCCTCAGGGAGTGGTGACTCCCTCAGTGGTATCTTGGTACATATTGATCGTTACTCACACTTTTGTAAATTATTAAGTACTAATACTTGACGCAATAGAATTTAAGCTGCCACTATGCCATTGAATGACCAACAGTTTTGGTTGTTCTGGAAAGTTTACGTCAATATTTTTACTAATTTACCTTATGCAAATTATAGGTTTAAAAATATTTCGTCGGTAAATGCTTGGCTTGCCTCTTTGAGGCACTTAAACTGGTGGTTTCTCATATGTGACTGATGTCACCCTTTCTTACAGGATGATTTGATTGCACAGACAGCTGCCCCTCCCATGTACCTCAAGTGTGACTTGCAGGCATTTGACATGAAGGAGCTCCGCTCAAAGTTTGATGTCATCCTAGTTGAACCACCCCTTGAGGAGTACCAGAGGACGATGGGTGTCACAAACATGGAATTCTGGAATTGGGAGCAGGTAAATTATGCTCTTGAGATGCTCTCAATTATTGTGTTAGTGAAGCTAAATGGTAGTTGTTTGTGCATTAGGTCCTCTTTAGTGTGGATGGAGTACACAAAAGTATAGTTTAGAAAAAAAAATGTATCTGGGAATTACCTTAACTTCAGACGTATAGTAGGGAATACGCATACAGAACATATGTATCATAGTATTAAGAAACTAGGATTTATCAAGCGTATAGGAAGGTCCTTGGATGAAAAAGTAAAAGAGAAGTGATACTTTGTTCTGGTTAGGCTCCACCTCGAATATGCCACAACCGTTTGGGATCCTGGAAATAAAGGTTAATTTAAAAAAATAATTAAAATATTAAGTAAAGCTGCATGCTTTGTTAATAACTGCTACTGGCAAATGCATAGTATTTAGAGGGATTAGGTTGTGAGACACTAGAGACTCAAAGGCTGAGTTTGCTTGAGAAATTCATAATAGGTATGTTTCAAAGCAAGTATAGGATAGACAGAGGATATCATTTTGATGCTATACTATGTTTCTTGGTCTGACAGAAGCAACAAAATAAGGGAGATACATGGCCGAACAGATTGGTTTACAAAAATTCAATCTTATAATGCAAAATTAGTGACCATGATGAAAACTGCATAGAGAGTATAGGATAGACGGAGGATATCGTTTTGATGCCATACTACATCTCTAGGTCTGACAGAAGCAATAAAATAAGAGAGGTGGTGTGAAAGCTTCCGCGGAGTGGTTTTGAATTATGATTGCTTACGGGATTGCTTCCGCATTGTGTAAAAAAAATGACAAAACGCGGAAGCAGTCCCGTAAGCCATCATGATTCAAACAAGAGAGGTACATGGCCAAGCAGATAGTTACAAAAATTCATTCTTATAATGCAAAATTGGAGACCATGATGAAAACTGAGATCTATTTAAAACACTCCCGTAGTACGCTTCACCATTTCACCTCCCAAAGTCTTATCTTTTATACAGCTGGTGTCTTAACACCTCCTGACACAAGCCCATGCTGCTTGCAGAGTAGTATGTAGATGTAGTGTTAGTGTCCAACCCTACAAACTTTAGTGGCAGACGTCAAGAGATGCTCAGTTTGTTAAGCATATAAACTTTTGCCTTGCTTACTCTTAGTCATTATTTTATCGTTATATCAAATGAGCTGTAATCATTTTTGGCATATTTTTTATTATAATATTTTGTTGATTGGTCTCATGATCTTGAAACATACAGCTAACTGCTAGGTAGAAAAACTCATTCTTTCTGCACACAATAAGCCACCAAAATAGAAACTAAGCTCCTCAAAATACACTCCCATAGTACATGTCACCATTTCACCTCCAAAAATTTTACATATTTACTTGGCTGGTGACCTACCACCCCCTGCCACACGCCCATGCAGCAGTTCGTGGGGCAGTATGTAGATGTAACCCTTCTCCACCATGCTAAGTTCAATGCAGCAGTATTGCCAACCATGTGCTATCCTCTCCTCTCTGCTCATTAGCTTACCCCTTCCACAGGAACCTTCCCTTCCCTTCCCTTGATATTGTACATCAAGTAGACAGCTACTAACAAGTTTCACTACTATTATACCCACCCATGCCTTTTCATGGTACCAGGAGTGGGGACTAGAATTAAATCTTAGTAAATGCACCACAGCCCACTTCCTGCAAAAGTCATTACACAAATGCCTTACCTATACTGTGGGTGGAATAAACATAAAATCCTTAGATGCAGTAAAGTATGTTGGATTTACCTTATCTTTTGATATATCGTGGGGAACACACATAAACAACATATGTGGCACAGCATTTAAAGCAACTAGGTTTTGTTAAGCACATAATAGGAAAGACCTCGAATGAAAAAGTCAAAGAGAGATAGTACTTCGCTCTGGTTGGGCCTCATCTTGAATATGCTGCAAGCACTTGGCACCCTGGTCATAAAGTTTTAACCAAAAAAATGAATACAATACAAAGAAAAGCTGCATTCTCTGTTAAAAACTGCTATGAGCAACCATATAGTATTTCACATCTTTGAGAGGGATTTAGTTGGGAGTCCCTAGAGACTCGGAGGCTACACCCCAGGGTTAGGCTGCTTGAGAAATTCAGAACTGGTGTGTTTTAGAGCGACACAATATTATCATGATACCACACTACATATCCAGGTCTGACAGATAAATAAATAAATATGGGAGATTACAATACAAATGGGAGATTACAAAACAAGCAATAAAATATGGGAGATACATTACCAAATGTATAGATACAAAAACTCATTCTTTCCGCGCATAATAAGCGACCACAATAAAAACTGAGCTCCTCTTTGGATGGCCAGACTCTCCACTCTTGTACTTGTGATGATAAGAGAGTAAAGTTTCAATTTGTGTGTGTTCCTGGGTATATGAGAATAGCCTGTTATTGAGAAGGCTGATGCATCAGCAAAGAGGGCATTGAAAACTCCCAAACTTACTTGAACACTGGTATCAGTTGAAGTCATAAAATTTATCATAAAGGACATTGTTTTTATTTGCTAATTTATTTTAGGTACTTTGAGCAATAATTCAATAAATTGGGTCTCTTTAAAAGAAAAGTCACAAGTTTCTAAAGATATTAAAATATCTGCCTCTTAGTACTCTCTTTTTTGAGGTATTTGTTGACAAAAGCCAATCATTTTACATTGGGAATTGGGAATGAGAGGCTTTACTTTAAAAATGAGGTATTTCTAGCACCTGCGGGTCGATTCTGTAAGTGCCATATGAGTCATAACTGTTGTTCTTACTATGGGGCCATCATAGGTATGATGGCTGGTGAAAGGAGCGATTCTTCATATGTCATAGAAGTCATTACTCCATCATAGCATAGGAGTGTTTCCGTCAATTAAAATGGATATTTAGTTTATTAACAGCAAATTTTCATTGAAAAATGATAAAATATTATCATATTACTGTTAGAAAGTGGAATTAAAATACTGTTGTTAGAATATGATCGAATTTTGAGTGTATGCATTACATTTTGCAGGAATTCTTTTAAAATATTATTAATATTATGTAGAAGATATATGCAATACCATACATGAAAACTGTGATATTGAACCACATTAGTATCCATAGCTGAATCACCGGCTGTTGAATTCTATCTCTATACTTTTCTTTACTGCATAAACCATTATAATAATTGTGGAACTTCATCTATATAATTGCAGTATTATGTTGTGCATGAATAGCAATTCAATACTTATTTCTTACTCACACAAAGAAGTGTATAGGTACCTGATTAGTCAATTTGATATGGTTTCTTAATTAAATGATGGATTTCTCACCTCTTTTTTTTAAATATGAAGTTCACTTTATTTCATTGCTATTACACATGTTGCACATGAATGATTATCGTAAAATTGTAAATGATGTGTATGAACTTGGATTACTGTCTAATGCTCCCATTAACTCTTTTGCACGCATTATCTTACAATTAAAACTTTCAAATAATGTAAAACTTCATGAAAAAAGACATACAAAAGTCTTTGGACCTAGTATGAAATTTATCGTTTTCCGTGTATGTTTTCTTAACTATTTTTTTAAATAAATCAAATACTGAAGAAACTTGTACAGAATCGTCTAAAAAACTCTACTGATGTGAAGTTTTTTGATTAATTACTGGGAATATCATTCATATAGAATAATATTTTTGTGATGTTAATGTAAAAGTATGTACTGCATGCTTCTTATATCTGCTGAATTAAATATATATGTCTATAATTCAATGGCCTGCGTTATTAACAGGAAAAAATCTAGCTCAAACAACCATAATTATAATTTAATTGTATTGTTAAATATTGTTTCATTAGAATCTTTGGGAATTTTTAGCAATTATTGAGAAGATTCATGTGCAATTAATCCATCAATGTATTTATGGAACCCATTTTTTCTTTGTTTTGAGGCAAGGGTAGATGAGTGGAAGAAGATAGTACATCTCAAGAACTTTAATGGCTGGTCTCATTTCGCCTTTATTTCTATTCCAGATTATGCAACTGGACATTGGAGAGGTGGCCGCTCCACGGAGTTTTGTGTTCCTTTGGTGTGGATCTTCAGATGGCTTGGACCTTGGTCGATTTTGCTTGCGCAAGTGGGGATTCAGGAGATGTGAAGACATTTGCTGGATACGCACCAACATTAATAATCCAGGACTCTCAAAAAACTTGGAAGCTAAAGCAGTATTTCAGAGGACGAAGGTGGGATAATTTTTTGACTTCTCAGTGACTTTCATGAATATAGTGGACAGTTAATTGTAACCAAATGGCTGTCCCGAGGCCCGGGAAGTTTTTATAATTTAATAAAATAGTAAAATAAAATGATTAGTTATAAGTTAACAATACAAAACCAAGAAAGAACGTGTAAGAAAGGTGAAAATTTACCAAAACAGAAACTATGGACGCACGGATAAAATCAATACAGAGAAAAACTAAGGATCGTGGGTAAATAAACAGGCAACAGAAGGAAGCTAGGGAAGCACGAGAAAGAGTGAAAGTCGAGTGTAGGAGGAGGACACAGAAAGGGCGAGCGTTAAAAGATCTGGGGAGGAACCAGCATGCAGTGGGCAGATTTCAATATAAAAGTATTCCCAAAGAAGGGGTATTCATCAAAGTATCTTAGAAAGACCACAGAAGTAGCAGCAGATATATTTATGATGGGATACGGTAGCATGAGGTCGATGCAACACCCAGTCAACAGAGGAGGGACGGAGAAAGGATAGCTTACGCATGCAGATGCTAGAGATCCAGATTACGATAAGTGGAATAGTGAACACTAAATACCAACGTTAATTAAAGGACCTTTTATGCCCAAATGGATATATAAATCACGATAATGTGTGATTGAATCTGTAAGAAAAAACTCGTGAACAAATATTGTAAATTACAAAAAAAAAGATGATTTGCATTTAAATGAAAGGACTCTCATGCTTTACTGGTAATTGATCATTGAAAAGATACGAATTCAATTTGTGAAATTGGAATATTTACACGGTTGCATTGGTAAATTGGGCCCAGTAACAGTTCTTAATAAAATTTGAGTTCATTTGTGTTTTAAAACTTAAACTTTCTTCGGTAATACTCCGCTTCTGTCACACACCTTTAAAACACTTATTCCGAGAAATTGGTGTATTCCAGGGTTATGACAGTGACATCGTTTTGTTCTAGAAGAATCGCAGTACCAAACAAACTTTACAGGAAAGTTGTAAAACCGCTGGTTTTTGAGATATTCGCCTTAGAAAATTACCAATTTTCGTAATTTTTCCAACTTTTTGACGCCTTTTACCCAGTTTCACCAAAGCTCCGACAGAGGGATATAACTTCACCTCAACACTATTCCCTTTATTTCCCCCGTCAACAAAGTTATTGGTCTGTGGAGTGAAACAGGGATACTGGGGTAGGACGGTATACGGGCCATAAATGGAGATATTTGGTACTGAAAGAGGCATTTATGACAATTTATGAAACCGTTTTCGAGATTTTCAGAAGGTTGAAAGTGACGAAAATGGCATTTTGGAGTGTTCATGGATTTTGAAATTCACCATAAATGTCTATGTATATATTATTATGAGTATGGGTTTCTTTTAGTAAGGGGGAGTGTTACATGAGATTATCCCTGAAATTATTACCTTACAGTTTTTTTATGCTCAAAGGATCAGCTCCAATTGGTAGCATATGCATTTGCTAACAGAAACCTATTGACATGAGTTGCCTACTTGGAGAGGGAAGTAATCTTTTTCTTTATTTCTATATTGGCAAATGCAAATTTTGTGTCATGGAAGTATTGGAGATTTTGGGACTGTGCTATGATGGGAGACTATGCATGGGGTTGTGATAATTGTTTGTGGCTCCCTGCTGTTGAAGTAATTACATTATTACCCAACACTTAACTTGGGTATATATTGAGTGCATAAAAGTACCTGATATTTCTTCTTTGTCATGAAAAGTTTGTAACTCTTGATTCCAGCCAAAGAATTAATTGATTCTGCCAAGTGGTGATTTTTCTACTTTTTGTTGTTGATGCATTTTATAATCATTTAAAGTATGTGCATGCCTTTGCCATGCTTATTTCTCTTTCAAAATTTGTTACATGCCTAATTTATGAAAACATCAGCTGATAAGCACATGCATAACTTATGCCAAGAATTTATTGATGTATTTGGGAAGAATAGAAGTTGTTGCTGCTTTTATAATTTAACTTTTGTTTTTTCATTTATTTCTGTTACTATTCACTGACCCATCAACTGTTAGTTATGTTACATAAAATAATTATACATTTGTTTGAGATTTTGCATCCATCTCCTAACAATAAAGATATCCCTCGATTTCTGCTTTTCTTCTTCGTCCCCTTCCAAAATGTAAAATAGAGGTCTAATTGCACGTACTAATTAGATATGTCTAAATATGCCTTCACTATTAATAACTTGTTAGTAAAATGGCTCAGAATACGATGGCAATATTTATTACTACTACACGAAAGAATGCTGTAGATGATAAAATGGAAACTTGAAGCCCACGTGGTGGAAGGACATCATAACAAATGAGATAAAAATTTGTGACTTCCACAATTTATTGAAAACTAGTGATGGTGTGACAGCCAAAACCTGTCGCTAGTGTTCAATAAATTGTGGAAGTCTAAAATTTGTATCTTGTTTGTTAATGCCATAGACATTTACACACTATGCTGCAGGTATCTTACTGATGAATGAATGGGAGATTAATCCATTTTTTTCTTTTCAACGTTGGTCATTCTTTGTTTCAATATCCACTTTTGTGCCTCTCATGCATTTGCTGTTCCCTTTTCTTAGTGAAATAACTAAGAGTTGAAAACTCTTTATCCATTTCATCATTACATTTCGAGTAACAGATAGTACATATAGCATAACATATCAGGCCAAATCTTATGATGGCTCTGTGAGCTGAAATGCATCGTACGAATTGAAATATCTTGTGGAAAAGTGAAATTATTGTTTCTGTTATAACATGACGAACTTCCACAGTATCTCGCCTGAATCTGTTGAAATTATTTGGAATTCTAGCATAGCATATCAGGCCAAACCTGATGATGGCTCCGTGAGCTGAAATGCATTGTACACAATAAAATATCTAGTGAGAAAGTGCAATAATTGTTACCGTTATAATATGATGGATAGTAGTTGAATTTATTTGAGTATAAAGGAAGCTTGAATGTCAATGCAGTTATTCTTTTTGAAAATTAACATTCGCATTCTTTTCCTGCAAATTTGGTAACCGTTACAAATTATGTCTTATATTTTATTTTTAAATCCAAGCCTAAACCCAAGAAATCACTGTGCATCTCATGGGTCAGAGAAAGAGTGCTTCAGTGAAATTAACCCATTATCGCTAATTGTGATGGTTGAAGGGTATCACACTCTGTCAGTGTTATCGGGTCCTTACTTGATCATACCTTCAAAATTTTCAGGAGCACTGCTTGATGGGAATCAAAGGCACAGTTCGGAGATCTACTGACGGTGACTTCATCCATGCCAATGTAGACATTGACCTCATTATATCCGAGGAACCTGAATATGGTTCATTGGAGAAACCTGTGGAAATTTTTCACATCATTGAGCATTTCTGTCTCGGAAGAAGACGGTAAGCTGATTTTGTTTTATTTTGGGCTGTGGAAAGTACATATGCAAGGCCTCTAATGTTCTGAAAATTGTTTAATCTTAATGGACCATGGCTGCCCAATGGGGTTAGAGAAGGCATAAGACAGAGTAAATAGAAATAAGTTGTGGAAGGTTTTGAGAGACTATGGAGTGAATGGGCAGTTATTGAATGTTATGATGGCAATGTATGACAATAGTAAGGCAAGTATAAGAGTTAATGGGGTTCTGAGTGATTGGTTTGTAATAAATCGGGGTGTAAAGCAAGGATGCGTAATGTCTCCATCGCTGTTTAATGTATTTATGGATAGATGTGTTAGAGACTCATGTAGTGAAAACGACGGTGTTATGATTGGAAATGTAAACGTGCGAGTTCTTCTATATGCGGATGATGCTGTTTTGATCTCAGACAGTCAACAGGGATTACAGAAGCTCCTAGATAAGTTTTGTGAATCAACGGAGAGAATGGAATTGAAGGTAAATGCATGCAAGACTAAAGTAGTAGTTTTTGATAAAGAGAATGGGGAGAATAACTGTATGATGAGGGCGAATGGTGAAGTAATCGAACAGGTGGATGATTTCGTGTACTTAGCTAAGATGTATGCAAAAGATGGAAAAATAGATGAGGAGATAAAGAGATGTGCGAATGCTGGAAGGAAAGTGGTAGGTAGCATGTGGAGCATATCAAGGAATGAGTGCTTGTCTAAGGAAGCGAAAATTGCCGTGTACAAAAGTGTACTTCTCCCCACTTTGCTATATGGTAGTGAAACATGGGTATGTCAGGATAGACATAAGAGTAGACTAAACGCTGTGGGTATGAGTTATCTGAGGAGTATTTGTGGCAAAAGTTGGATGGATAGGGTCAGGAATGAATGTGGGTTAAATGCTCCTGTAATGGACGTGTATGAAAGGAGTGTGCTTCGTTGGTTTGGCCATGTTGAGAGAATGGATGAGAGTCGTATAACGACACAGATATATATGAGTGAAATGAATGGTGCGAGAGGTAGAGGTAGGCCAAGCGAGTTGTGGTTGAATGTGGTTGAGGAAATTCTTAGGAGGAGGAATATTAGGAGTCTTAAAAACAGGAGGGCGTGTATGAAACAGTGTATCGGGGTAAATGAGGCAAAAGAGGTTTGAAAGGATAGGTCAGAATGGAGGAAATTATTGAAGCAGAGTCAGGTGTACAATTATGTATTAACGAGTGAAACAATTTGACTGTGCCTACCCCGGAAGGGAACGGCGTGATGGGTATGTATGTATGTATGTAAATCTTTATGACCAGGGTCCTAAACGTTCATGGCATATTCAAGGTCTGGCTTAACCAGAGTGAAGTAGCATCTCTCTTTTACTTTTTCATCCAAGGACTTTCCTATTGTACGCTTAACAAAATCTAGTTTCTTTAATGCTGTGCCACATATGTTTTGCATGTGAAATCCCCACGATATATATCAGAAGTTAAGATAAATCCAAGATACTTAACTGTATCTCAAGATTTTATGTTTACTCCACCCACAGTTTAGGTAAGGCTTTTTGGTGATGACTTTCGCAGGAAGTGAACTGTGGTGAATTTGATGATATAGGTATAATTCTAACCTCCACTCCTTCCATACCCTTCCCTTCCATGGCTGGTGCCACATACCTTTGTGGTATATTGCAGGATTATTATTATTTAAGTATTCTATCAGTAAAGGTAGGTTTTGTTGAATGTCAGAGATTCTCCTCCTGGTTTTCTTCACTTTCAGGGGCCTATCTACCTCTATTATATCCTTTTTTGCCTCAGCATATGATCTACCCTTCTTCATCCTGTCAATGAAACCTATTCTCTTTCTTCCCCTTCCCCGCTTGCCCAACATCCATCCTTCTATCACACTCTTGAGCAACTCATCGCCCCTAATTAAATCCTTCAGCCATCTACCCTTCTCTTCCTATCCTGGATTTCATTCAGAAATTTCCCTTCCTCGCCCACCATCTCAAGCAATTCCTCGTTAGTCTTCCTCTCCATCTACCTTACCTTCTCCACATCTCAAATGCCTGCAGCCTATTCTCGTCCTCCTTTCTAAGGGTGCACGTTTATGCTCCATACAATGCCACACTCCATATCAAGCTCTTTACCAGCCTCTTCTTCTCATCCTTGCCCAAGGTCCATGTCATCAGCTCCCTTCTATTACTAAACGCCTCGTTAGCTAATGCTAATCTCTTCCATATGTTTTTGCTTCTATGCCCATTTTCTTCTAGTGTGCTACCTAAGTTATTAAAATGGTCTAGTTGCTCGAGTTTGTGTCCTCCAACTTAAGTCACCAAAATCGCTTTCTTTGTCCTAGAGAATCTCATTACTTTAGTTTTCTTATTATTTTTCGCAGGATATTATGTGGAAGAAAATCTTCCATCAACACAATGTCCATCATACAGACATAATATCAATGGGAAACCCATGAAGAATACACCGAAACAATTTCACTCAGAAAGCTTGAAATCATGCATTACACAGCACATATATATTATTTCTCCTTCCTCCTAATTAAGCGTCTTTCCTTTCCATCAAAGGTTGCACATCTTTGGACGAGACAGTACCATCCGTCCTGGTTGGCTGACCCTGGGTCCAATGCTCACAAACAGCAACTTCAATGCGGATGTGTATGCTAGTCACTTTGCCAGTGGACAGGTCACGACAGGCTGCACAGAGCGCATAGAGGCCTTGCGTCCTAAGTCTCCACCGGCTAAAGGGAAGGGTGCTGCCGGGGGGCGGGGTAGGGGAGCGCAGCGAGGGGGATTTTCAAGGGGCAGAGGACGAAGCCGCTAGCTGTTCTGAAGAAGAGCATAGGCTCTAGCATGGTAACAAAGTGACGGAGGTTTGGAGTGACTCGTCAATGAGTATCACAGTGTTGTGTACTTACTGTCATTTGTGCTGAAGTTATCTTTCTTCATCAAAGATTTTTCCCCCGTGGAAGAATTCATTAATCAATAAACTGGGTGCAGTATGTGAATTCAAAAACTGAAAAAGATTTGTTTTTATTCATTTAACACAGTACATGTGTGAAGTTTTGGCATGTCAACCCTGCTGTATAATTGTTTCTGATAATATACATTGCTATTTTGTTTCATTGGTTTTCATTATGGTTACAAATTCTCAACCTCACGTCAGGGCTGCCTCTTGAGGTCTCAAGTGCATATTATTAGAAATGACAATATCTAATGCTTTGCAAATATTAAGTGAATCTGGTAATTAATGGTTTTTAGGTAGTTGTTTTACCAACCACTGTTAGTTGTTTTAATATGTAGTACTTTGTCGACCATAAGAGGAGAAATAAGGTAAAACATAGGTAATTCTCTCTTAGAATAGATTAGAAGAGATTACTACCTCAACTTGACAACAGGCTATGGGCCCATGAAGAGCTTGAGGAGAGAAGGCCACCAGTTTTTATATATGACCAGAGATCTTTATTTTGAGAGTATGACTTTTATTTTTCCATTTCATGACCTTTATTCTATGACTTATATGATATTTATTTTCCTGTTTCAT
Organism: Ceriagrion tenellum; assembly: GCA_963169105.1. Classification (NCBI taxonomy): domain Eukaryota; kingdom Metazoa; phylum Arthropoda; class Insecta; order Odonata; family Coenagrionidae; genus Ceriagrion; species Ceriagrion tenellum. The sequence continues at coordinate 87,389,260 of OY720644.1, forward strand.
GACATCATTTTTTAAAATTCAGTCGTTTCATGGTGCTTTAGCTAAAAGTATGAATTTTATTTTACTGTAAATTTTAAACTATATTATGATCCATATAGTTACCATAGGGTACATGGTTCAAAAGAAAGTATCCAATACTTCATAAATACAGATACATTTTCAGTGCATTAAACTTCATTTTAAATATCTTTACGACTCAGAGGAAAAGGGGGGAGGAAGCTCTACGACTCGTGACTGGAGAGCAGCCAATGAGGTGTCAGTGGGTGTAGTGTAGCCTCCGAAAATTTCAGTTGCTTTGAAGTCTCAGTGGTGTCCACATCGTGTCTCTGTGTGCTGTGTTGCCAAGGTTTTTGCTTCCTTCGTATTGTGGATTTCTCCTTCATCATCACTTTGCTATCCTTAATCCTCCTTATTCCATTCCCATATTCCCCAATTCCTTTACTATACCCATCCATCCTATCCATACCCATCCCTCCTTTCCATACCCATCCCTCCTATCCCTCATTCTTCCCTTTATTGAAGAATATCTATCTTCTCCGAAGAAGAAGAAGAAGTTTTCAATCTTCTACGAACATTTTTATTTCTTTGAAAGCCACCTTCCAGCCAAAAAGGATTAGTGGTGATGTCTGCAATGGAGGATCAGAGGACCAGAGATCTGTTGTTGAGATATGATTTCATCCACTGAAGCAGAATGCCTCTGATGCCCAATCTTTCAAGTTTAAATAAAAGATGATAATGATTTACCAGATCAAAAGCCTTAGTAAAATCAAAAAATAAAGCAAGTGTTTCTTTTTTGTTATCTATAGAGAGCAATATTCTATCTACCGCCTGGTATATGGCAGAAAAGGTAGAATTACCATGTGTGAACCCATGCTGATCACTAGAGAGAAGATTGTACTTATCCAGATAAGATACTAAACAAGTATATACAATTCTCTCAAAAATTTTTTGAAAAGGAATTTTGCAGAGCAATAGGTCTGTAGTTGTTCAAATCATCTATACTCCCTTTGTTTTTATAAAGAGGAACAATTTTAGATGTCTTCAGAGAAGCCAGAAAGATGCCCATTCTCAGAGATTCATTCACTGAGTGCAGAAGTGGAATCTTAATCATGTCATAGCTAAAGAATATTACCTTTGCTGGAATACCATCTAGACCTGAACTTGAACTGCTTTGGCTGAATTGGGATATGACAGACTTCAATTCCCTATCATCACTGGGCTTCATAAAAAAAGACATTGGATTAGCCATTGCAGTGTAGGTGGAGTGAGGAACTGAAGAGTTAGGAACTAAAGCAAAATGCTCATTGAATACATCAGCTAGGTCAGAGTAGCATTTTAGAGTCCCATCACGGAAAACTTGAATATTGGGCAAAGCAGATGCTTTATATTTGGCATTGATTATGATTTTCCAGGCAGCCTTAGTTTTGTTATTTGCTTTAAATAGTGTCTTCATTAAAAGTCCTTTTTGCTTTGGAGAGAAGTAACCTGTACTGAGTTTTCATATGCTCGTAATACTCTTTACTTTCAGCACTACCACATAGTTTTGCTTCATATGCTAGATTTTTTTTAAATGATAAATAGAAACGAATATCTTCAGTGACCCAGGATTTTTTTCTTTTGGCAGTCTGAACTGAAGAGGAAAAGCTACATTAAAATGGTGGAGGAAAATTGAAGAAAAACTTTGAAAACTCTCATCAAAGGATTTAGCGTTAAAAATGCCTGACCAGTCTTGGGAGCTGACAGTTGTTCGACAGTATGGCATATTTAGATCAGAGAAATTTCTAGTTGAATATGTTTTAAGTTTAGGTGTTACAAAAAAGCTAAACGTAGAAATGATAGGCAAGTGATCAGAGATTTGCTCATCAATAACCTAGTGCTAACATCCTTGAGGTCAACATTGGTAAGAATATTATCAATCAAAGTTTGAGTGGATGATCAGTTACTCTGGTTGGCATAAAATTAGTTACTTCGATATTAAAAGCTGCAATGGTATTGAGGAAGTCAATTTTGTCATTTGTCTCTTCAAGTTGGTTACAGTTGAAATCACCTGTTATAATTATTTTGGAAAACCACTTAAAATTGTGTATCTTCTTCCCTAGTTCTCTTACTTCTAATTTTATCTTAAGTTCTATCTTAAACCACAATACATCCTTTTCTGTTCCCCATAGTCCTATATCGTCCTCATAGACACCCACAATCAATGTTTTCTAGTCAGAGTCCTTGGTCAGTGACTTCAATCCCATTCATTTCAAAATTTCATTCAATTTCTCATACCATTCCTGTCCACTCTGCATACGTCCATACAAGCTTTTCTTAAGCCTCCATACTTTATCTTTTCCCCCTTCCGCAAAATAATAGAGTTTTTCAACATATAAACTCTCATGAAGAGAGCCATTCAAATAAGCTGCTACAATATCCAAATGCTCATGTGCCCATCCATTCTGTAAAGCAATGGCCATTAGCAGCATCAAGAATTTTTCTTTTTATGACAGGCAAGTAGGTCTCATAATAGTCTATGCCTAGGATCTGACTGCAACCGTGTGCTACTAGTCTTGCCCTATATCTTTCCATGTCTCCATGAGCATTCCTTTTACATTTCAGCACCCATTATGATTTGAGCACATTCACGTTTGGTAGCCTTTCAACAACTTCTTACGTATCTTAATCTCTTGCAATATTCATCTCTTCAGTCATGGCATCTTTGCAGTGGTCAGAATCATCACCTTCAAGAGCTTGTTTTACTGACTTGGGGTCACAAATAAAATCATCTAAAGACAGACAAACATTGCAATACGGACACATCCTCTGTTTCCTGTTCCTAGTACTAGTCCTATGTTGTACTACAATTCCATCATTGCCATCATTTATGTCAACATTGTGAACAATCTCATAATCATTCTCATCAGGGTCAACAAGTTCATCACAATCAGAATTAAACGAATCAAAGTCAGAATAATTACTTTGAACTGTAGTGTTAGGATCTGTTGCTGTAAACTGCTTGAAGGGGAAATAAATTTCATCAAATCTAACATGATATCCTACCACTACTTTCTTTGTTTCTAGGTCAAACAGTCTCACTCTCTTGACATTGCTCTCTAAACCAAGAAATACACATTCAACACCTCTAGGCTTAAACTTCCCCTGCTTCTGGGCTCACCAAGCTTGACATCCAAATACTCATAATCGCGACACATCTTTCTCTACGCACATTCCTTACGAAACAAGCTGTGTTACTTGCTTTGGCCCAAAATTTTTCAGGTAACCCAGATTGAAGAAGTAAACATCTCACCATATCTGTTATAGTTCTGTTGTACCTCTTGGCTACACCACTCCGTTGTGGAGAATATGCTGCAGTTTTCCTGTGTTGAATACCATTTTCTAGTAAAAAAGATTCAAACTCACGAGAGCAATACTCCCCTCCTCCATCAGTCTGTAAACACTTAAATTCTTTAAACTTGGTAAAAGCTTCATTCTTACTTTTGAGAAACTTTACAATGGAGAATATGGAAAAATCATTGATAAAACTCATCATGTATAAGGCACCACCATTTGACCTTGTCTGTGACATAAGTAAGTCGCTATGAACCAGTTCTACCGGAAATGAAGTCTTTCTTTCTGTCTTCTTCGGGAAAGTACGATACGACATTTTACCTTGAATACAAATTGAACAACAATCATTTCTAGGACATATACCTCCTAGACCTGGGATTTTCTTGATTGCATCCCCATGCAAATGACTTAGCCTTTGGTGCCATACACCAGCCATCAATGCCATGGCATCAACTTCATCAAAATTCTCATAGTTTTCATTGTCTCCAGTCTTAAGTGCACCTATCGCAATGTTCCCGGAAACACAATCATCAATATCACTTTCTAAAATATACAATCCATCTTTTGCTAATACAGAAAATACTATCTCATCATTCAATATACCTTAAGCACAAGCATTATTGAAATTTACGCAAATGTCATGAGCTGTCAATTTTGCAACAGAGATTAAACTGAAGTTAAAATCAGGCACATACAAAGTATTTTTCATCATTAAACGATTCCCACCACAATCTTTGGAGAGCAGTAGTAAAACAGTTCCCGTCCCTTCTACAGCAATACAACCCTTCCCTAACATAACACTGCCTTTCTTTTGCACCAAATCAATGAATAGTTCTCTCTTTGAAGTCATATGCTCGGTAGCAGCCGAGTCAACAAACCATTGGTTATGGGTATTTGTCGTGCTAAGAACGAAAACACTGACACCAGTGGCGGCGCCAGGGTGGGCCCGGGCCCACCCAAATTTTTTTCGGCCCACCCTCTGGCCCACCCAAATAAGACTGACAAATTTCAGAATCGAAGTCCAAAGTTAAACTTTATTTTATAAAATTAAAACAAATTGTGTACAGTTATAGGAACCACTATGTTAATTTGCTAAACAATTTTGCATTTTCCATATTAAGTCCGTAAAATAAAACAAATACACTCGCAGTGGATTTTATGACGACGAAGTTAACATCGACCTATCCATGGATCTGGGGGTGCAGATGAGTCGGCGATCGACGACACCTGCGTTGGATAATTGGCTATCGCCTTACCCAAATTAAAGGCACCGACGTCTATCGGTGGCTCTTCTCTCCGAGGTGAGCCGAACAGTTATTCCCACTAAATGTCGAGTAGGGAAGGAAGAGAGAGAGAGAAGTAGAGAGAGCATTGGAGGGAGAGAGACAGATGTAGGGGAAGTGAGGGTGGGGGGAAAACCTCCCTGGGCGAGAACAGCGCCAGATTACCAACGCAGATCTGGTCGCCGGCATGCTTTCGAAGGCATGAACATCGATTACGCGGAACAAAATCGCGCCGATTCAGTGGCACGTACACGCTAAGAGGATGTTTTGACGCAAAGATATTACATGTAGCGTTATTCTAGACTTTGATTCATTCTCGTATCTCAATATAGAGCCGAGTAATACCCAAGCAAAAAGGGGCTTTTTTCTGGAAGCTTGCAATTTTTTTCTCCAATACAGTTTACATAACGTGATTTCAAAAATGCTCAGGCTAACGCTACATTTTCCAAGAGTCGAATGGTGAAACAGGACCTTGTTCTCTGCAAGCATGCCAGCCTGACGATGATAATCGCGGAGTCCTGAAAAAGCATTTTCCGTTAGCCAAGATTTATTAAGTACAATAGATACATGTTTCGTCGTGTTCGCAATCACAGATGTTTGATTCCCACTTGAAATCACTATTGAAAGTGAGCGTAGTATGATGGCAAAATGGCCTAGCATATCAGATTTCTTCAGTCGGCAACAAAACGTTATTAAACCAAATGAGGGCATTACAGTGTCTCCATCTGTAACTGCGGAGGTTAGTGTTCACGATCCAGAAAGTGAAGCAGAAAAAATTGTGTTTGATGATAATGAAATGGAAGTAGGAGGAGAATTAGAACAATTGGAAAATGAAAAACTCAGTGAAAATAAAGGTAAAGATTTATTTTCCATTCCCAGTGGTAGCACCAGCAGTACTAATCCATCTGCTTCAGTTTGTGATATATCTACGAAACCTACCGATGAACCAAAACAACCTCTAATAAGGCATTTTCCTTTACGCTTGTTTGGAGACAGAAAAAGAAATTTCCAGCCTGGTTGGTACAAAATTCATCCATGGCTGGAATATAGTATCATAAATGATGCTGCATTTTGTTTTGCCTGTCGATTTTTCCGTCCCCAAATTGAAGGCACAAAAAGTGAATTACTTACTTTTGTAAGTGAGGGTTTCACTAATTGGAAAAGAGCAACAGATTCTAATTCCGGCTTTATACAGCATGAGAACAGCTTCCCACACAAAAACTCTGTAGTTGCTTGGGAGTCTTTCAAAAATTTAAAAAGTAAGTTCGTAGAGAATGCATCAGTTGCTGCTCTGCTAGATGAAACATATGCTCTAGAAGTTCAAGAAAACAGAGGATGCATAGAAACTATTGCCGATGTACGTCGATACACAGCCCTTCAAGGAATAGCTCGAAGAGGTCATAATGAATCGAAAGATAATGCGAATAAGGGGAATTTTTTAGAGTTAATGGAACTTATAGGGAAAAAAGATCCAAGTGTTAGGAAAAAACTTGAATCTAAAAGGGAAATATATACATATCATGATATACAAAACGAAATTCTTAGCACCATGAGCAATATTGTTCTAGAACATATCTCAGATGAAGTGAAAGAAGCCCAGTATTTTGCTATAATGGTTGACAAGTCAAAAGATTGTTCAAAAACTGAGCAACTATCAATTGTCATTCGGTACTATTTAGATGGTAACATACATGAAAGGTTTCTAGGCTTTGAACCTGCAAAAAAATTGGATGCTTCTTCTTTGTTAGTCTGCATTAAAAAAAACTAGCAAACTGTGGAGTCAATTTAAATTACTGTGTGGCACAAACATATGATGGAGCTGCCGTTATGAGTGGTTCTTGTGCAGGTGTTCAAGCTCTTTTAAGCAGGGAAGTCCCACAAGCCATCTACACACACTGTGTGAACCATAAGTTGAATCTCGTCAGAGTAGCCACATGTAGAGGGATCAAGTCGGCTACAGATTTTTTTATGACACTGCAGGGACTCTATGTTTTTATGAGCGGGTCGGCAGTGCATCAAATGTTTATTGATACACAAATTAAAATGAAGGTTGGAGAAGTGGAATTAAAAAAGTTAAGTGACACCAGATGGGCCTGTCAGTATGCTTTTTGTTTGGCTGTGAAGAAGACAATTGAAGCTATTATTGTAACCCTAGTAAACATTCAGGCAGAAAATTCAGAACGAGCTGCCGAAGCATCAGGATTTAGTGCAAAGTTAAACTTTTCTTTTATTTTTCATTTATGCCTGTTCACATGTTTGCTAGAAAAGTGCAAGTCACTACCTATCTGATTTCCTTCAGGGCAAAGACTGTGATATTGTTGCTGCAATCAACTTGGTAGAAGCTACAAGGGATCATTTCAACCAAATGCGTATATCAGACTCAGGTTTCACGCATGTATGGAAAGAAAGTGTATGTTGCAACAAAAATAGGTGCTGATATTCCCACAGATTCCTCTACTCTTGGAAGAATTCGAAATTTGCCAAAACATCTTGGGGAATATGCTTGTGATTTGCAGAATAAAGACAGCCTGGAACCTGTGCAACCAACAGATTTCAAATCTTTAGTATTTGATAAAATTTTAAATATTATAGACAGTGAGCTTGAGAGACGTTTTATTTCAAACTCTGGAATTATTAAAGGAATCGCTTGTCTAAACCCAAAAAGTGAACATTTTATGGATGAGCCAGTATTACTGTCATTAGCACGAAATTATTCATGCAGTTCTAAGTCGTTGGAGGCAGAAATTAAGATACTAAAAAATCTTATCATAAGACATGAACAGCAAACCGGAGTGAAGATTGAGAATTTACTTGCATTGCTCAAGTTGTTTGAGCAATATAAACTTGCATTACATGATTTGTACAACTTAAGTCAAATAGCAGTGACTATTCCAGCTTCCTCTGCATCACGTGAAAGAACATTTTCGTGCATGCGATGTGTAAAAATTTATTTAAGGAATTCAATGTCTGATGAACGCCTAAGTTATTTGTCTATTCTTGCAATAGAAAGGACTGTGACTAAGACTATTGACTTGCAAAGAGTGGTTGATGATTTTGCCATCAGTCACAACAACAGAAGGATAAATCTGTTTAAAAAGTAAGTGAACAACTGCTTGTTAATTTATATTTCACAGTTTTTTGCTTTCTTCCCAGTGGTATCAATTTTGCTGTTTTTCAAGTGAATATAAAATGAGTGAACTCTCGGAAATGCATTAAGGCCTGAGGCATAATTTGTTTTTGTTGCGTGGCGTGTCAGGAAAGGGGTGCCATTCATGTAAGGTCAATAAATAAATGTTTTAAACTATATTTTGTCCTTTGCATTTATCCACTTTAACTCGAGGTTTGGCCCACCCATTTTATAATCTGGCCCACCCATGTGACACATGCTAGAGCTGCTGCTGACTGACACAGCCCACTGTCTTCCCCTCTTCTGCAATCTTATCATTCTTACCATTGTTCTTAGGAGTTACCTTACCATTTTTTCCATTATTACAATCGGAACATTGATAGCAGTGAACCTCTGGGCAAAATTTTCTGATATGACCTGACTTTTTGCACCGTTAGCAACAGCCCACATTGTTTCCGTCTTTTCAGTCATTGTCCTATCTCGAGGTGCCAGGTTTTATCTTCCCTCCAAATTTTGTCTACTCCCTCTCGCTTCCTTGGCGGTCGTGTCTTTAGGGGTATGTGATTTTTATTTGTCATCGTACTCATGTTGATATTGTATAAGTTGGTTATTTAGATTATTGTCTTCTTTTGTTGGCAAAGTGCTTCCCTCTATTGGCTTTGTACCGTACTGTTGTTGTTTGATTTGTCTGTATCCAAGTGTCCGTGTCAGCATCTAAAATACACGATGGTTACAAAGTAAGATGTAATTTATCATTTTCTAACTCTCTGCTCCGCAAGTACTTAGTTGAGAAGTAAGAATCAATTAAGTAGTGCAAGTGTCCAGGACTCTGTTCTTCTTTGGAGATCTGAGCCATCTGGAGTCACCATCGTTCCTCATCTAGCAACTACCCCTTTACCTTCCTTGTCGAAAGATTTGGTTCGGCAAGCACGTTATGGATAAAAACCTCATATGTACTCTGATGGCAGTCCAGTGAGTACAAAATTTGCAATCATTTTGTTGTCGAATTCGATGCCCCCTTTCTTTACCTTCTTGGTAAATCTATGAATGCTCACTGCATACAACTGCATCAAGATGTCATCTGTCTTTGAAATATTCACCATCTCTTTCAGGGATTGTAGGGCATGGAATTTGGTGGAAGTAATGTGAATTTCTTATAGAATTTTCCACACATCTTTTGCAAGTTCAGTATCTTTGATGTCCAGAAGATAGTCATCGCTCACTGATCTGTAGAGCACTGATAATGCCTTCCTGTTCAATAGGGACTGGTCAGCATTCAGGATTTCAATATCTTCATATCCGGGATCAATGGCTATTCAACAGTTCTTTTCTACTAAAATCGCCTTCACTCTTAATCTCCAGGTGTTATAATTGCCATTAGTTAATTTTTGAATACTTAGGGTATCCTTGATATCGTTTTCTTCCCAACTATAAGCCATGGTCCTTGATTCGGCTCGTCAGTTCTCAAATATTTGTTGTCGCAATCTCAATATGAAGCTCAATCTTTTCATTATCACGATTTCAATTTAGTTCCATTTTTTTCAAAATGATCACTCCGTTCCAATTCTAGTGATTCACTCATTTAAATAAGCACCCTGGGCCCATATCCTGTTAAAAACTTTCTTTAAATCATTTAAAAATCTTTCATTAATCATTCAACGTATATTCCATGAACAGTCTCTTTTTAGATTGTTTTTTACATTCTTAATTAGACTCCATAACCATAGAGTGAAAAAATTTAATATAAATGTACGTAGGTATACAACACTCATTCTAACAGATACATACATTGTACTTCCCAAATATAATATGGAAGGCAATTGAAATATCCAAAGCACAGAATAATGTCAACAGAGAATATGGTTATATGCTATCCACCAATTGGAAACTGGTCTATCAAAAAAGATGGAAAGGAAGGAGAGAAAAAAATCACGCTTGACCCTCCGCCAGGCTATATATTACAGCCAAAATGCATTGCGAGCACTTCATATCTGAAGAAGTGAGCTGAAATGCTCATGAAATTGTCATCACAAAAATGACATGAAGATGATATACCAAAAGCCGTCATGATTAGTGAAGTGTAAGTTTTCTGTGCATGTCTAAATGAGTCACTAGATTAACCTTTTGAGCAAATTCCTTCCCAATTTTTCACACTTAAATAGTTTCAATCCACTATGTAAGGCAAAATGTGTCACTAAATTACCCTTTTGAGAAAATTCCTTCCCACATTTTTCACACTTAAATGGTTTCAGTCAACTATGTAAGGCGAAATGTGTCAGTAAATGACCCTTTTGAGCAAAGCTTTTCCCACATGTTTCACACCTAAATGGTTTCAGTCCTTTGTGTACGTTTAAATGTGTCACTAAATTACCCTTTTGAGCAAATTCCTTCCCACATTTTTCACACTTAAATGGTTTCAGTCAACTATGTAAGGCGAAATGTGTCAGTAAATGACCCTTTTGAGCAAAGCTTTTCCCACATGTTTCACACCTAAATGGTTTCAGTCCTTTGTGTACGTTTAAATGTGTCACTAAATTACCCTTTTGAGCAAATTCCTTCCCACATTTTTCACACTTAAATGGTTTCAGCCCACTATGTAAGGCAACATGTGTCTTTAGATGACCCTTTTGAGCAAAGCTTTTCCCACATGTTTCACACCTAAATGGTTTCAGTCCTTTGTGTACGTTTAGATGTGTCACTAAATTACCCTTTTGAGCAAATTCCTTTCCACATATTTTACACTTGAATAACTTTAGTCCCATGTGCAAAGCTGCATGTTGCATTAGACCAATTTTGTGAGCAAAGCACTTGCCACATGTTTCACATTTAAACGGTTTCAATACACTATGTACGGAGAAATGTGTCACTAAATTGCCCTTTTGAGCAAAGTACTTCCCACACGTTTCACATTTAAATGGTTTCAGTCCACTATGTATGGCGAAATGTGTCACTAAATTGCCCTTTTGAGCAAAGTACTTCCCACACGTTTCACATTTAAATGGTTTCAGTCCACTATGTATGGCGAAATGTGTCACTAAATTGCCCTTTTGAGCAAAGTACTTCCCACACATTTCACATTTAAATGGTTTCAGTCCACTATGTATGGCAAAATGTGTCACTAAATTGCCCTTTTGAGCAAATTCCTTCCCACATTTTTCACACTTAAATGGTTTCAGTCCACTATGTACGGTGAAATGTTTCTTAAGATTACCCTTATGAGAAAATTCCTTCCCACATTTTTCACACTTAAACATTTTCAGTCCTATGTGTACGTTTAAATGTGTCACTAGATTACCCTTGTGAGCAAATTCCTTCCCACATGTTTTACACTTGCATGGCTTTAGTCCCGTGTGCAATGCTGAATGTTGATTTAGACTACTTTTGCAAGCAAAGCTCTTCCCACATGCTTCACATTTGAATGGCCTCAACACACCATCAACCTTGGTACATTTTAATGAAGACTCTTCATGGACATTTTTTTCCTCTGGTGATTTACTCACCAATGACCTCTCATTTACTTGATGGCCACACATGTGGACCTTAGTTTCCATTACATCACTGCACTTGATCCCACAAAAGTTACAAGTATTCTTTGTCCAATCACAGATTTGATTTTTCTCAACTCCCCTTTTCTTCATATTGCAGCCATTCACCTTTAAATGAATCAAATGATGTATCCATTAAATTTTATCAACTTAGGGTAGTAACATAATTTAAAAATATATTTCTCCACATACCCTCCAATATCACTAGGTTACTCCCAAGCATTGATCATTTGAAACTGATTTCAGTCATACGTTTTCATCCAAAAGACATTATGTTATGCCACAATAAGTAATATGAAAGCTCAGAAAATCCCAAAATTTAGGGTCAAACCCTGTTTGCTTCAATTTTTCCCAGACTTGGAAATTTGGAAATATAGGTTCAAAAAGTTTTACAGTATAATTGAATAAATATCATCTTCTGATTAAGTATTATTCCATTAGTGCCAGCAACTACTACAAGACAAATACAATCATGATTTAATCATTAATAATCAAAGAAATCTGTACCAAGTCCCTGAGTGTTTTCGATCATGATTATCAATTAGAAAGTGTGACATAAGTAAACGACAGCCTGTTTTTCAAATTAATGAATTTCATCAACAACCTGTTATAATCAAAACTATATAATATTAGTAATAAAACATAGCCAGGTACCCACATTAGAAAAGAACTTACATGGAGGATAGAATACATCTACACAATACCCTTTGAGCCGCCACACGGGTATGTGTGAAAGGGTTTGCTAGGTCACAAGCCATGTAGAGATGTAAGTTTTTGGGAGATGAAATGGTGACATGTATTATTGGAGTGTATTTAGTGAAGCTCAATTTTTATTGTGGTCACTTATTGTGAATGGAAAGAACGAGTTTATGTTCTTACCTGTTTGGCAGTATATCTCTCATTTTATCGCATCTGTCTAACCTAGAGCTGTAGGGAAGAGTGATGATAATATTCTGTCTGTCGCTCTGAAAAATATCAGTTCGTATAGGTTCGACCTTTGTGTGATGACTTTCGCAGGAAGTGGACTGTGATGCATTTGCTGATATTTAATTCAAACCCCCACTCCTCGCATCATGAATGAACGTTGTTAAGGTCCGATGACAGAGCTCCAAAGTCCGTGTCTTCGCTCATTTCACATTAGATAACTGTATCGTTTGTAAATTATCCTAATTTACTGCTAACATTAGAACTTAGTCATTAATATAAAAAATGAATAACAGAGAGCCGATTACACTTCCCTGAGGAACACCGGATGTGACTTCAATCATATCAGAGCTAAAACCATCCATAACTATTTTTTGTTTTAGATCACTGAGAAAGTCACTTATCCAATTCACTATATTTCTATTAACTCTGTATGATTGTAATTTATATAAGAGTTTTTTTGTGAGGAACCTTGTCGAATGCCTTCTTGAAATCAAGGAATATCACGTCGACTTGCCTAATCGATTCACCTGATTTTAGGATATCATGAAGGAAGAGCGCAAGCTGTGTTTCACAGGACCTGCCCTTACGGAAGCCGTGCTGACATCCATGGAAGAAGTTACGATTATCCAGGAATGTCATAATATTACTAACGACAATGTGTTCGTGGATCTTGCATAAAAGTGATGTTAGCGATATAGGCTGGTAATTTCCTGGGTTATTTCTATTTCCTTGTTTAAATATCGGAGTGACGTTGGATATTTTCCAGTCTTGGGGCACCTTTCCTTCGGATAATGATTTGTTCAATATAATTTCTTAGAATGGAGCAATCTAAGGCACTAACTCCTTGAGCACGCGTGCAGGTATTCCTTCTGGACTGGGGACCTGTACTTTTAATCGAACGCAAATGTTTAATTATTCCATCACATTGAATTGTTATGTCAGCCATCCGCTCGTTAAATACAGGAACGTCTAAATTGTGAATTGTGTCATCCTAAGTGAATACACTTTCTAAGTAGTGGTTTTAAAAAATTGGCTTTATGGATACTGTTGGGACCACTTTGCCCTTTGTATCCAGTGAGGACTACTGTCGAAGATTCACCCTGGAGCTCTCTCGCGTGAAACCAGAATGACTTGGGGTTTTCATCTAGTAATTCACTGAGGATTTTTTCCTGGAAGTTTCGTAGAGTAGCTAACATTATTTTCTTCTTTTTTGAGCCTTGAGCAACGCATATTTTTCTCCCCGCAAGCTCCGTTGTTTTGTTACTTAACTCAATAGAATTTTTTCATAGATTGTGTAGTAGCCTTTGTCTCCTGAGCTCCCGCCTGATTTCGTGGTTATACCAATGAGGTTCTTTACTCTCCCATTTGAATTTTTATGGAATATATTCATTGATTCCTTAACGTACCGTAATGGGGGTGACTTTGTGACACATGATAGGATTTCCTTATTTGTAATCTCGCGCCACGATCATAGGGTAAAGGTAGCAAAGAATACCGCCAGAGGGTGACCACATGCACAGAGCCATCTAGTGGCCACCGTTCGATGATACGTCGACTCGATTCTTTCCACCAGCCATCAACACGTTCAAACCTGTTTTTGCTCTGTCTCCGAAAATTCTTACACTTTGTTCTGTGGTGTGTGGTGCATTTACGTACGGACTAAGACAGGTAATTATTATCTCCTTTTATTCAAGGATATATTTTGATAAAAATACGTGTTAACTATGAAAAATTTGTAGTTGCCATTACCAAGATGAGTACCAATGTGCTCAATAAATGTTTAATGGGGTTACTTGGTGACACTATTTTTTCACAAGCATTTCAAGCCAAGAGTACACCTGTCACAAAGTCACCCCACATTGCAGGGTGGCATTGTGACAAATGTTAATGCAAATTTCTCCATTGTGTTTTAATATTTAAATCAGAGCAATAAACTGGTATGTAGAGGAAGGATGGGGTAACAAAAAACATCAATTATTTTTTAGTTCTATTCAAAAATGTTCAACTGGCAGTGATAAAACCTTGATAACTGTCACAAAGTAACCCCCCCTTACGGTAGTATTTCCAAAAATATCTCTATGATACTTCGGTGCTCTCGTTCTTAATTGTGGCTATAAATTTTGTGAATGAAGCTTCTAACGTCTCTCCAAATTTAACGTAATTGCATTTTGCAAATAAGTAGACTTCGAATGAAGGTTTTACAGTGGAATCTACTGTTGTTTTCAGAATCGTAAACATTTCTTTATGATCACTTATGCCTTCAAGAATATGGAAATAATGGAAAAACTCTTTGTAATCCACCACAATCATATTTCTTAACCTTGCAGACTATGATTTTGATTTAAATGGTCATTTTCATGGCAGTTATGAAAATTACCTCTGGAGAATATTTAGGTACTACTACTTTCAAAAATATGTATACAACCACCTGCCCATTTTACGAGCGCCATTGAATGGGGTCGGGTTGGAAAAATCTTGTAGTTGGCACACAGGGCTAGCTGCGGCCTCTGCTGGGAAAGCTTTACGTCGCCAAGAGACTACAAGGAAAAGCAAGGAACAACGGGGGCTAGCGGAACTAGTCAAATATACTCCGGAATGAATGCCCAATCACAAGGTTTGCCTTCAAGAAACTCACGTCTGCACATCAGAGCCGATTGCAGTGATTTCTCTCGGGTTTCGCCTTGGCTTTTCAGTTCGCTTGATTTTCTTTTTAGGGTCTACCATTTCTGTGGTATGGTGCACTGGCCTTATAATTGGTGGTTAAATCCATGAATGCTGAGTAAGGAGCATAGGAGGCGGAGTTCAAATGGGAATTTTTTTTCTAAGAGCAATTTCATGAGGAACGGGTGTGTAAGAACCCCTAAGATGCACTCTTTACATCAACCCAATGTGTAAGGTTGTTATGAGATAAAACGAATTTTTCAGTTAGTTTTTTCAATTTCATCATCATCATCTGGTGTTGTCTGCTGGCAGGTCCCGTACACCACTGTCGTCTCCATCCGCTTCTGTCCCGAGCTTCCCTCTTTGTTTCATCATAGCTGATGTTCTTCACCTGATCCACCAATTTAATTCTTCGCCTTCCTCTCTTTTTCTCTCCTTCAATTGAACCCTCAAGTTCCACAGTTATTATACTTTTCCCTCTCATCACATGGCCCAGCCAGTTTCCTCTCCTTTTCCTTATTTCCTTTTGGAGCGATCTTCCTTCTTTTACTGTGCTCAAAACCTCTTCATTTCTCATCTTATCTACCCATCTTACGTTTTCCATCCTTCTCCACACCCGCATTTCATAAGCTTCTATTCTATTCCTTTCCCTCTTACCTAATGTCCACGCTTCACATCCATACATGAAAACGCTCCATGAATGACACTTAGATAGTCTCTTTCTCAGCTCCAGATCCAGACTTTTATTGCATAGCAAGTTTTTCTTCTGGCTGAAGGCCTCTTTTGCCATTGCTATCCTTGCTTTTATTTCTGCAATACTTCTCCAGTCGTCTGTCACCATCATTCCTAGGTACCGGTAGCTTTTCACTTTTCCTTATACACCATTTATTTTCACACTCGTATAATTTTCACAGTTTACTGGCATCACCTTTGTCTTTCCTAGGTTTATCTTCACCCCATATTCCTTCATCCCTTCTTCCAAAACCTTTTTCAATTTGAATATACTGAAATGATGCATCTTTAGCTACTTAGCCACACTTATATCTCAACTGATTTCAATCACTGAAAGAAACAAAGTATTCAGAGTAGCAGTGGTTTGATTGTTTTGGTCTTATGATGAATTATTGGAATATCTCCTTTGAATGATATGTCCGTCCATTGAATTATACTCCATTGATAGTGGAATGGCCACCATAGCTATCCACCATGACCATCTTATCCTTAGCGTTGAGTCAGAGCATTAATAATAGTTTAATTTAATTGCTTGATATTAGTTATTTTCTCCTCATCATCTGACAAATACTAATAACATATGTATATGTACGATGTTTTATCTTTTCAATCACAATCTTAAAACTACTATTATTTGTTGAATTTAGCACTGTATTCAACAAGGCTAATTTGCAGAGAGAGTTCAACCTTTTAACCATGCTTGCAATGAAACACCAACAGAGAATTTACCCCTGCACTCTTGCTCATTTATACATACAAGACCATAAAGCACCTTTTAAAATGTCTATTAACATCACTAACCTTTATTACCGCAGCATTCAACTAACATTCAGCAAAGAGTATTAATGTGATCTTTTATATTCAATTTGATACAATGTCTCAGGTTAATTGATACATATAAGTATGAGGTGATTATCTGCAATGTACAGGATGGATGAAGATATAAGGGGAAAGAAGCCACCACATAGAGGGACAACCCAAAGAAAAGGGGGGTGTGAAGTGTAAATAAAGTGTCAAAATGAAGTGTGAGAAAGCAGAGCATGTGGGTGTGAATGTTTGTGCAAAGGGGCGAGGGGTAGTGACTTGTAAATAACTGTGTAAAAAATGGCGTGCAGAACTTCAGAATCGAAGGCGTTGGGGCTTCGAGTTAAATTTTATAGAACATATGAGATGTTTACTTTTGAAGGCTTTTGAAGAAAGTACTTGTGCTTTGCCAAAATATTTATTTTAATGGGGCTAATGTGAAATATGATGATCTGAATTGTTAAGTTGTTTGCCATTTTGAGTGTCAAAACACCCTAGTGAAAATAAAGCGTGATAGACAGTGTGACAGAAGTGTGCTGCACACTGTACGAGGGTATCAATCACAGTGTATGCACACTGTTTGCACATTGTGTCCAGTGTAAAGCGTGATGGACAGTGTGACAGAAATGTGTGCACACTGTACGAGGGCATCAGTCACAGTGTACACACACTGTTCACACATTTTGTTCGGTGTATTGCAATAAATGAAGTAATTTTTTATATACCTAGCTGTAATTATTTGTCATTTACCTACCATAATTCACTTTGAAACTTGCAAGGTTGATTTATCAATATTTTAGGGTGTGCATTTGGAGTTGATTCCATTCCATTCATTCAGAGTCATTCCATACCTGTTTTCATGAGGCATTCAATCATTCATGTGATAAAGCATAATGCTGTTTTCAGCTTTCTTGGGCTTGTCGTTATTAATTATTGTATGAAATCTATAGGAACTATTAAAATATTTTTTTGAAATCTAGATGAGCAAATGAAACAGAAGTAGGTTAACATTTGAATGGTTTTTTTGGTGGTGAAGCAAGTTACTTCATTGAATGATGGGGAGAACCTTGTCATAGAGAGGGGAGAGAGCACATGCACACAGTGTCTGTACACTGAGCACAGTGTTCTCACATTATGTGCACGGTGTACTCACACTGTGGTCATGGTGTACTCACACTGTGGTCACGGTGTAATCACACTGTGGTCACGGTGTACTCACACTGTAGTCACGGTGTACTCACGCTGTGGTCACGGTGTACTCACACTATGGTCACGGTGTAATCACACTGTGGTCACGGTGTATTCACACTGTCTGTCACACTGTTTTACACGCTTTCCGCACGCTTTTGAGTCCCAATTTACCCTTTTGTCACACTGCTGTCAAATTCTAAGCACAGTGTCTTCACACTTCCATCAGGTTTTTGGCATGTTTCTGGCACACTGTCTGTCACGCTTTATTTTCACCAGGGCAGGGATTATTTAACATCACAAGTGTAAAAACAAAAAATAAAAAGGCCAACAATGAAAAATGGTGAGGGAGACAGCCTCGAGGATAAGGTGCGTTGAATAAGGAAACGGGGTTGAGAAAGAGTGAATTACGAAATATTGTGAAAAATAAAATGAGTGTTACACCTTATTGTTCAGAATGCTTTCATTTTGACTGGAATTCCTTGATGCCTGAGTTGCAGACCCTGCCTGGGATATTTATTATCAAATAAATATTTGCATGAATACATAGTTGAAATATTTAGACTACTATGAGATCTGATTGAAGTGAAGAGTATGACATCCAATCATAAGACAATCCCAATTTTCTTCTGAAGTCTAAAAGGCAAAAAACATAATTACTGCAAATATGGCACACCATTCTTCCATGAAATTATTCAATTTTAATCAATTTAAAAAATCATTATGAAAAAAAACTCAACTCTGCTCAAGCATTATCATAAGGCTCGACTTGTCCACTTTTTCTTCAAAACTGAACTACTGTCGGTGCAAAAACTATGCAGAATCAAGTTAGGACACTGATTCAAAATGAACTGTGGTATCTATGTGAAAGTGAGTTACACAAAACTAACATTTCTTTGTTAAAATTCGATATCATAATGTGGGTTTACTATGGTATTTATTATTATTTACTGCTGTAAAGAGTTTCAAAACAAAACCAGGGTCTTGCTTGTACTACTTTACATATCCAAGAAAAAGTTGTTTCATAAACTTCATAATAACTTTTTTATGGAAAATTAGAAAGAACTGAATGTTAAAAGATACATTCAAATGTTTTTCCAACACAATACAACAGGTTCATAACAATTAAACTTTGGTTTCTTCACTATTAAATGTCAAAGAAAGTGTTCCAATCGAAAACGCCAAAAAAACTGGCACTTTATTTCTCCTTACCACAATAAAAAACCAAGGGTATTGTAAAAATAATAGGCAACCACGGTTAAACAAAATAAAACAACCTAGAGTTGGGAGTAACTTGCATTCATATAGGTACCACAGCTTATTTCTAATCAGAGTCCAAACTCAAGTCTATATAATGTTTGCAATGACAGCCAACTTAAATTTTGAGTTTCTCACGCATCCCTATTAAAAATATATAGCATCAAAAATAAATAATATGAAAAGCAGAAAAGACCATTCTTATTCTAATAAATGTGATTGATCTCAATAACCTCCCAATGAATTATGATTGTCATGGGCAATCTTTTTCAAAGAGATTTCCCTGTCCTTACCAGATTTTCCACCTCAAGAGGATTACATACAACATTATTCACAGCTCTCTCTTGGGATTCATCCTGGCCAAGGTTCTCCCCTTCGTAAGCCTCTTCTTCCTCTTGTGATATGCTACAGTCAAACTCTTCTTTTACATCAATCTAGAAGAGAGGACACATCACCTAGTTTTGAAAGAATTTTACTCCCAATTTCAAGGACAAAAAAGAGATTAATAACATTCTCACAGAGAAAGATGCGTTGCTAATTTGCATTTTTGAATAGGTACATCATTGCCACTTAATTACAGATGCAATAAGAGAGTTTACTGCACATTATCTTCGCCATTCCATGAAGCAAGAGAATATGGTTCATTAATTGTTCAGTTATCTAGTATAATAAAGTCTATTACCGAAGTTCCCATGTCAAGTGGTACACACACAACATCACATGCAGGTCTCTCTCTTACTTCATCCCCATTAAGGTTCTCGCATTTGTACATTTATTCTTCACAAATTGATTCGACTGCATTAACCTCTCTCTTCAAATCAATCTGGAAGAATGAATACATAGCCAACTAAGATACAAGACCATCCACAGGCAGCATGTTCTTGAAATAACAAGTAAATCAACTGAGATATATATTTACAAATTAATTCATGACGATGCATTCATAACTTTAAGAACCACTTAGACAAACACAGTAAAAAGGTAGAGGATGTTTGCAATACAGCTTAGATGTAAATGAAAATTTTCTATTCTCATTAAACATGTCATGATAAAGATCATACTACACCAAGTGAATTCCATTATGGTTTCACAGGTAAATTGCAAATTTTCTTTCCATGAGGAATATATCCAAAATTCCTGGGGAATTCAGTGTAGAACAATCATTTATTTAGACTGGTACTTGAGACGGAATGATTTCCCACTGTGTATTTAACAGAATTGTGTGGCTACTAGCGGATGACTCTGATAAAGTTACTGTGCTGCCAGTTCCACAGTTCATTGAAAATACATCACAAAACCTAATTTCATGAGAATCATTTATCTCTACAGATGTAACAGGAAGGAAGACCTGCATTATCCAAAGCAATCTCACTTACCTTACAACCCAGCTCTTTGAATACAATTCACGAAATACAATTATATGAGAAATAATGATCTCTGCAGATGTAACAAAAAGGCCGATATGCAATGTCCAGAGCAACCTCACTCACAATACAACCCACCTGTAGTGGATCGTGTGCAATATCCAATAGAGGTCTCTCTTCAGATCCATCGAAGCCCCCTCCATAATCACTTTCTTCCACTGACTCATTTGAGTCAACTTCTTCCTTAATATCAACCTGGACAATGGATTGCACAAAAAATTAATTACATTAAAACATTCAAAAATTAAATTTACACTGACCAACAGGCTATTCCTTTTTCCTGATGTATACCAAATTAATATCTTTTAATTCTAATAAATTAGAAGTAACTATGATGATAACAGTAACAGTCAGTTTACAACAAAGGTGTCAACTGATTGCCTATTGTTTCCATACCTGTATCCCTGATGTCTCACCTATTTATAACACTTTATATAGATTTTCTAGACCATGTAACAGTCGTATGTTACAGTTAGTTACCGTTTTCCACCTCCTTGAAGGTTAAGAAATCAAGTCAAGAACTTAAAAAATTTGGTGCACTCTTGGGAAGAAAGGAAAATAAGACTCTAAAGTTATGTCTACTCAAACAACAACAATTTTTGTATGTAAGAGGATTAAATGAATCAGATAAAAGATCTTATGATGAAGGCCTTTCTACAACGTGTTTTATTATCAAGACCACAGTTTATTTCTGAAGTAACATCAGTTTCTACTTTAGCTTACCTCTAAGACTAAAATTTTGTTATATTCAAGAGACTATGATTACAATATAATATACTTATAGCAATGACAAACTGATTTTTGGAAAGAAATAGCTACTTGTAATCAATTACTTTTAGGTTGAAGTAGCATTCTATCATCAACCTGCCCACATTTCCAACCTGTCACAATAATTCTTAATATTAGGCAATTCTATTAATAATGTATCTAATTCTGAAAAGGGGCCACTTGGCCTCTGATATAATACTCATTTTGGATTGTATTTCATTATAGTTATCTAAGTTTTCTGATTGATGGAAAAAATAATTTTATGACAGCATTCAAGAAACAGTTCCTCAGAATATAGGCCAAATGTTCTGAGGATGTATTAATGAGAAATGGAGACAACTCCAGGCAGTGTGATGGAATTTCCAACCAAAAATATTCACGAGGGTGATGTAGTGACTAGTGTTTCAGCCCTCACCAATTTTTCCATCTCAATGGGTACACACACAACGCCAGGCATGGGTCTCTCTGGGGACACATCCTGAATACAGAGCTCCCCCATGTGAGACACTTCATCCACCAGCAGTTCACTTGAATTACCCTCCTCTTCTTCTTCCTCAATCTGGAGGAGGGAATACATCAACAAGTTTATATACTACTTTACAAACAAAACAATTGCTTTTGTCAATAGCAGATCATCTCTCTCAGCAAACAATGATGTGATTAAATAAGCTTACGAGACTTGTACTTGTATTAAACGTTCTATTATTAAACTTGTACAATTGTTTACTGGGGTGAGATGAAAAAGATATTTAGTTTAAGACCATAACTAGGTGAAAGCAGTTTGTAGACTGAGAGAAATAAGCAAAATCTTCGCTAAATAAAAATTTAAATAGTGTTGGGATATAAAATCATGGGTGAGGGTGAGCAGACAAACACAGTAGCATTGTCTACAGCTACAGGAGTACCATAGATAATTATACAAATTTTTTTTGTCAATTCCATGCTGAACAACCAAAATATTTCATCTATTTGTCTGAAGAATAGCTGTATTTGTCTCAACAATGGGAAAGGTATATTTGAACCTATGGTTTTACACATCAGAGCCAGTAATAGCTGGTGAGCATATTATCTAATACAATGGCAGAAAGAGCAGACAATTTGTTGGGGAGTTTTGGACCGACAGAAGATGAAAAGATAGAAATCAGACAGGTATTCAAGGCATTTGACAAATATGAAGGTAAAATGAATGCAGTATAAAAGGAAGCAAAGTTTGATCAGATCATGTAATGCTAGGGAAAATCAATTGTTGCCTTTATTGTACTCTTGTATTGCCTTGCTCATTATTACAGATATGGCATCACTAGACAAGAACTGATAAGAGACTGAATCCCAACAGGTTTGTCGGATCAAGTGCTGTCACAGAGCTTACAGATGAATCCAGATTTGAAGCTTTCATTAAAAGAGCCAAGAGTGGGTCAAGCAAAAGAAGGGTGTTAGCAGAACACAGTGGTACATAGTTCTGCCAGGAAAGAATAATGCTGTATCGCACAATATGTGTGAAGTAGGCAAATAACTGAGTAGTGAAGATAAAAGAACAAAAGCCCGGTACTGACTCGAGGCCAGAAAAATAAAAATTTGCTGAACAAGCAAGAAAATCTCTTACGTCTCAAACAATGAAGAGCTAAGGGGTAGGTGGTTGGGAGGAATGAGTTGCTAATGATTTATATGTGCAGGTGTGTGTGATAGGAACGACCACATTAGGACAATTATTTCTATGTAAACAGTAACAACCAGCCATGAGGTGTCTTTATAGAGCTAGTGGCCACCCGATAGAGGTAGTGGTCAAGTTCATCACAGGAATGTATACATCAATATTCTTGGACAACCAAATTGCATTGACACCAATGCACTCACCTTTAAACCAGCCACCATTGTGCTTTTCCTAAGCTCTGCCGCAGACTTTAAACACATCTCTCTGAACTCATTAAATTCCGTCAGCTTTCTTAAACACTCGCAGCACACTGCATCAGGCAACCCATCACCTTTGACAACCTTTATCAATAAAAAAAACTGAATGACAAATAATACCTCCACAATCAGATCAAGACACACATGACAAATACAGTAAAAAGGAGTTGTAAAGATTCAGACACTCAGACTCAACCACTTTGTATATGTAATTGGATAATTGAGTAAGCTACAATATATCTTCTAAAGGCACTCATCATTAAAACATTCACCACCAATTGGACCCAATAATATGGAGAAGTTAGAATTGTTAAAGTGTGTGTAATATGTGTTTTGTTATCAGTTGGCACTACTGGAGTGCACTACCGCCATGCTCCATTCGTTGTACTCCTTCACCTGTAGTTCTCTGTTGGTAATAAACCTGTGTTGCCTTGTGATGGCTCAATTTGAGATAAGTCTATTATTTTCTCGGTCTGCGACCTCAATAGGTTATGGGCCCAGATCGGCTAAATATCCCGACACGTCTGAATGAAATCTTGCATGGCTGAAGTCCAAGTTTTATTTTGTCAAGTGCATCACATGTTTTAAGTGAGGTTAGATACGAGCGTGCAAGCATGGCTTCTGTATCGATGCCACCGCACATTGTTAAACTAAGTTATGTAGACGGGTATAAAGCATGGAAGTTCGCCATGAGGATGTATCTAGAACATGAGGAATTATGGGATTACATTGCAGAACCAGCTAAAGTTTAGGATTATGATGAAAAGAAAGAGAAGAAGGCTCTCGCTAAAATTTGTCTCATAATTGAGCCTAATCTGTATGTTCATGTGCAAAAGGCTACAACAGCGAAACAAGCATGGGTATCCTTGACTTGAGCACTGGAAGACTGAGGACTTGTCGGTAGAGTGAGTCTGTTGAGAAAACTCTTTTCAACAAGAAGGCTGTTCAGGCATGTCAGAGTATGTCAGAAATTATTCCTCTTGCGCAAAGATTGGACGATATGGACGCTGGACTTGACGATGAACTAATCGCAGCATGGATTACCGTCATATTCAGAGCAACTTATCATGGCATTGGATGCTTCAAGTATGAAGATATCTGGTGAATTAGGGAAACGTAAGCTGCCTACTGAAGATGATTGCCGAGAGCAGAATTGAGCTTTTGAGGCCGCCTTTGCAACAAAGAAATTTGGTTACAAGAACTATTCACAGAGACCCGATTATTCATCTAATCAACCAATCCAACAGCAAGGAAAGAAGAATCCCATTTCAAGTGCAACAGGTGCAAGAAATGGGGCCACAAGAAAGAAAATTGTGATTCCAAGGAGACTGTTAGTTCAGCTAATGCTGTCAATGCAGTGGGCAAAAATGAAACTAAAAAATCAGTAAATCCTGAAGTGAATACTTTCCTGGTAGCTCTTGGTGGTAAGGTTGAGAATGATGTATGGTATATTGACTCAGGAGCTTCATGTCACATGTCAAATAATGCCAAATAGTTGAATAATAATGCTTCAAATTTGTGTGGTACTGAGATTAAGGACGCTGATAATAGAATTGATAATAATAAAATTGGACACAAGATACAAAGGGAGTTTGGTTTGAGGAAAGAAAACTGTTACCAGCCTGAATTACTTCAGCTGATGACCATTTTAAATATCAGTATTCTAGCCCATATTGATTTGAATTCATAAGAACATAGGTAATCAGAGAGATGACACTCAAATATCACCAATGGAAAGGCAAGGTAATTATGGTACGTGCAGATACATGGGAGTTTTTCCACTATTCAAGTTTTTATGAGGAGGATTTGATAGATGTGAGATTCGTGGTATATGAGAACCTCTAAGGATTCGGATTCGAGAAAATTTAGGATTCGTCCCACCTCTAGTTATTTTATTACTTTATCTCGTAAATAAATAAGTACTAATGCCCAAATAGCCATGCCACGTTCAAAAATTGCCCTCAGGCATGAAAACATAGCCAACCCCTGATATATATGATTCTGTGCACAATACAGAAACCCAATTAACCACCTCTGAGTTTTCAATAAGTTTCTTGCAACCGTATTTTCACCAATATTACCCAGGAGTCAAAGGGTTTTATCATCAAAGGGAAGGAAGAGAACAGGGATCATGGATAGAATGAAGAGTAATAGGCCTTATGCCGAAATGAAGATGGAAATTAAAAATAGGAATGGGGACCAGCGGGTGAGATATAAAATGTTCAATGTTAACAAACCTTAGACGGTAGATTACCTATACTAAAAATAATAATACTGAAATATTATTTCTATTCCATCTAATCTGCTAGAATTTTGATTGCTTAAATAAATACTTTGCATATTTAATAGTAGTGGTAATTAAATTTGCAACGCATGCATTTATTTTACCATGACATTGGTGAAAGAAAATCTTTGAGGGGTTTCCCTGACAAGACAGGAAAATTCCTGACAAGGCATGAAAATCCCTGACATTTCCCAGCTTCCCTGACAGGCGACCCATTTTCCCTGACATGTGGCCACCCTGGTATACTTTTTGAAGCATAAAGATGAAATGTATAGCAAGTTTATAGAGTTTCTTGCCCTTACTGAGAATATGACTGGTAACACCGTTAAGCTTTTGAGAACAGATAATGGTGGAGAATATGTTAATTCCAAAATGAAGGAATTTATTGTAGCTCATGGCATACAGCATCAGACCACCATACCATATAACCCACAGCAAAATAGGTTGATTATCATGAGTTAAATCATGGGTTAAAAATTGTCTGACAGAGTTAATAGATCCATTATGGAATGGACTCGCTCAATGATGCAAAGGGCAAAATGTTATAAGAAATTTTGGGTGGAAGAGTGTAATACTGCTGTGTACTTGCTTAATCATTCTCCCCATTCAGCTATATCAGGTGTCACACCGCAGGAGGAGTGGACAGGTGTCCAACCAGATTAAAGTCACCTGTGTGTATTTGAGTGCAGAGCATATGCGTATGTACCATTTGAGGTGAGGCTTAAGTGGAATGCCAAAGGACAAATATGCATGATGGTAGATCATTGTTGATTCCAAGGGTTATTGCTTGTTCAATCCCAGGACACAAAAAATTACCCTAGCAAGGGATGTTGTGTTTTTGGAAAATGAAAGGTTTTTACAAGATTCTTTTGTAAGCAATAGAGATGAGGATTGTGTCCCCTTGTTCTTCCAAAATGAAAATGTAAAACCAGATTCTGTTGATGATGTAATAATAGAACCTAATGTGCCTGAGCTAGACCCAGTTCAAGTCCCTGAAAATCATGTACTAGAAGTTGTTGATGAGGTAAATGTAGGTAGGAGGTATCCACTGAGAAACCGCCCGCCCAAATCATTTCCAGATCACACAGTATACGAAATAACTTCAAGTGTAAATTCAGATCCTGTAAATGTAGAGGATACCTTAAATAGAAAGGATGCCGATAAATGGTTACTTGCCATGAAGGAAGAGATGAATTCATTACAGCAAAGTAATGCGTTGTCCCTAGTAGATAAACCAGTGAATCAAAGAATAGTTCAGTGTAAGTGGGTATTTAAATTGAAATTGGATGCAGTTGGTCAGCCAACCAGATACTGTGCAAGACTTGTAGCTACGGGATTTTCACAGCGGTATGGTGTAGACTATGTTGAAACATGTGCTCCTGTGGTTCGTAGGGAGACCATTAGATTACTGATAGCATTAGCTGTAGAAATGAAACTTGAAATAGATCATTTAGATGTAAAGACTGCATTCTTAAATTGTGATTTAAATGAAACTGTATACATTTGTCAGCCAGAGGGTTTCATAACCAAAGAAAATGTAAATAAAGTATGCTTATTAAATAAGGCAATATATGGCCTAAAGCAAGCGGCTAAATCCTGGAATAGGAAAATTCATGAAGAATAGATTAACCTTGGGTTTGAACAATCGTCACATGAGCCATGTGTATATTTTAAAGTGTCTGGTGATTACATTTTAATAATTCCTGTGTATGTTGATGATCTAATTGTCTTGTCAAATAATGAGGCTGAGAAATGTAATTTAAAACTTAAGTTGATGTCCAAGTTTGAGTTGCAAGACTTTGGTAAGGCACATTATTGTTTGGGGATTGAATTGATTAGAGATGGTGAAAAAATCTCTATTAACCAAAGAAAGTACATCGAGGAGCTTTTGGAGAGATCTCATTTGGCTGAAGCTAAGCCTGTCAACACCCCAATAGAATCAAAATTAAAACTTAATTCTTTATCCAAAAAGGAATTGCCTGATGTGCCATACAAAAGTTTGATTGGTTCATTGATGTACTTGGCTACCTGCACATGCACTGATATTTCTTTTGCTGTAAGCGCATTGAGCCAATACAATTCCAATTATACTCTTGGATTATGGAAGCGTGTGAAAAGAATTCTGAGGTATTTAACACAGACCATCAATAAGTGTCTAGCTTATAAACCTATGAGTAAGAAACTTGTAGGATTTGTTGATGCTGATTGGGGTGGTAATGAAGAAGACAGATGTTCTTTTATTGGTTATGTATTTACATTTGCTGGTGCAGCAATACCTTGGTATAGCAAAAGGCAACGCTCAGTTGCATAGTAAAGTACAGATTCTGAATGTATTTCACTATCGGAAGGTAATAAAGAAGCAATCTATCTTCAAGGTTTACTTTGTGAATTGTGTTTGATGCAAGGAAAATTGTGCTTTACAGTGATAATAAAAGTGCTATCAAATTGGCTTCAAATCCAGTATCACAAAACCGCACCAAAAATATAGATGTGAGGCATAATATTATCAGAAATCTTGTGGAAAGCTTACACTGATGTATAACCAACAGAACAAATGCCAGCTGATGTTTTGACCAAAGCAAACTAAGTGCATAGAAAATATTGGTATGTACAACGTTTCTTAATTTCTGTTTTTTTTTTGCACCCAGATTAAGTGGGAGTGTTAAAGTGTATGCAACCTGTTTCATTATCAGTTGGCACTACTGGAGTGCACTACCGCAATACTCCTTTTGTTGTACTCCTTCACCTGTAGTTCTCTGCCGGTAATAAACGTGAGTTGTCTCGTGATGGCTCAATTGGAGATGTCTTTTTCTCAGTTTGTGACCACAACAAGAATCATTTAAAAATATTACATTACTTGCACTCTCAATAGTAAAGAAAGAAATTGGAATAAAAGAATAATGAGTTTTAGACCATTGTATACAGCCACCCCCTAATTTCAGTGGCTAAGTAAGATTTAAGATAGAGAGTACAACAGTTTAAGTGGCATTTGAAGTATACTGCAGAAGTGGTGATGGAGCACATCAGCACAATTTTAGGGTCAGACAGAAATTAATGGAGTTTGAGCCATATTGTAGACTAAAGGTTTCACTATACTGGTGGATGAGATACCAAGGACATATGCCAACATTATGGAAGTTATGAGAATAATTCACAATAAATGATATCCAAGTAGTGCACAAATGTGCCTTGAATGCATCAGAAAGCATGATTATTCAACAGAAACCACTATCTGACTGTGTTCTATGGTAATATAAAAATTGATAATGGAGAGTAGTGGGAAGACATTTAAAATACATATTTATTTCTGAGTACAAAGTCTTCTCTTATGTCAAGTTAAGATATGCAGAAGAATCAAATGATATGCAGAGGGAAAGGGATGTTAAGAAACGTTTGAAATGACTTATAATCACTGGGACAATATAATCAACATAACTACGGAAGAATTAATTACATAGTGTTTTCCAGAAAGGTTTTTGGACACAACTACAGTTTTATTGCAAATCAACAGCACTGGGGATATTCCTGGGTGACGTATACCTTTTTTATGATACCAATGGTGAGGTTGTATGGAGGCAAGTGAGGCAGTGTGGGGAAGATAATGGCAGTGTGAAGTGGATGAGTGTAAGGTCCAATTAGTGTAGGGGTCTCAGTTAGAAAAAGGTGAATGAAGGATTCAGTAAGTGAGGAAGGCATAGGAGGGGTAGCGTAGTGGTTACCAATATAGTCTGAAATTTTGCATGTTCTCAAGTTTACATGGATAAAGAACTCAAGCTCCTCGCATTCCACCACCCGGTCTTCATCGTTTCTAAAATAAAAATAGATAACAGAGAACTACATTTATCTCTCTATTCAGTTATAACGTTTCGAAATGTGGTGTGGACATGGTTGCAGGTTTTAAGCTATGACCTGTAATCACTCATTTGGGAGGAAAAATTCGTCTAGGTTTAAGGCAATTCTTTACATTCACATTGTCTTTTACCTTAATATAAAATACATAACCCTCGTACACACACACTATAATCTTTAGAATAGAACTCTCGACTGAAAGATATAAAACTTTAAGAGGCGTTCGGACACACAAAGACGAGAAAGAAGGCATATTTATTTAATCGACTAATTGACGGATGAATAACAAGAACGACTGGTGAAATTAGAGTCAACAGTTTATCAAGAGGTAAAAGGGGAAGAATCATAAGCACACAAATTAATTATAGGTAATAACGATGCTACGTGAAATCCCTAAAATATTATGAAGCATTACACAATGGCCAAATTAGATCGTAATAAACTACTAAATAGCTATGTGTGCGACATTTTTAACGATAAAACATCCGTGCATCATACTTGGATTTCACAAAAATGGATGAAAATTTATTATTGATTTCCATAGAAAATTCCTATTCTCAAGCATACTCACTGGCAGTCAATATGCCACAACTATACCCATTGTAAACGGTAAAATACAGTTCCTCCGTAAGCACTAAACCACGGACTATAGAGATTTCTATTATCCTTGCACTAAACATTCAAAGCACCCAAACACTTACTTCAATATTAAGAAGGCCCCGTATTACTTCCCATATCTCCATCTCCCTTGCTTTATCTGAGACGAATATGTTTAAATAAACTTTATCACTCTTCATACACAGTCTACACATCACCCCTATTCTTATTTCAGAGGCTTTAAATTCGAGCATTGAGTTCACCATGATTGACATACAAATTTACCACGGCCCTTATATACCTCCACTTGAGAAATGTTGTGATTATAGCTTTATCCCGTTCGGCAGTGGGAAATAGTTAATTCAAGTAGATTCAAGGGAGTTGAATAAAAATCCACATGTAAGCGAGACAAAAGTCGAACGTATTTCAGAGGGGTCAGAGTCAATGAACCTCCTTGGGTCAGAGGACATGAGCACCAATAAGCACATGAGCATAAATAATTTCGACCATAGGACCGGGAGGGGGAGGACCATAGGTAAACATGAGGAAAACATCTGCATAAGGGAAAGCGCAACCGCGCAACACCACAACATTCTTCAACATCGGCGCAACATTATTAGGGTAGTTAAGGACTGTATCCTATGTTGAGTGTAGATAGATTAACGTGCGGTATTCATTATTCACGAATTAGTACCACTTATCTCAGTTTCTCTACGGTACTGTGACCGAATACCTCTGGCCGTGGCGATATCTATAGTTAACGCGAAAGTTTGTCTACAGAAGGCGGGGTCGCTATATTTTCGCAAGCGGAGGTATTCAAGGCCCGTGTTAATTTTATATGTCAGTCATAGTGAACAAAATGTTCGAATTTAAAGCCTCTGAAATAAGAATAGGGGTGATGTGTAGACTGTGTATGAAGTGTGATAAAGATTACTTAAACATATTCGTCTCAGATGCAGCAAGGGAGAAGGATATATGGGAAGTCATACGGGACCTTCTTAATACTGAAGTAAGTGTTTAGTGCTTACGGAAGAACAAATTTTTACCGTTTACAATAGATGTAGATGTGGCATATTGACTGCCAGTGAGTATGCTTGAGGATAGGAATTTTCTATGGAAATCGATAATAAATTGTCTTCTCTTTTGTGAAATCAAATGTATGATGCAGGGGTGTTTTGTCGTTTAAAGAGTGGCACATATACCTCTTTAGTAGTTTATTAAGATCTAATTTGGCCATCTGTGTAATGCTTCATAATATTTTAGGGATTTTACTTAGCATCGTTTTTACCTATAATTAATTTGTGTGCTTATGATTCTCCCCCTTTTACCTCTTGATAAAATGTTGACTCCAATTTCACCAGTCGTTCATCCACTAGTATGGTGAAACCTCAAGTTGACAACATGGTTCGAACTCCATTAATTTCAATGGAATGACTGTCTGACCCTAAAATTGTGTTCCATCTCCACTTCTTCAGTATACTTAGAGTGTCTATTGTACTCTCTATCAGTAGTCTTTTTTAGCCACTGATATTAGGGGGGTGGCTGAGGGGATGCTACTAGTCCTCATACTGTGGAAGTGCTGAGAGAGAGAACACCACATTTTATGAAGTGAGACTTTAACCCTAGTCCGGGCAAGTTGAGCATTTGAGGCTCACCGGTGCTGAAATTTTATTACTTCTTCTTTTATTTAATTATATACCTCTCCTGACACAGGAATTTTTTTCCCCTAGCTTGTGTCACTTTGAAGAAAAGAAGTTTTCTATTTCAGCACTCAACCGGGTGAGCTTGGAAGGCTCTGAAAAAGGTTCTTGTTTACACAGTGGATAATACATATCTTAAGGCCCCCAAGATCTTTCCAACATAGTATTTATATTTTTTTGGTGAACGATTAGGTATCTGAGGTTATAAAGTTGTAATGACTAGATGCCATGATTGCCAGTTCTCTAGTGATGCAGAAGAGTCACTGCCTTTTATTGGTGGGAATATCCGTAAAACAAGATAGTACAGAAAAGGCACAGAAACAAAAGAGATACAAAAGGGCATACACTACACCCCTCCCCAGGTACACCATCTTCCAATGAACTGAACACACAAAACAAATGGATCTTTTAAATATACACTAATACCTATTTCCATCTCTCTCAAAAAAAATCCTCTTAATTTTAATTATGCTATTAATTCTGAACCTCTTAATCGCGTTTCTTCAGTGAAGGATCTGGGTATTTTAACAGATAGTAAACTAACCTACTTGGACCATATTCAATTGATTAAAAGCAAAGCCATGTCCCTCTTAGGTCTCCTTTACCGCTTCACGGAAGTCACTAACCCCCAAGCCCTACAATCATATTTTAGAGCATTTGTTCTTCCTCTCACAGCATATTGCTCACCCATATGGTCGATCGCTGCTCCAACTAATCTCGCCACTCTTAACAGCGTAACTAGTTTCTTTGCCAAAATAGTAAAATACAGAGTTTCCTGCTTACGCAACATGCCTACTGATTCGATCCTATCTTCTCTATCCATCCCCAATCCCTGCAATCAAAGAATCAAAACCGATTTAAAATTTATTTACAACATTCTGAACTCAAATATTGATTGTCCTGAATTGCTTTCCTCCATTAATTTCCAAGTTCCTTGTCGATCCACACGTACGCACTCATTACTCCATATGCCTATCCCTTATCAAGCGTTCCCTTCACTACCGTCTCTCCTCACTTCTCTGCCTAATAACATTGATCCCTTTTTGCTCTCTTCCAACTCCTTCATCAATCTTGCCATGTCCCATTTCTCGGGAAATAACTAAACCTCTCCCTCTTTCCCCCCATTCCACCTTGCTTTTGGTTTGTTTGCATTATTTTATCATGTACTCTTTGTTTTGTTTGTTTGTTTACGTCTACATTACGTGTTTATTGTTACTGCGACACTGTAAACTGGCAGAAATGCTGTATGTGAGCAATTACTCAAATAAATAAATAAATGCACTCCCACCACAGTCCGTGCTGTTTTTTTTTGTACACTTCCCTACTTCCCCTTTTCCCCCCTCACAAATTTAGTCTCTCTTATTTGTTTTTTCTGCCTCAGGGGATACCTTCTTGGAGTCTTTTCTGCCGCGTCTGTTCTGTCCTCCATTGAGGATGGTAGCGGATCAGACTGACCAGCCCCATCTGTCTCGCCTCTCCCCGATGCATGTTTTGGAATGTCCCAAAACCCCGGTCTTTCCACCTCTTCATCGCCACTTTCCTGGTGGATTTTTACCTCTTCAACATCATCCTCTATTTGCTGCCTCTCTTCTGAAACTCCTCTGACTCTGTCGGTCCACATGCCTGTGAATTATATGGCCACTCTTGATTAATACATGAAAATTTCTCGACCCAAGCACTTCTGCAATCGTTCCCTTGACCCACTTCACTTGTCCCTGAGGGGAGACTTTCACCATTACACTGTCTCCCTTGCTTAAACTTGGTTCACCTTTGCCAGATGTCTGTTGGGCTCTTTGTGAGGCACTGACCACTACCCTAGTAGAAGGTTTCACCATTGAAATTTATGACCGGGGAAGTCTACCAAAGGTTAACATACCTGGTGCCTCCCCAGTGGTTGAGTGTGTAGTTATCCCGCAATCAAAAAGAAAACAAGGCGAGGCAATATGCAAGGGAACCCCTGAGTCTGTCATTGTTTTCATCTTATTTTTGAAAACCTTCACCAAGTTCTCCGCATAGCATTCATAGCCAGATGGTATGGAGGAGAAAAAGTATGCTTGATTCCATTCATTTGAGAAAACACCTTGAAATCACTGCCGGTGAATGGGGAACCATTATCTGTTACCACTTGTTTAGGAAGAACAAAGGTGGAAAAGAAGACCCTCAAATGTGAGATGATTTCCTCAGTTGAGCCTATAACGATGGTTTTTACTTCTGGCCATTAAGTGTGGCTATCAGTGACTACCAGGAATAACCTTTTCATGAAAGCCCAGCCAGATCAATGTGTAACCTTTGCCCGGGCCTTTCTGGCCAATCCCAACTTTGGATCGGAGCCCTATTTGGTGTAGGCTTGTTAATCAAACAAGGCTCACATGCCTTGACCAAATTCTCCAAGTCCTCATTTCAGCCACCACACATTTGACCTCGCGAGGGCATTTAGCTTAACTATGCCCAAGTGTCCCGAATGTAACCCTGTTAAAATCTTTGGCTGCAATTCCTCAGGTACCACTATGCTATTTCCCCACATTAAGCATCCCTGTTCTACTGTCAGCTGCTTTTGTTTCTCCTTGTATGGCTTTAACTCATTCTCTACCTACCTTGGCCAGCCAAATACACAGTACATAATCAGTCACTCTCCCTACTACCTTGTCTGCCCTTGATGATTTGCATATGACTTTCGCAGTGACTGGTAGGAACTCTTTTACTCCCACCTCTAAGTAAGAAATTTCTTTCACCCTCCCCTTCTAATGGTAAATGCGACAGACTATCAGCTACTCTGTTGTTAACAGCCTTGACGAGATGGATGCTGTAATCGTACCCCTGCAAAATCACTGCCCATCGTTGCAATCTGTTGGCTGCCATTTGAGGGATGCCCTTCTTTTCACCCAATATGTGGAGGAGGGGTTTATGATCTGTTCTTAGAATGAAATGCTTGCCTAAGAGATATTGATGAAATTTCTTTACTCCAAACATTATAGCCAAAGCTTCCTTGTCAATTTGGGAGTAATTTTTTTCAGCCTTACTTAAAGATCTGGAAGCAAAGGCAAAAGGCCTTTCGTCCCCATTTGGATACTGGTGCAACAAAACTCCCCCAAGACCATAGGGAAAAGCATCACACTCCAGAAGGACAGGCATAGAGGGGTCATAATGGGCCAAAACACGTTTGGAAGTTATTTCCCTTTTTACTTCTTCAAAAGCAGACTCACAATCCTTTGGCCACACCCATTTTGAATCCTTTCTTAACAACTCATGGAGAGGGGCTAATATTGAAGCTAACCCTGGTAAAAAGTTTGAGTAGTATTCCACCATTCCCAGGAAAGCCCTTAGTCGAGAAGGATCTTTTGGACTGGCTGAATTAACAATTGATTCAACCTTCTCTTGTGTGGCATGCAAACCTTACCCATCAATTTGATGCCCCAAGAATGTAACTGACTCGTGCATCAGCCTGCACTTTTCTTTGTTAACTTTAAACCCTAGCTTTCTTAGCCTCTCAAAACCAGTTCCCATAAGATCACTGAAGTTAAGCAATGTTGGGCCCGGATGAGAGTTGGATGGGTGACCATTTATACCTTCGCCGTGGCGCTCTTGTCCCCTGTTTGTATGTGGCAGGCAGGCTAAAATGGGGTTGGCACAAAGGACCACTAAAGGTCTAGGTGCCCGAGCTCCTGACGAAGGCTCCCCCAACTAACAATCTAGCCTCTCAAAGAGAGCCCTTAGATTATCACAATGTTCCTCAATGTCCCTGCCTGTCGCAATTATGTCATGTTGAAAACAAGCAACCCTGGACATACCTTGCACAACTTGATCCAACACCTTTTGAAAGATTGCCGGCGCTGAGGACACCTCGATCAGTAATGGCGAGTACCTGAAAAGTCCACGATGAGTGTTGATTGCACACAATCTCTGAGACTTCATTTAAGGCAATTTGCTGAAAGGCTTGGGACAAATCAATGACAGAAAATATCTGCCCCCCCCTGCAACTTACGGAATAATTCCTCTACTCTTGGAAGTGGGTGTCTTTCGATGTCTAAGTTAGGGTTTAAGGTGATCTTATAATCCCCAAAAATCCCGATTTGACCACAATTTTCATCACTGGCACTATAGGAGTAGCCCAATCGCTGAAATCTACAGGGTAAATGATGACTAACTCCAAAAGCCTATCAAGTTCCCTATCCACTTTACTCCTTAGCACAGGCTCGTGGAGAGCAAAATACCAGTTTTGCTCCTTCCTTCAAGTGCAGGGCTGCCATACTTCCCTTGAACAACCCAAAATCGCCTTCCCACAATTCCTTGAAAACCTAAAAAATATTCTTGATTTCATCTGCCGCCTCTCATTGGACTCAATTCTAACTTTCGCTATCCACGGACCAGGGTCTCCCAACTTTGAGCTTCTTACATTGAACAAGCTAAGAGCAAATTCATCAAGCATGGCGTTAAAACCCTCTGAACCCTCCGATACCTCCTGATACGATATGGAAAATTTACTCCTACCTTCCCTGCACATCGCCTTGAGATGTCCTACTTTTCTACAGATGTCACATCTGTACGTCTGGAATTGGCTAGTAGCTTTGCTGTGGCCCCCAAATCTGCAGCAGCTGCATTTCTCCTCCCGAGTCCATCCTTGCGATGAAGAGAGGTTCGGTGGTCCTTTCCTCTGTTGCCTTCCCACACTCCCACCTCCTGCTGCCCTCACTCAGTGAACTTCCACCCTGCAACACCTTTCCGGTGGTGTGTACCTCCTGTTGTCGGTGCTCCTTGAGGCCCTGTCCTCCACAAAATGGACACCAACCGCGTCACTCGGGCCTGTTGTGGACGCCATTAAGCAGGCTTCCATGTTGCGTGATGCTTTTTCCCCCGGTGCAGCAATTTCCACGGCCTTCTCAAACACCAGTTCCTCGCTCTCCAAGTAGAGAGCCTGCACTATGGCCTTGTCTTTCAAGCCCAGCACCAATTGATTGCTCAAGGCTTGATCAAGGAAAGCACCATACTTGCAATGCCACGAATATTCTCTTAAACCAGCGGCAAACTCTGACACAGTTTCCTCGCTGCTTTGTACCCGCTGGTTAAACTTATGCCGCTCCACAATGACTGATTTTTGTGGGCTAAAGTAGGTACGTAGTTTCTCCTTTATTTGCACTAACATACATTCATTGGTTCGCATAAATTTCTGATGACCTCATACGTCTCCTTGCCTACGGACGATAACAATATTGCTTTCTTCTTTGTTTCCTCCGCAGCATTGTTTCCCAGATCCAACACGACGAAATAGTCTTGCAGTCTTCCCTCATACTACACCCAGTCGTTCACCCCCTACAAAAACTTTTCCATAAGATTTGGCATCCTCGTTGCCAATTGTAATGACTGCTGGTTCACTAGTGATGCAGAAGCGTCACTGCCTTGTATTGGCGGGAATATCCATAAAACAATATAGTACAGAAAAGGCACAAAAACAAAAGAGATACTAAAGCGCATACTCTACAAAAGTAACATTTTTTCTTCGAATGTTTGTGACTCTGTGTACACTTCAGCATTTGCTTCACACACATTGTCATTTTCAACTATGTTTTATCAGGGTCTCCTAACACATTTGAAGCCAAGATTTCTGTGAAATGATTGACCCATTAGTTTCCAATCCATTTCTCTGTCTTTGTTTCTTTGTATTTTCCATTATTTTCCAATACATATCAGTTATATAAGTGCCAGACAGCTCCCTGGCAGGACAGTGTTACTCGTGAGTGTGAGACCTAGCGCATCCAGATCTTGAACTCTACCGGCTCTTCCCTAGCCTGTTCTGCTATTCAGAAGGATTTTTCCTGTGCCTTGCAGAGGCAAGTATAAGTGGCACTTTAGTGGAATTGTGGAAATATTTAGTTCATTTGAAAAACTAATTTATTTTAATTACTATTTCAGTAAAAATTCATCATACGATGAATAGAAGGGAACAATATTGTCCATCACGTTCCGCTAAACTAGCTCCATTGGAAGGTAAGACGATACATGATTGAGAATTGTTTTAGAAAATCATTTTTATTTTTTCCAAAGCAAAGTTTCATGGCTCCTATGTTTTTCAGAATGACATCAATCAGTGAGCGAGATATTCTTTAAATTTTGGAGGATCCAGACATTGATGAAGATGACGATATTCTTGATGATTCTTTGATTTCATCCTGTTCCGGTGATTATGTAAATGAGGCCTCGGAAGAGGACGACATACTTGAGGGATCCAAAGATTCTGACAGTGATGAAGTTCTGAGCACAGTGGAGTATGTAGGAAAAGACAGCGCTACGTGGTCATCTGCTGCCCATCCAACAGGACGAAGTCGGCAATGCAACATTATAAAAGGCCCCATGGGTAAGGTTATCCTTCCTCCCGCCATGGTAATAGAGGAACCTCAGCATTCATTCATGCTTTTCATGACTCCATCTATGATAGATTCAATTGCAAATTATACAAACAGAGCAATCTTCAAAGCAAATAAATTGGCAGCCATGCGGTAGGAAGGGAATATGTTTTCATTGGTCTCTTATTAACTGCACGTCACCTAAAATCAAATTATTGCAATTATGAATCACTCTGGGATAAAATATTTGGGCCTCCAATTTTTAGAGCTACAATGAGTCTAAATAGATTTAAATTTTTCCTAAGATTGTTGCGGTTTGATGACAAAAATATGCAAATTGAGCATATAAACAAAGATAAGCTCGCCCCTATTCGAGACTTATGGGAAGAAGTAAATGCTTTACTGAAGAAATATTATATTCCGGGGGAAAATTTGTCTGTTGATAAGCAACTAGTGCCCTTTCAGGCAGTACATATATGCCTTCGAAACCTGACAAATACGGAATGAAAATATGGTGGCTTTGTGACTCAAAAACATTCTATCCTTTGTGCGGTATACAATATTTAGGCAAAGTTGAAAGAAGGGCACACAATTTGGGATCACCAGTTGTTTTATCACTGACAGAAATGTTCAATGGAACAAATTGCAATGTTACTTGCAATAATTATTTCACTGGCCTGTACTTAGCTAAAACTCTTCTGTCTAATGGCCTAACAATGGTAGGTACTGTGAGAAAAAATAAAAGGTTCATTCCTGCTCCATTTCTCCCCAGCTGAGCAAGAGAAGAGAATTCCTGTTTTTGGGTTCCCTAAAGATGCCACACTTGTATCATATGTGCTCAAAAAGGGAAAAGTGTAATTCTCCTTTCAACAATGCACCATGCTTGAGTTATCTCTGAGAATGGAAAACCAGATATAATATTGTATTATAATGATACAAAAGGGGGGGTGGACTCATTAGACCAACTTATTCATGAATACTTGGGTAAAAGAAAATCCAATCGTTGGCCTTTCGTTTATTTCATGAATGGAATACATGTGTGCGGCATTGCTGCCTACATTGTGTGGTGTTATCTAAATCCAAAATGAAATGAGAACAATAAAGACAAACAGAGTTTATTTCTTATTTCACTCGCTGAGGCTTTGGTAAAGCCTCAAATTCAATCTAGGAGTTTTTTGGGATTGCAGCAGGTAGCAAAAAGGGTAATGGCAGTATTTTTTAACTCCTCGGAAAAAACTGCTGCTGAAACGGTTAACCTAGTAAAAAGGTGTTACATGTGTCCATCCAAAAAGAGTAGGGTACAAAAACAATTTTGTAAGAGATGGAAAAAGAGCACAGCTCTTTTACTGTTATATGTGATAATTGTGAAACCTAATGGTAAACAAATGCACTATCATGTGGAATTATTATGAAATTTATATAAGAATACCTAGATTGTATAAGAATCAAAATAAATAAATATAAACTAAAAAATTACACTACTATTTATTTGTGCTGCTATCATTTTGATAGGTGAGCCTTTTAGGCTAACCGCAACCAGTTATGTCAGTGAAATAGCTTGCCCGGAGTAGGGTTAATATGCATTAACTCACATGGTACAAAAGGTACAAAAAGGGTTGGCACACAGCAGTCTCGGGATGAGCACAAAAAAAAACTAAAGAGTTAAATAATTCACTTCTGCTAACCAGGGGGAAATGCAAAAATAGTGGGGGCATACCCTATCCCAAGGGGATGACACATTTCTATAGCACTTACTACACCTCCCCTTGAGCCAATAAGGGATTAAGGACACCACACTTATACTCTCTACTATAAGTTCACAGGAAACAGAAAAAAAACATAATCACAACCTCACTTACAGCAAGATAAATCCTTCAGTCCAATTTGATACAAACTTCTTTGGGTTTGGGACCACTGAGGGCCTTTGTTAATATGTCAGCTGCATTTAGGCCAGAGTGGACATGTTGAAAGTGAACTATACCCTTCATAGACACGTCATGACATACATGGAATTTGATATCAACATGTTTGGACCTTTCATTAGTTAATTCCTCTTGTGCAAAAAAATATAGAACCTTCATTGACACACTTAATGGTATGTACAAGGTAATCGCAAGAAATTACTGTAACAGAGTTCAAAGAATAGGTTCTTCCAAAAAATCACTTCATTTGTTGCCCTAGCCATAGAGATATACTCAGCTTCCATGGTGGACTGAGCTACAAGTCCCTGTTTCTTGCTTTTCCTGCTATTGGCAGCTCCTAGCATTTCAATCATATCACTGAATGACTCCCTATCAGTCGAGTTCTTTCCATAGTCAGAATCACAGTACACTTCCACACCTCTATCTTGCTTGGTATACACCAAAGACAAATTAACACTCTCTTTAACATATTGGAATAAATGCTTCACAGCAGCCCAATGTGTTCCGCAAGGGGTTGAACAAAATTGACTCAAGTAACACACTGCAAATGAGATATCCAGGCAGCTGTTATTAGCAACATACATCAAACATCCAATACCACGTCTATGAAGACCTTCACTGACCTCACAATCTTCAACAGATTCATATTCAGAAAGTGATTTTACATTACATCTTAGGGGATTACTTTTACCTTTGTCTTCATTCATCCCAAAGTCATGTAGGATCTGGTGGATGTAGGGTATTTGGTCAAGCGCTGCAGTTTGGGGATCAGGTTTACTGAATCTCTAAGAGATGAAATTGGACAGGACTCCTAAGTCTCTAATTTCAATTCTTTTACACAATTCACACTTGAACTTATGTATAGTCCCCCCCTTACCCCACAGAGTAAAATCGTCTACATACTAAACTACTAAGAGCTGATTATTGGGAACATAATATAGCCAAGGATCTACAGTACATGACTTAAGGCCTAGGTCATACAAAATATGTTTTGAAGTTTCATGCCTTTCTTAACCAGACTGCTTTAAGCCATATAAACATTTCACTAACTTACAAATGGTCTTACCTGTGCTACCAATAACAAAATGCTCTGGCTGTTCCATGTACAAATTTTTGGTTAGTCTACCATTTAGATATGCAGATAGGACATCTACATGATCTCCCTCCAAATTCAGTTCAACAGATAGAGCAAGCATGGCCCTAATGGTCTTCTTCATAATAACTGGGCTATATTTCTCCTGGAAATCATGGAATGGATGCTGTCCCTCCTGCTTCTTTTCTACTGGTCCTTGCTGAGGGCGGGGGCCGCTGGATTGGCCACCAAACCATGGCTTCTGGTGCTCCTTACTGAAGTGGGCTAGGGCATGAACTTACTCCTCCTGCTGTTGGTTCTTGTTCTTCTGCATGCGATTCTCCTCCTGGTGCATTTGCGATTTAACGTAGTCAACGGTAAGTGTGTCCTCCTCCCCTTCCATGGACCGAATAAATGCTTCATACTCCAGAAGGGGCAGTCCACAAAGTAAAAGGTTGCAGGAAACTTTGTCCAGAAATACAAGTCCTCTATTGGCTACTTTTCTGATCAGTTGCT
Organism: Ceriagrion tenellum; assembly: GCA_963169105.1. Taxonomy (NCBI): domain Eukaryota; kingdom Metazoa; phylum Arthropoda; class Insecta; order Odonata; family Coenagrionidae; genus Ceriagrion; species Ceriagrion tenellum. The sequence continues at coordinate 87,430,492 of OY720644.1, forward strand.
GAACTTTGGAAACTTTTACTTGTACAGGGACATCACTCAGTTTGTTACAGGTCACTAGTTCTTCTAGATTCAAGATAGTGTCCAGCAATTTTTACGTACTGTTCAATTCCTCTTAAAGAGTCCATGTCTCCTTAGCATGCATACATTCTCCTATGTTTTCCAGCAAGGAATCATACACATGTTTTAAGAAAAGGGCTCGGGCCTTACGATTTGCGAGAGATTGTTCTACGGTTAGGTCCGCTTCCGTGATATTCTCACATCCTTCACGACATCAGCCATTTTGTTGTACTGAACTGATGCAATCATTTAACTATGAGTTTTACTTCTAATTACTCCGTTACACTTTGGCACTTACTCTCAACTCAGCCTGCACTGGGCCCATAAGCTGAGGGGATGGCTACTAGTCCTCTTTCTCCTTATTGTGGAAGTGCTGAGAGAGACACCACATTTTATGAAGCGAGACCTTAATGTGCACCAACTCAGATGGTACATAAGGTACACAGAGGCTCAGCACACAGCAGTATCGGGATGAGTGCAAAAAAAAACAAAAGAGTTAACAAATTCACTTCTGCTAACAAGAGCTAAATACAAAAAAGGGAGGGAAAACTCAATCCAAATAAGATCACACTTCAATAGCACTTACTACAGTGGCTATATACAGGAGCCTAAAACTCATTATTCCTTTATTCCATTATTTTTCTTTACTCTTTATGGCACAAGTATTGTAATATTTTTAAGTGATTCTAACTTCTCAATATTATTAGGTCCCATTGGTGGTGAATATGATAAAGATGAGTGCCTTTAGAAGATATATTGTAGCTTACTCAATTATCCAATTACATATACAAAGTGGTTGGAGCTGAGTGTCTGACTCTTTACAACTCCTTTTTCTGTATTTGTCATTTGTGTCCTGATGTGATTGCACAGCTATTGTTTGTTAAGCAGTTTTTTTATTGATAAAGGTTGTCATGGGTGATGGGTTGCCTGATGCAGTGTGCTGCGAGTGTTTAAGAAAGCTGATGGAATTTAATGAGTTCAGAGAGATGTGTTTAAAGTCTGCGGCAGAGCTTAGGAAAAGCACAAGGGTGGCTGGTTTAAAGGTGAGTGCATTGGTGTCAATGACATTTGGTTGTCCAAGAATATTGATGTATACATTTCTGCCATGAACTTGACCACTACCTCTATTGGATGGCCTCTAGCTTCAAAAAGACACATCATGGCTGGTTGTTACTGTTTACATAGAAATATATGTCCTAATGCGGCTTTTCCTATCATACACACACCTGCACAGATATAAATCATTAGCAACACATTCCTCCCAAACAAGTACCCCTCAGCTCTTCATGGGTTGAGACAAGCATTGAACTGTCTCATGAAGTACAATTCCTATGCTACTGTGGATGCACTTTCATCCTTTAGGCTGACAGTAGAGGTTTTCTTGCTTGTTAAGCAAATGAATGCATGATGTCATTTCTTTTTACACATATTGCTGGTTAACTCTTTTGCTAGAGATGAAGAAAGTGCACATTTGAGTATTTACTGGGCTTTTGTTCTTTCCAATTTCGCTACTCATAGGTATTTTGCGTATTTCAAAAATACTGTAGGATGCTGCATAATTCTTTCCCATGCTCCACTCAGAACTATGTACCACTGTGTTCAGCTAACACTCTTCTTCTGCCCGACCCACTCTTGGTTCTTTTGATGGGAGCATCAAATCTGGATTCATCTGTAAGCTCTGACAGCACTTCATCCCATAAACCTGCTGGATTTCAGTCTCAGTTCTTCTCTGGTGATGCCATATCTGCTATAATCAGCAAGACGATACAAATCTGCACTAAACTCATCCTGATTGTCCCTAACATTGCATACCTAGGTAAAGTTCGCTTGTTTGTGTAATGCATTCATATAACCTTCATACCTTATATCCAATACTCAGGAAACCTGCCTGAATTCTATCTTTTCTTCTTCTGTCAGTGCAAAATCTGCCAACATGTTGTCTGCTCTTTCTCCCATTGTCTTGGATAACATGTTCACACACTCTTTCTCACTCTGATGAGTAAAACCTGAGGTTCAATTATACCTTTCCCATTGTTGAGATAAATGCAGCCATTCTTCAAAAAAATAGATAAAATATTTTGGTTGTTCATAAATGACTTGATGGACAAAATTATGAATGCATATCTATGGTACTCCTGTAGCTGTAGACTATGCTGCCATTTTTGTCTGCTCACTCTCACCTATGATTTTGTATCCCAACACTTTATTTACTTTTCATTTGGCAAAGATTTTGCATATTTCTTAAGTCTTCAAACCGCTTCCAACTAGTTATGGCCTTAAGTTCAGTAGCTTAATTGTCTCTCCCCAGTAACCAATTGTACAACCTCTCACTACAATGGGGTGACAAGGGAGACTGTATCCAAGGCCACACTCCATTTATGCTCATTTAAAGCATAGCATGATACTGGTACTTAGGCTTCCACAGTGATTTATTGAGGTCAGTTTATTTGGGTTTTTCCTGTGTTGCTTCATGTTAACGGACAACAGTTTAGCTAATGTTACAGCTAGCGTCGTCAGGTCCTGAATTCGGGACTTGACCTCCCCAGCTGTTACATTAGCGAAACTGTTGTCCGTTAACATGAAGCAATGCGGGAAAAACCCGAATAAACTGACACCATAGCATGATACTCTATAAAACCCATATTCAATAACCTTGTTGTTTGTTGAGAAGATGATCAACTATTGACAAAAGCAATCCTTTTGTTTGTAAAGTAGTAGATAAACTTGATATATTCTCTCCTCCAGATTGAGGAAGAAGAAGAAGAGGGCAATCCAAGTAAACTGCTGGTGGATGAAGTGTCTCACATGGGGGAGCTCTGTATTCAGGATGTGTCCTCGGAGAGACCTGTGCCTGGTGTTGTGTGTGTACCCATTGAGATGGAAAATTTGGTGAGGACTGAAATGCTGGTCACTGCATCAACCCAGTGAATATTTCTGGTTGGAAATTCCATCTCGCTGCCTGGAGTTGTCTCCATTTCTCATTCATACATCCTGAGAACATTTGGCCTATAATCAGGGGAACTGTTTCTTGAATGCTGTCATAAAATTATTTTTTCCATCAATCAGAAAACTTAGATAAGATTAATGAAATACAATCCAAAATGAATATGTTTATCAAAGCCCACGTGGCCCCTTTTCTGAAATAAATTAATTATTAAAAGAATTGCCTAATATTAAGAATTATTGTGACAGGTTGGAAATGTGGGCAGGTTGTTGTAGCATGCTACTTCAACCTAAAAGTAATTGATTACAAGTAGCAATTTCTTTCCGAAAATCAGGTAGTCACTGCTATAAGTATATTATATTGTAATCATAATCTCTTGAATATAACAAAATTTTAATCTTAGAGCTATATTAAGGTAGCTACTGATGTTACTTCAGATCCTAACCATGATATTAATCAATGAAAAAATTGTAGAAAGAACTTAGTCATGAAATCTTTCATCAAATTTTTCTAATCCTTTTGCATAACATAATACAGTAGAGTCTTGATTTTACGTAACTCCTTGGGACCCAAAAATGGGATGTTATGTAAAATCAAATTATGTAAAATCAAGATATTAGCGGATTTTGAAAAATATGCTAAGATTTCACAATGTATGAGAACACAATGATGTTGAAACTATTTTCATTACAAAGAGATCATACATACATATATATTACACTGTAGAAAATAAAACTATTTTGATTGTGGTGGAGAGATAATTATATTTTAAATAAAAACGTACAATAGAATTTTAGAACATATTCATAGCTTTTTGGCTGCTCAGGCAAAGTATAGATATGGCATTTAAACATGTGGCTAAATCAAGTGTGTACATAATTAAAAAATCATGCCTGTGGGAGAGTATGAATTGAACTGAGAGATAAAATTTAAAAATAAAGGTTATCCAAAATAATTAAATATAAAAGTACCCCGCTCAATAAAAGTTACATAGCATTGCATAGCAAACAAATAAACTGCCTGGGTAAAATGAAAATGAAGAAAAACCCATCTGAAAGTAAAATTTAATTTATGGAATTGTCTTTTTAAAATATCTTGTGATGTTTTTTTGCACTTTTAACCGTTCCATTTTTGAGTGGATTACTTGTTCAATTTTTCTTAAATTATCTTTAAAATCATCATCAACTTCGTGAAGTAATCCGAAATGATGCAAGGTATTTAATGCCTGGAGGATGTCTTCTTTTTTTGGTTCTGGGATGACCTCATCACTTTCATCTTCTTCATCGTCACTCAGAACTTCATGGCTACAACCTGGAACTGGCTCCTGAGTATCTCCTTCATTTGTTTGTCCAGAACTTGTCAGGGTGCCATCATCAAGCGCTATGTATTCTTCTATACTTGAAGTCTGTGGTGCTCCCAAACGATTATAATAGTCAGCAAAATCGCTGGCTAAGCCCAGTCTTTGAGATGCAGTGGCTTCAGCGACTTCCTGTGAAAATATTTTTCACTATCTTTAGTTTTCACTTACCACAGTCAGTGATTCTCAATTGCTATTATTAATAAAATAGTACATACCTGCACATTCACTGAACCAGTATCGGATGGAGGAAAGCCAGCAGCACGCCAGCAATTTACTATAGTTTCAGTAGTGACAGATTTCCAAGCAGTATCCAAGGCCCTTATAGCATGTAAGAGGGTCCACTTGGGTAACTCTACAGTTTTCCCTATTTCTATGAAAAAAATTGTTTTAAAAGGTGAGTATTCATTAAAAATTATTAAAACAATCATATTAGGCAAGATAATTCCTTTCCTGAACTCCCATTGTATAGATTTTGAACATCTCACTGCATTTTAATGTTGCAAAAACTCACCAATCCACCGAAGATGATGACTTAGGAGTTCCTTTCTGTAAAAAGTCTTGACATTCTGGATGATGCCTTTGTCCAATGGCTGAGACTTGCTGGTGGTGTTTGGAGGCAAGAATACAAGCTTTACATTGGAAAAGTCCTCATCTAACCTGTGGCAGCTTGCATTGTCAGTAATCAGCAGCACTTTCCTGTTTTCACAACTCATTTTCCGATTAAATCTTTGTATGGTCCTTTCAAAAATTTGTCGATTCATCCAACTTTTATTGTTGAATTCATAAAAGACTGGAAGATTATATTTACTTATATTTCTGAAACACCTAGGGTTTTCGTATTTTCCTATGAATACAGGCTTTATTTTTTCTGTGCCTGATTTGTTGACAAAAAGTCCCACTGTCACCCGAACTTTGCTTTTTTTTCCACCATGGCACTTCATTCCTTTGATGGCCAATGTATGCTCAGGCAATGCTTGGTAAAAAAGAGCCATTTCATCAAAGTTGAAAATATCACATGGGCTATATTCACTGATAATTTTTTCATTCATTGTGTGCCAGTCGTTCAACACATCCGTATCAACCTCCTCTTCCTCACCACATACCTTCAATGACACAATGTTGTATCTTCTTTTAAAATTTGAAAGCCAGCCAATGGATGCTTTGAAATTCTCAATGTTCATCCTCAACGCAATTTCTTCTGCTTTCTGCTGCAGGATGGGCCCATTTAAAGGGACATTTGCTTCCCGACATGTAAAAAAGAACTCGCACAATGCTTTCTCAAGTTCTTCAAACTTGGCTCCCTTGAGGGTTTTCCTATGTAAATGTTTCCCTGAATGTACCGCTGCTTCCAGATCCTTCCTTCCTCTCAGAATGCTGGACAGAGTTGAGACTGGTACATTGAAGTGGTCTGCCAGTTCCGACAAGTTCTTCTCTTTCTTGTCAAATTCTGCGATCATCTTGAGTTTTTCTGAAAGGGAAATCACCCTTCTCCGTTTTTTTGGTGGTGCTAGATCCATGAACCTTTTTTATTTTATACTAATCAGGAGAATTGAATGCAAATATATAATGGAGAAAATTTCTCCTTTTTGCGCTCTTCCGCCTCTGAGTAAGAATGACCCCTAGATGCGGTAGCCTTGACTGTCGCACACCACTGTATATGGAGGAACTGTGGGCGAAATGTGTCCTCCTTCACCTCAGGCAGCAGCATCTAAATATCATCGGCCGGGCAGTCGCTTGACTCTGAATCGACAAAATGTTATCAGCACTTTGTTATGATCTGGCGAAACTCCCTGTCCGGGCTAGTCGGAATGACAATGTCGCATTTGATGATCCAGCACCTATGTTTTCGTCGCTGAAAAGTGTTGCTTGCGCCCACTGAAATCTATCTGCAAAATCGCTACGCGTCGCACCAATGCATAGAAATGTCGTTGTAACACTTTTTCGCACTTGTTAGAAAGCTGTCAGTTCATCCGTTTCGATGAGGATGATTCATTAAACTCATATTAAATTTCGTCAGTGAGAATTCTACAAAGGCATAACTAATAAATCCAAGCGACATTATGAACGGTAAAATTTCGTATCCGCCCTTTCGCAGCGAACTTAACCGTGCAACACGTAGATTTTTCAATTGAGGCATAAGAATGTCATTAATAACCGGCGTAGATCTTTTCACGCAAGAGAACGAAAGGCATTTCAACACGGCTAAGCGAGATGCAAGCAAGCAAAAAAAGTGTTGGCTGCTGAAGCCCGCTAAAGGTGGCCCAACTCCTCCCCCACTAGTGGAGGCCACCTGGGTCGAAGCGAAGCTGGGCGGGGGTATACAATTACAGATAAGGCGGAGTGATCTTCTCGGGTTACTCCCTTCTCTTTCTCGCTGAATGAGCCGCGCCCAGATGAATTTCGTCTTGCTCAGGAATAAGAGACGAAGACTTCTTTGGTGAGGGGGAGGGGGGTCTTTTGGGGAAAACCTGTTGAGATACGTCAATTGTTTAGACCCGACTGAGGGATCGACCATAAAAATGACATCTTTATCTTTTCCCCACTTCGCCCTTCGCTGGACCCTTCAGTGGCCTGCGGGCAGGGGTAATGTCCAATCTTTCGTCGAAGCATGGTAGATGCCTTCACTGAGTGTCCGTGGTCAAGCATTTGTTTACATAGTCGGTGGATATATAACGATAGCGATAAGTATCACAATATTTGTAGCATGCTGGGAAAATATAAGCTCAGAGTTACATTTATTAAGTTTTTTCATGTGGATTTCCACATTTTAAACGGAACTCTATTTTAAAATAATTATCGAGAGTTCATTTTACCAGAAGATTGTTAATAATAACGATAGAGTTCCGTTTAAAATTAATAAATGCAGAACGAAACATTAGGTATGAACCGCTGGGCCTGTATTTTCATAGTAGGCGGCAAATATTTTTAGTAAATGCACGCGAATAGTTAGCCGTGAGTGGGGATGGTACGGAGAAGAGGGTCGTTATCGCACCTCTGCCCAGTAATCGAGGAAAGGGTCCGGCTTCCCTGACTTGTGATACAAGATAGACAAGGAGTATATCTGTGGGATTCCTTGCCAAGAGTGAGTTCCGTACGGAGGAATACAAGGACATGCTCACGGTACTAATGACAAGGGGAGCATTTTTCAATGCAAGACTCCGGCGCGAACGGGTACTTGAAAAAAGCGCAGGTAGCATCTACGATAACATCAATTGTAACTATCATTTATTAAAAATCGTAATTTCTTTGTCTTGAATTACACTGTGTTCGCTATCACTTTCATATTCCTTGGTCCTTCTATTCAATTTACTTAAAAATTTTAGCTAACCCAAACCGTGTATCTAATTCCGCTTAAAGCTCTAGATTGGAAAAGTGCAGACAACGCAATCAAAACAGACCTATCTACCTAGACATGGGGAAGTTAGTGAGTGAACATGTTTATACCCGAAAAATTTGTTGCCAAGCATTTAAGCGAGTTTTAGCCATCTGATGCCATCAATTGTGATGTTTTATAAAATACTACGATGTCATCTATCTTCCCAATTTCCTCAGTTGTTGGCATTGTCCGTTGAATACAGTACGGACAAAAATTGTTCGTACTTTATTCCACTCAGCAACATGCGCAAGTGTCAAGACACGCGTGCTTATAGGTGACCCTAAATCGAGCTTCATTTCATCACTCGGAACAGCTGACAAGGTTGCTATCTCAAGGTCATAAACCAATTTTTGCGTGAGCATTCCGGGATTCTGGCACTACTATCATAGCGTAAACAAGTTAACACCTTGAACCCAAAACTTTTCGTGCTGAAAGATGGGTAAATAAAATAATAATATACATGCCATCAAAATTCAATATATTGATTCGTTACAGTTAATTTCACAGTAGTACGGCATAAATTGAAGATTTTGGGTAAGAATCTGCTGGATTTTGCTGAAGTTTCTTTAAGTTCTGCTGTTTCATTACGTAAAATCGAATTGATATCTCCTCTGGGGACCAAAATAGCCTTACGTAAAATCGTTACATCGAATTTACGTAAAATCAAATAATGCTTCCATAAGAATTATACAGGCGTCGGCCGGGACCGCTCGTTCACTTGCGTAAAATCAAATTTTACGTAAAATCAGGTTACATAAAATCGAGATTCTACTGTATGTTGTTATTTGAGTAAACATAACTTTAGAGTCTTATTTTCCTTTCTTCCCAAGAGTGCACCAAATTTTTTAAGTTCTTGACTTGATTTCTTAACCTTCAAGGAGGTGGAAAACGGTAACTAACTGTAACATACGACTGTTACATGGTCTAGAAAATCTATATAAAGTGTTATAAATAGGTGAGACATCAGGGATACAGGTATGGAAACAATAGGCAATCAGTTGACACCTTTGTTGTAAACTGACTGTTACTGTTATCATCATAGTTACTTCTAATTTATTAGAATTAAAAGATATTAATTTGGTATACATCAGGAAAAAGGAATAGCCTCTTGATCAGTGTAAATGTAATTTTTGGATGTTTTAATGTAATTAATTTTTTGTGCAATCCATTGTCCAGGTTGATATTAAGGAAGAAGTTGACTCAAATGAGTCACTGGAAGAAAGTGATTACGGAAGGGGTTTCGATGCATCTGAAGAGAGACCTCTATCAGATATAGCACATGATCCACTACAGGTGGGTTGAATTGTGAGTGAGGTTGCTCTGGACATTGCATATCGGCCTTTTTGTTACATCTGCAGAGATCATTATTTCTCATATAATTGTATTTCGTGAATTGTATTCAAAGAGCTGGGTTGTAAGGTAAGTGAGATTGCTTTGGATAATGCAGGTCTTCCTTCCTGTTACATCTGCAGAGATAAATGATTCTCATATAATTATGTTTTGTGATGCATTTTCAATGAACTGTGGAACTCGCTGTGCAGTAACTTAGTCAGTCATCCGCTAGTTCCTCTATCTCATATTGCATACAATCCACTACAGATGGGTTGTATGGTGAGATTGCTCTGGATAATGCAGGTCTTCCTTCTTGTAACATCAGCAGAGATCAATGATTCCCATGTAATTATGTTTTTTGACATATTTTCAAAGAACTGTGGAACTGGCAGCCCAGTAACTTCATCAGAGTCATCTGCTACATGTCACACAATTCCGTAAATACACAGTGGGAAATCATTCAGTTCCAAGTCCCAGTTCAAGTGAATGATTGTTCCACTTTGAATTCCGCATGATTTTGTGATATATTCCTCATGGAAAGAAAATTTGCCTGTTACCAGTGAAACCATGATGGAATTCACTTGGTGCAGTATGATTTTTTCATGACGTATTGATTGAGCAAAGAAAATTTTCATTTTACCTTAAAACTATACAGCCAACTTACTCTACCGTTTTACTAATGTTTTCAATGTGGTTCTTAAAGTTATGAATGCATTGTTATTACATTAATTTGTAAGCATATATATCTCAGTTAATTTCTCTGTTATATCAAGAATATGCTGTCTGTGGGTGGTCTTTTTATCTAAATTGGCTGTGCATTTTTTCCTCTGGGTTGATTTGAAGAGAGGATAATTCAGTCAAATCAGTGCGTGAAGAAGAAATGTACAAATGCGAGAACCTTAATGTGGGTGAAGCAAGAGAGAGACCTGCATGCGATGTTGTGTGTACACCCCTTGACATGGGAACTTTGGTTGGAGATTTTCCATTGTAGATAATTGAACATCAAGTGAACCATATTCTCTTGTTTAATAGAGTGGAGAAGAAAAGGTGTAATAAGCTTCGTTTATGCGTCTGTGATTAAGTGGCAATAGAAATGCCTCTTAGCAATGCATCTTTCTCTGTGAGAATGTTATTAATATCTATTGGTGTCCTTGACATTTAGATGAATTGTTCGTGTGAGTAAAATTCTTTCTAAACTAGGTGATGTGTCCTCTCTTTCAGATTGATGTAAAAGAAGAGTTTGACTGTAGCAATTCCCTGGGGGAAGAAGAGAGTTACGGAGGGGAGAATCTTGGCCAGGATGAATCCCGAGAGAGAGCTGTGAATAATGCTGTACGTGATCCCCTTGAGATCGGAAATCTAGTGAGGACAATGAAAATCTCTTTGAGAATGATTTGCCATGATTTATATATTCATTCAATTATCAATGTAAAATATTTTTTTACCGATCTACCCAAATTTCCCAGTGTGGGAAAAATTGAAGTAAACAGAGTGTATCCCTAAGTTTAGGGTTTTCCTGAGCTTTCACATTACTTTTTGTGACATAACGTAATGTCTTTACGATGAAAATTCATGGCTGAATGAGTTTCAATTGATGTTGAATGCTAGCTAGTAACCTTGTAATTCTGGAGGATATGTAGAGAAATATATTTTTTAATTATGTTATGACCTTATGTGTATAAAATTTGATGAATACATCATTCAATTTATTTACAGGTGGGTGGCTGCAATATGAAGAAAAAGGGAGTTGAAAAAAATCAAATCTGTGATAGGAAAGAGTATGCCTGTAATCATTGTGCATTTAAGCATAATGATGTAATGGAAAATAAGGTCCATACGTGTGGCCATAATGTTAATGAGAGGACATCAGTGGGTAAATCACCAGAGGAAAAAAATGCCCATGAAGGGTCTTCATTAAAATGTACCAAGGTTCAGCTGAAATCATTTAAGTGTGAAACATGCGGGAAGAGCTTTGCTCACAAAAGTAGTCTAATGCAACATTCAGCTTTGCACATGGGACTGAAACCATTCAAGTGTCAAACGTGTGGGAAGGAATTTACTCAAAAGTGTAATCTAGTGACACATTTAGGTGTACACAAAGGACTGAAACCATTCAAGTGTGAAACATGTGGGAAGGATTTTGCTCAGAAAAGTAAACTAGTGACACATTTCGTCCTACATAGTGGACTGAAACCATTTAAGTGTGAAACATGTGGTAACAGCTTTGCTCACAAAAGTAGTCTAACACAACATTTAGCTTTGCACACAGGACTGAAATCGTTCAAGTGTCAAGTGTGTGGGAAGGAATTTGCTCAAAAGAGTAATCTAGTGACACATTTCGCCTTACATAGTAGACTGAAACCATTTAAATGTGAAACATGTGGGAAGAGCTTTGCTAAAAAGGGTAATCTAGTGACACATTTTGCCTTACATAGTGGACTGAAACCATTTGAGTGTGAAACATGTGGGAAGAAATTTGCTAAAAAGGGTACTTTAATGATACATTTTGCCTCACATAGTGGACTGAAACCATTTAAGTGTGAAACATGTGGAAAAAGCTTTGCTCACAAAAGTGGTCTAATGCAACATTCAGCTTTGCACACGGGAATGAAACCGTTCAAGTGTCAAGCATGTGGGAAGGAATTCGTTCAGAAGTGTAATCTAGTGACACATTTAGGTGTACACAGAAAACTTACTCTTCACTAATCATGGCGGCATTTGGGATAGCTTCCGCGTTGTCTTTTTTGTGATGATAGTTTTGTGAGCGTTCCAGCTAGCTTCTTCATGTCCAAAAGGCTCACAATGTATTTTGGCCACAGTATACCTATAGCACGGCGGAGGGTCAACAGTGATTTACTCTCCTTTCTCAGAATATTTCAATTACTTTCATTAATCAGTGGAAGTAGTGTCTCCTTTACAATAATTTTCGCCTCCTCCAAATTCATGTTGCGTGTTGGTCTGCTCCATGTGTGCTCTGAGGTGGGCAGACCAGTTCGGTTATCTATTTTTGATAACTCTTTGATGTTTCCATGTCTTTTTTCCAGAAAAATCACATTTTGATACCTGTCATCACAGCTGAAAATAGCTCCCATTCGTCCTTCCAAGATTAGATAATACCATTATTTAATTATTAGAGTATTTTCTTCTCTATCTCTTTTAGTTTTTTAAAAACTATATTACGTTAAGGTGAATGTCTGGTTTTTCTATTCCCAAAGTCTCTGTGAATTCCATTGCCTGGAGAGGGAAAAAATATGTCTACCTTATTTCTCCCTCAGATCCCTGATGTTAGTGATGGCTTTGGCAAAATGTAAATTCATAACATCAAGTTGTCAACCTTTATTAAATGAATTTAAAACGTACTTTTGAAAAATCAAATGATTGGTTATTGTTGAGCACCTGCAAATAAAACCATGTTGTTGTTTGACGATAATGTTGCTGAGAAATGGGCTAATAAAATATTGTATCAGTGATTGGAATATTTTTGCCTATAATTGTCTGTATTGAGAGAGGTTTATATTTATTTGCCTCACCCCTACCCCCTAATTTAAAAGTTTGGACATTATCTCCAAGTTTTAGTCAATTAAAATTTACTATTCCTATGGATAATGACCAGTTAAAGAGAATAAACAGTGAGTACATGATGAAGTAGGGAGACAGTACTTCAATAGTGCTATTGGGACTCCGTCCGGGTCACTTCCTTTACTAGAATTTAAATGCCGGAGCTTCTCTCTAACATGTGATATGTGTCCTTGAAAGTAAAGTCACAAAAGTGTGATATCATGCAAGGACTCACACATCAGTCTTTTATTTCAAACACTTAAGTCTTCGTCCTCTTGGTGTTATGTCTGTCTTTTGAAAAATTGTCTACCATAGTATTTTCAGGCAGATAACGCAGAAGTGGAAGAATTTAATTAAGATGCATGGAGCAATCTTATGCTAATAAAAAAGAAAAATATATATTTTTTACATATTCAATTATCTGCATCTAAAGTAAAAATTCTTTGTTTTATAAGCAATGAAAAATGCCTTTTTTATTTCTAAAAATTCCTCTCCTGCGCAAAGAAATAAGATATAAAAAGTAATATTATCATTGAAGAAAAGCAATTTATGAAGATTGAAAATTGTTCGAGTGGAGTTGCCCATTACCAAACAGTTAATTTTGGAGAGGTAACCATAAGAGAAAAAAGGAAGGGAATTGGAAACGAAGTGGCGAATTCATTGGTATTGTATGGTATTGTTTATCCGTCACGTCGCTTTAAGGTTCCCTCCAAAAAGCGACAATGCGGTGAAGAGACGATGGTCATCCTGTGTTACATGGGTGATCCCCAAGAGACATGGATGTTGTGGGATTCCATGTAATGACACATGTGTCCCATAATAACCAAATTCCAACAGAAAGAAAGGGAAATTCTTTATTTAAGGCAATTTTTTATTTAAATTATGCAGAGCACAATCACATTTGATTAAAACTTCCATTAACTAACATGTCGATGGAGGTAAGGGCTAGAATTGGGCCAAGGCTAGAATCTACAGCACTGTTAGCTATAGCAGGCTTATTTCATATATTAAGGCTCTTTTTCTCCATTATGGTAGGCATACAAGGATAAACAATATTAATTCTTGGCCCCATGGAATTGTGAGACATGGATGTAGCGAATGCCCAAGGTAGCTAGAGGATAGTATTACTAATTTCATGTCAGATTTCCCTCCTCAATGGTGAGATACATTTGAATTCTGCACTTACATGAGATAGAATCAATTAACCATCAGTGCTTGCTCATGTGCATGCCCTTTGCAAAAGATGCACTTGAAACTACCACAAAAACTTAACTGTTAGCTACAAGTTCATTTTTTTGTATTTTATCTACCAGAGCAGGTACTGAACTGGATCGTGAAAGGAAGACAATAGCGAGTTAGGCAAGGAAAAAGTAACAATATTATTCTTGTATTTTTCCTATATCACACAAAAAATTGTGAATATTACTTAATTATGAATGCACCAAACCTATTCCTCCATCTTCGGTACATCAATACTGAAATCATTGACTATCAAATACGGAAGTTCGTAATCCACCGGAGCACATGTGCAACGCAGCAGCCTAGATACCTGACATTTACCTTATTTCACCCAGTATATGTTAATATCACTAAATTATACATCCAAAACACATATTCTTCCGTATATGGTAACAGGAATACTTGACACTATTTACTTATGAAATCGGAAGTTCGTTATCCACCGGAGCACATGTGCAACGCCGCTGCCTCAAAGTTTCTTATTTAACCTATTTCACCCAGATATTGTGAATATTACTTAATTATGAATGCACCAAACCTATTCCTCCATCTTCGGTACATCAATACTGAAATCATTGACTATCCTATACGGAAGTTCGTAATCCACCGGAGCACATGTGCAACGCCGCTGCCTCAAAGTTTCTTATTTAACCTATTTCACCCAGATATTGTGAATATTACTTAATTATGAATGCACCAAACCTATTCCTCCATCTTCGGTACATCAATACTGAAATCATTGACTATCCTATACGGAAGTTCGTAATCCACCGGAGCACATGTGCAACGCAGCAGCCTTAATACTTGTTTTAGCCTATTTCACCCAGAAATTATTAATACTACTTAATTATTAATACACCACTTTCATTCTTCCATTACGGTTACAAGAATACTGAAACTTTTCACTATTAACTACGGAAGTTCGTCATTCACTGGATCACATGTGCAGCGAGTACTAAAATTAGTCACTGTTAAATACATATGAAAGTTCTCTTCTTCAATGAACATCTAAACATATCAAAACAAAACTTACCTTCTTAATACAATAAATTAAATCTCAAATAAGTACTCCAAATATCACATTCTCTGCATCACAATGCTTACCTTTCCTTCCATTACTTCCTGTAGTTCAAATCAGCCGGGCGTCGTACCGGAACTCCGTCTCAGTTGCCGCCACATATTTGCGGCCCTCGCTACCCATCATAGCACAGCTCATCGGTCTGACGTCATGATTTCTAAAGAAGTGTCCTCATTGGCTGAGTACCACCACTTCCGCCGCTGCCGCCGACCTATGAAGCCGGCCGGTAAATAAGGTAAACATCCGCATCTGGGAAAGCGCAACCGCGCAATATTCTTCGGGTAGATGAATGCGGAGTGGGTGCAACGTGAAGTGTAGACTGCTTACCGTGTGTTATTCTTGGGGTTTTACGAATTTGTACCAATTATCGTCTCCGCTTTTTTTACGGTGCTGTAGCCGAATACCTCTAGCCGTGGCGATATCTGTGGTTTGGCGAAAGTTTGTCAATGTAAGGCGGGTCCTTATATTTTCGCCAGTGGAGGTGTTTAAGGCCCGTGTTAATTTTATGTGTCAATCATGGTGAACTCAATGCTCGAATTTAAAGCCTCCGAAATAAGAATAGGGGTGATGTGTAGACTGTGTATGAAGATTGATAAAGTTTACTTAAACATATTCGTCTCAGATGCAGCAAGGGAGATGGAGACATGGGAAGTAATTCGGGACCTTCTTAATATTGAAGTAAGTGTTTGGGTGCTTTGAATATTTAGTAGAACTATATTACCGCTTACAATTGGTATAGTTGTGGCATTATGATTGCCAGTGAGTATGCTTGAGAATAGGAATTTTCTATAGAAATGGATAATAAATAAATACTCAATTCTTTTTTGTGGAATCCTATATATGATGCAGGGGTATTTTATCATTAAAAGAGAGGCACATGTAACTATTTTACTAGTTATTACGATGTTATTTGGCCATCAGTCTGTATAATGCTTCATAATATTTTAGGGATTTCACGTAGCACCTATGATTAATTTGTGTGCTTATGAGAACCGTTGACTCTTATGTCACCAGACGTTCATGTTGTTCATCCACTATTTAGTCGATTAAATATGCTTTCTTTCTCGCATTTGTGTGTCCGAACACAAATGCGAGTATTATATCTTTCAGTCAAGAGTTCTATTATAAAGATTATAGTGTGTTTACGAGGGTTATGTATTTTATGTAAAGGTAAAACTCAATGTTAATGTAAAGAATTGCCTTGAAACCTAGATTAATTTTCCTCCCAAATGAGGGATTACAGGTCCTAGCTTAAAACAATGTCCCCACCACATTTCGAAATGTTATTACTGAAAAGAGAAATAAATGTAATTTTCAGTCATCTACTTATATTTTACAATAGAAGCCCGAGTGGTGGGAAATTGAGGACTTTGAGATCTTTACCCATGTAAATTTGAGAATATGGTAAATTCGAACAATATTTGGGTAGATGTACCCCAGAGGGGTTGAACAAATTGAACTTTGCACTCATCCACTTCACATTGCCATTATCTTCCCCACACTGCCTCGCTTGCCTCCATACAATGCCAACATGTGGATCGTAAAAAAGGTCTACGTCACCCGGGAATCCACCCAGTGCTGTTGATTTGCAATAAAACCATGGTTGTATCCAAAAACAATTTTGGAAAACATTATGTAATTAATTCATCAGTCATTTATGTTAATTATATTGGCCCAGTCATTATAAGTCACTTCAAACGTCTCTTAACATCCCTTTCCCTCTAAATATCATGTGATTCTACTGCATATCTTAACTTGACATAAGAGGGGACTCTGTACTCAGAAATATATATGTATTTTAAATGTCATCCCACAACTCTCCATTATCAACTTATATAATACCATTGGACATTGTCAGAAGTGGATTCAGTTCAGAATAAACATGCTCTGTGACACATTCAAGGCACATTAGTGTAATACTTGGATATCTATGATTGAGAATTATTTTCATAACTTTCATAATGTTGGCATACCTCCTTGGTATTTCATCCACCAGTATAGTGAAACCTCTATTGAGATATGTGCCTGGTTATGGGTTTCGGTTTAAGTAAAATAATTAAGCAGGAGTAATTGTACTCGATTCATTCACAGTTTTTATTTATCATTGGCGCCTTAGCAACACTTAGTACATAGAGTTGGAGCTAGCACTCCTATCGGAAAACATTCGCACCACATTAAAACTTGTCTCACTATTGCTGCCACGTAGCGGTGGTCATATAATCTAAGTGATGCTGAGAAAATGTATATTCCAACACTAGTCGACTACATGGCTCAAACTCCATTAATTTCGATGAAACGACTTTCTGACCCTAAAACTGTGCTGATTGTGTTCCATCACCACTTCTGCAGTGTACTTCGAATGCCACCTAAACTGTTGTACTCTCTATCTTATATTACCAGTGATATTAGGGGGTGGCTGTATAGAAAGGCCTATAACTCATTATTCTTTTATTCCATTATTTTTCTTTACACTTGTCAGTGCTAGTAATGTAATATTTTAAAACGATTCTCTTCTCCATATTATTAGATCCAATTGGTGGTGAATTTGCTAAAGATGGGTGCCTTTAGAAGATATATTGTAGCTTACTCAATTATCCAGTAACATATACAAAGTGAAATGGTTCCAGGCTTGACTTTGTGGAAGTAATTCATAGTAGCTTAAATAAAACTTTGTATAAGGTGACCTGAAGATGACATGAAGTGTCAAAACCCAGGTCGTGTTATTAAACCTATAGTGGAGTATACAAAGTTTTATTTAAGTTACTATATACAAAGTGGTTGGAGCTGAGTGTCTGACTCTTTATGACTCTAATAAAGTCTCTAATAAATAAAGCTACCTCTGTCATCGTCCTAAGGGCCTCAAATGCCCTGAGGGTGATGGCATAGGTAGTTATCGAAACATCGACCAACAGTTACCTAACCTGGTGGAAAACCTAAGAAGAGTTTATTAATATCATGCGCCAAGAAAAAACCAAATCATATTTATTTATGACTCCTTTTTCTGTTTTTGTTATTCATGTTTTGATCTAACTGCGCAGCCATTATTTGTTAAGCAGTTTTTTGTATTGATATAGGTAGTCAAAGGTGATGGGTTGCCTGATGCAGTGTGCTTCGAGTGTTTAAGAAAGGTGATGGAATTTAATGAGTTCAAAGAGATGTGTTTAAAGTCTGCGGCAGAGCTTAGGAAAAGCACAAGGTTGGCTGGTTTAAAGGTGAGTGCAAAGGTGTCAGTGCCAATTGTTTTCGAAGAATATTGATGTATACATTTCTGCCATGAACTTGACCACTACCTCCATCAGGTGACCACTGGCTCCAAAAAGGCACGACATGTCTAGTTGTTATTATTTAGATAGCAACGTATGTCCTAATATGGTCGTTCTTATCCCACGCACATCTGCACAGGTATAGATCTTAAACAGCACATTCCTCCCAACAACCTGTACCACAGCTCTTCATTGTTTGAGACAGTCATTGAACTGTCTCAGGAAGTACAAGTCCTATGCTATTGCTGATGCACTTTCATCCTTTTGGCTGACAATAGAGGCTTTCTTGCTTGACAAGCAACTGAATGCACGATGTCATTTCCTTTTACACACATTGCAGGTTGATTTTTTGCAGGACATGAAGAAAATGCACGTTTGAGTCTGTACTAGATTTTTTATTCTTTCCAATTTCACCACTCATTGGTGTTTTACCTACTTTACAAATATATTACAATGCAGCAGTATTTCTTCCTGTGCTCCACACAGACCTATGTACCACTCTGTTCTGCTAACACCCTTCTTCTGCTCGACCCCCCACTCTTGGTTCTTTAAATGGGAGTATCAAATCTGGATTCTTCTGTAAGCTCTGTGACAGCACGTCATCCTATAAACCTGCTGGGGTTCAGTCTCTTGTCAGTTCTTGTCAGGTGATGCCAATTCTTTAATAATCAGCAAGACAATACAAATGTACAGTAAACTCATCACCGAGTTTCCCTTGCATTGCATGAGCTGATCAAACTTTGCTACCTTTTATATTGCATTCATTTTATCTTCATAATATTTGTCAAATGCCTTGAATACATGTTGAATTTCTATCTTTTCTTCTTCTCTCAGTCCAAAACCCACCAACATGTCATCTACTCTTTCTCCCATTGTATTAGGCAACATGCTCAGTAGCTCTCACTCGCTCAGATGAGTAAAACCTAAGGTTCAACTATAATTTCCCATTGTTGAGACAAATGCAGCCATTCTTCAGATAGATAGATGAATTATTTTGATTGTTCATCAGTGACTTGAATAACAACATTTTATACGACTATCTATGGTACTCCTGATGCTGTAGACCATGCTGCTGAGTTTGTCTGCTCACCCTCACCCATGATTATGTATCCCAGCACTTAATTTAATTTTCGTTGAGCACAGATTTTGCGTATTTCTTTCAGTCTTCAAACTGCTTCCTCCTAGTTATGGTCTTAACTTCAATAGCTTATCCATATCATTCCAGTAATCAATTGTACAACCTCTTACTACAATGGGGTGATGAGAGCAATTGAAACTGAGGCAAGGTATCTGGTGTGCACAATTAAAGCATTGCATGATACTCAACAAAACCAATATTTAATCTCCTTGTTGTTTGCTTAAACTGTCAAAAAAATATCTGCTATCGACAAAAACAAGGGTTTTGTTTATAAACTTGTTGATGTATTCTCTCCTCCAGATTGAGGAAGAAGAAGGAAAGGGCAATCCAAGTGAACTGCTAGTGGATGAATTGTCTCACAAGGGTGAGCTCTGTATTCAGGGTGTGTCCCCGGAGAGACCTGTGCCTGGCGTTGTGTGTGTACCCCTTGAGATGGAAAATTTGGTGAGGGCTGATATGCTGGTCACTGCATCACCCTAGTGAATATTTTTGTTTGGAAATTCCATCTCGCTGCCTGGAGTTGTCTCCATTTCTCATTCATGCATCCTGATAACATTTGGCCTATAATCTGGGGAACTGTTTCTTGAATGCTGTCATAAAATTATTTTTTCCATCAATCAGAAAACTTAGATAACTATAATGAAATACAATCCAAAATGAAAATGTTTATCAGAGACTAAGTGACCCTTTTTCAGTGTTAGATGAATTATTAAAAGTATTGCCTTAGATAAGAAATTATTGTGGCAGGTTGGAAATGAGGGCAGGTTGCTATTAACATGCTACTTCAGCCTAAAAGTAATAGATTACAAGTAATAATTACTTTCCATGATGAAAAACAACTTTGTTTCAATCCACACAATTTATCATAAATATGACCTGGGTTTCAGCAACTTCGTGCCATCATCAGGTAACAAATTTCAGATGGATATATATGGTTGAAGGTGGGGAGTGAGGGACAAATGGGTTGATCAGCATGGAAGATGGGGGAAAGTTGAGACAATGTTAAAGGAAGGCGTGTGTTATTACTGTGAAGGACAGATAAGGTGACCAGGACTGTTAATGGTTTTGGGTTTGGGGAGGTCTATTTTAAGGAGGGGGGAATGCGTCTGGAATAAATGTTTCCGAAAATTAGTTAATTACTGCAATAAGTATATTATTATGTAATTATACTCTCTTGAATGCAACAAAATTTTAGTATTATGACTAAACTAAAGTACGAACTGATGTTACTTCAGAACTAAACTATGATCTTGATCAATAAAACACATTCAAGGTGGCGATTGTCAGGGAAAACTAGGAAAACCTGGAATCGTCAGGGAAATTTGAATTTCTGTTCAAGTCAGGGAATTCTCGTGACAGTGAAGGAGAAACTGGGATAGGAAATCCCCATTATTTTTCTACCATCTTGTTTATCGGCCAGTCTCTCCCACCCTTTATTTTATCAACTATTACTGATGTCTGTCACTGACATGCATAGAATAAGCCCCATCAATCCATGGAAAATTCAGTTGTGAATCTTAGTTATTCATTCATGAATCAGACCTACCATGTATCCCTTTTGTGTATCCTTATTGCGATATTTGCCTACTAGTGTTGAAATTTATGATCACAATGCATTACTCTCATCACAAGGAATCCGAGGTTATGTTGTTCGGAAAATTTTTCCTTGTGCTTTTTTTAAACTTCCGAGAGACAGGTCAAGAGGTGCACACTGGCTCATGGTAAATACATGCTTGCAGTTATAAAAATATGATACGATGATTATTAAAATGGTAATGCAAGTACGATCTCACGTGTAAAGAAAATCTTATGCAAGATCATCTTCGATTCCCATACTCCCCTTCGTGAGACAGTAAGTAGAGCCTTTCTCCCCTCTCGAAGCATTTTAGTCAGGTCACGAACCACCTCAAATATGATTTGCCGTTGCTATTTGCCTCCTGTCTTTTCTCGCAGTGGCACGCTTATGTTTTGTTTGTTTATCCAAATATTTATACATTTTTTGGTTCCTTCTTGAAATCAAGGGGTTATAACCACGTTAATCAAATAGTTATTCACTTCTGAAGGTCACTCGCACTGTCCGATTTTGATCCAGTCCAACAACTTTGCTTTGGTTTGTATTTTTCGCACACCTTAGTGATACCTGTGCTGGAGTCCACCAGTTAATTGGCCATTAACTTTCCCTTCAATGCCTTTTCAGTAAACTACAACCTCCCAGAACTACCATCTGTGTGAATAATGTGCTACCTCTTTCTTGAAGAATCAGACATTATCAATTTGTAATTTTACCGAAGTATACATACACGGCTATGGAAATACGATACACGGTCGTGGAAGCAATACAAACTTACTCGCCTGAGTTGCCCCAACGCTCGCAATGGTGCAGGGGATCCACCATTTTGCAATACTGTTATAATCTATCATAATTTGATATTCTTTAACAACATTTAATTTTATTTCAATTTTTAACTCCTAAACTTATAACAATTGACCAACAAATAATAAATAGCAATGAAGGTATCAACAAAAAGTCATTCAAAAGGATCTCTCTGAGGTAATAACAAAAATCAATTGTAAACATATTTTTTGAAAGTCTAAATACCTAAATTATAAACTGTATTCATTTTATGTACAATACAAATATTAATTTTCATTGTAGCCCTGATGAAGCATAAATAAATATGCGAAATGTTGGAAAAAGAGGAACAGACTAAACATGAATTAATGACGTAAAATCTCCAGGAAAATAACTATATATTAATAAAAACAGAGGTCACGAAAAAGAATCATCTAAATTCTGCTATATGCACAATTCAATAACCCGCTGTAGGAAAACCTTGTGCGTAGGGAAGTGTTGCAATTTTGTAGACAATAACACGGCTGCTGCGACGGCGAGGTGAGGCAGAGGTAGGTGGGGGAGAAGAGTGGATGGAGAGAAGGTGGGGGAGCCATGCTACTTTGGGGATGGATCGTTGGAGAATCGGCACTCTACTACTTTGTCCTTTCGGATCGTTCCATGTTTTAGGGAAAGTGCTGTTGTCGCAGGGGAATAATGCCGAGTCAAGAGAAGATCAATGTACAGATAATGGATCATAATACAAAGTATGTACATTTCTATGTCTGACTGAACTCTAGCTCTGGTTTGGGGTGGAAGGAGGGCTCGGGTGACAGGTAGAATTGGCGAGATGACTAGCGTGGTCCCAAGAATATAAATATGTTGAGGTAGTGGACTGAGGTGGGTTTGGACATCAGCATCTTTGGAGTAGCGGTTAGGGGTGACACAGTAGTGTCCTTCGCCTTGCCTGAGCATTCAGGGTTATGAATGGGCTCTCCTCGGTGTGAGTGGACCTCTGGCCGTACGATATTGTGGCGCTCAGTGTATATAAATGGGCCCTTATTGCTCAGATACCTCGGCTTGCTTAGTTCAGCTGTGACCAAGCTTTAGCAAACAAAAGCTTTGTTGGTGGTTGTTATTACATCTGTAACTTACTTTATACTTAAGATAAGTATTATATGGCCCAACCTAATTGAGGGTAAAAATATGTATTAATATAGTGTATAATTTGGATGAGAGTTCAACTTATGAATGTTTAATATATTTTTTATCAGGATTTATTTGTAGCTTTTAATGTATTGATTTCAGCTTTTTACATTTTCTGAGTTTTGACAAAAATTTAATTCAACGGAAATAAAACATTCCATTGATAGGTGACCTTTTGGCGACCAGTCAGGAAAATTGGTAAATCCGTCAGGGAAAAGTCAGGGAAAGGTCTGGGAGTTTAAAAATTGGATATCAGTAGCCACCCTGACATTATAGAAAGGCCTTTGTCATGAAATCTTTTATCTAATTATTCTAATCCTCTTACATAACTTCAATTGTTGTTATTTGAGTTAACATAACATGAGAGTCTTTATTTTCCTTTCTTCCCAAGAGAGCTTGTAACCAAACAACTGTGTTGTGAGGTGGATTATTGATGGATTGGGGTGTGAGAGCCGTATCTAACCAGTGCATAACCAGGGACATGGGAGAAGAGTAAATGAAAACAAAAGAGGCGAGGGAGGACTGCCGCGATTGTGAGAGAGTTTCGAGTGTTTTTTTTTGGAGTGTGAATTCCGGAAGTTTATAACAAAAAAACATGTGTTACAATAAGTGTACTGAGTCTAAGAAGAGATTGTGCCAAGTGAGTGTATATTGGAGTGTTAATTACGAGAGATATTAATAAAAAGATTATGAAAACGAGTGTTACAAGCTTCAAATTTTTTAAGCTCTGGACTTGATTTCTTACTTTTATGAGGTAGATAACTGTAACATACAACTGTTACATGGTCTAGGAAATCTATATAAATTGTTGTAAATAGGTGAGACATCAGGGATACAGGAGTGGAGACAATAGCCAATTAGTTGATGCTTTTGTTGTAAAATAACAGTTACTGTTATTCTCATATTTACTTCTAACTTAATAGAATTAAAAGATATTAATTTGGGATACATCAAGAAAAAGGAATAGCCTCTTTGTCAATTGAATATATTGAATTTTTAAATATTTGAAAATCGTTAATTATTTGTGCAATCCATTTTCCTGGTTTATATTCTGGAAGAAGTTGACTCAAATGAATCACTGGAAGAAAGTGATGGCTTGGATGGATCTAAAGAGAGGCCTCTATCTGATGTTGCATATGATCCACTAAAGGTGGGTTCTATTATGAGTGAGATATAAATCTACATGCTACCCCGTGAGCCGCCTCATGGGCAATTTTTAATTAACTCCGCATGAATACAATTTATAGTTGAGTTTTTCGTGAGGAACCTTGTTAAAGGCCTTCTTGAAATCACAGAATATTGCGTTGATTAGCTTATTTGATTAAGCTGATTTTAGGATATCATGAAGGAAGAGCGCAAGCTGTGTTTCACAGGACCTGCCCTTACGGGAGTCATGCTTAGTGCTGTGTAAGAGGTTATGATTATCCAGGAATGCTATAATATTACTAACGACTGTGTATTTGAGGATCTTGCATAAAAGTGATGTTAACGATATGGGCTGGTAAGTTTCTGGGTCAATTCTATTTCCTTTTTGAAATATCGGGGTGACATTGGCTATTTTCCAGTCTTGGGGCACCTTGCCTTCAGATAATGATTTGCTAAGTATAATTTCTAAGAATGGTGCAATCTTGTGCGCTAACCCCTTGAGCACGAGTGCAGGTATTTCTTCTGGACCTGGGGACTTGTTACTTTTGATCAAACGCAGTTGTTTAATTATTCCATCACGTTGAATCGTTATGTCCGCCGTTAATTCGTTAACGTCCGGAATGTCTAAATTGTGTAATGTGTTGTAACCTCACCCGGTCACGTTTTCTTTCCTATTGAAACCGATTCGATCAACCTTCGCAATTACCCAAACACTTAAAATCTTACCTCCTTGCTGAAGGGATTAATGGTTAAAATTATACAACATATTAATAAAAACACTTTGCTCAATTAATTAAATAGTATAATACTTTCTTTTAAGGAAAATAATTGATTTGGTTATAACAACATCAATATTTAGAGCTGTTGAAAATGTATTGGATCCAATTTACAATGTTACTCTTTTATGCTCCAATTTTATACATTTACGTTATTTTAGACAGCAATATTTTTATAAATGGAGGTTATTGTTTTTCTTGGCTTCATTATCCTTAAAGTTAGACTTATCAGACGCTGGGGCTTCTCGTTTCTCCTATGTGGCTGCGGGTATGGTTTCGCGGTCTTCCTTCTAGAATTTTGGGCCGTACGGTTTCTATCTTGGGTTTCCTCCCTGGCCTCTTTATAAATCCCTGGTTTCTCTTTCTACGCCTCTATGCCGCTTTGTATCCGCTCCCTGCCGTTTTTATTCTCCGACTTTCGAACTTTTTCCCCACTTCGCGTCCTTTAAATCTTTACTCCTCCACTATACCTCCACTTATCTCTGCCGACTCTTCACTATTAACTCTCTAGGCGTCCCCCGTTACTTATTGTTACCTGTTTATTATATCAAATTGGCGTCCCTAGCGACGGCCCCCCATGTCGATATTGTTTACAACCTTGGCTATAATTACAACGTTACAGTGTCATCCTTAGTGAATACACTTTCGAAGTAGTGGTTTAATAAGTTGGCTTTATCGATGCTGTTGGTGACCATTTTGCCGTTTGAATCCAATAAAGACTACTGTTGAAGATTCGCGCTGGAGCTCTCTCGTGTAAGGCCAGAATAACTTGGGGTTTTCATTTAGTAATTCACACAGGGTTTTTTTTATTGAAGTTTCATAAACTATTGCGCATGATTTTCTTTGTTTTTGAGCTTTGGGCAACGCAAATTGCTCTTGCCGCAAGTTCCATTGTTTTGTTACCAGACTTAATAGAATGGAGGCTGTTGTCAGGTGTATACTTTTCAATCCCGCTGAATGACCTACTCTCTAGCCTAAAAAATACCTACAATGCTCGAAAATCCTATGAGCCACCCATTCTGACGCCTGGGCTGAGTAATGCACCCCAGAACGGTTGAGGGGAGCCTGGTATGAGGGGAGTCCGGTAGATTACTCTGGACATTGCACATCTTCCTTCTTGTCACATCTGCAGAGATCAATATTTCACATATACTTATATTTCATGATATATTTTATAAGAACTGTGAAACTAGCAACACATTAACTTTAACGGAGACACCTGCTAGTGGTCACACAATTGTGTGACACATGACTCGTGGAAAGAAAATTTGCATGTTGCCAGTGAACTTATAATC
This sequence comes from Ceriagrion tenellum, assembly GCA_963169105.1. Lineage (NCBI taxonomy): Eukaryota > Metazoa > Arthropoda > Insecta > Odonata > Coenagrionidae > Ceriagrion > Ceriagrion tenellum. Next base: position 87,456,592 of record OY720644.1, read on the forward strand.
GCGTGATAAAATATTGGAATTCACTTGGTTTAGTGTGATTTTTTTCATGACATATTTAATGAGAAAAGAAAATTTTTCATTTAACCTTAAAACTATATCGCAAACTTCCTCTACCATTTTACTGTGTTTGTCAAAGTGGTTCTTAAAGTGATTATGAACACATCGTCATGAGAGGAATGGGTTGCATGGATAATCATATAGCAAAACATGATGATGCATCCTCTCCTCCAGATGGATGAAGAAGAAAAGGTCCCCAGAGAATCACTGGTGGAAGAAGAAACTTGCAGAGGGGATCACCAGGATGATTCCAGTCAGAGAGTGGTGACCAATAATGAGTGTGATCCACTTGGAATCAGAAGTCTGGTAAGAAGTAAGATTTAACTCTCTTTAAGAAATTTGACCCATTATGGTCTTAGTTGATTAATTTGGTGACTAAATTAAAGCCTTTTCTTGATAAAGATTGGTAATTTTCAGTCAATGAGACTTTAGTTGATCTTAGGATTGCATATGTGTAAACCAGAAATCTTGTTAATCTCTATTAGTCTAGAGCAGTGGTTGGCATACTTTGGGTCAATTTTAGTAGGTCGCAAGGAGTCAAACAAATACATATGTGAAATGTAAGTCACGTCATGTTATCCTTAACCTAATCAGTATGTTCAGTGGGATACAGCATTGCAACACCCCATTCCCGAGTAGCCTATGGGGATTGTCATGGGTCCCTGGGGAAATAAAATAAGTTAAGTGGTGGGTCACGCAATTAAACTGTTAATAGTGGGTTGCATTACAACATTTTGGATACTGACAATCTATAATAATAATAATGTCGTCTTTATTTATTTGAGCGATATTAGGCCAATACAGTCCTCTCTTCCATATAACTCATTTCACAAACACCCATGTCCTGGGCAGATAACTTTCTACCCAGGCGGGACTCGAACCCGCGACCCTCGGATTAGCAGGCGGGGACTTTACCCCGCCGCCACAAGGGCCGACCTAGGCAAATAGGGCTAGGCCTATAGGGCAAAGATGAGGATGTCTAATGGATCAGGATGGAACTTTCAGAAGAAAACATTTGACTTCTAACTGGTAGTCAATGAAACTATGTGTGAGCAGGGGCTTCCTTATATTCTTAACTTAAACAAGTGGCTGTGGGTAGACCCATTCCTAAGATTTAGGGATTTGTGTGAAGAGCATTTACTTTTAGTTACATCTATTAGCCATTGGTTATGTTAATTATGGCCCGGTTAATGTTAATAGATTGAAAGGTGAGAGCAACATATATAAATTAACTTAATTTTACTTAATGAATAATATGAAAAAGTTGTAGTGTCTGAGTCTCTGGGATTGAAAAAAAAATTATATTCCAGGTATTTGAATTTCTGCCCTCGGTGTAATTATATTGCATGATATATTTTCCAAGAACTGTGGAACTAGCAGCACAGTAACTTTAATGGAGTCACCTGCTAGTGGTCATGCAATTGTGTGAAAAACACAGTGGAAAATCATTCAGTCTCAAGTGGCAGTCCTAGCGAATGCCAGTTCCACGGTGAATTTCAGACAATTTTGTGATATATTCCTCCCAGAAAGAAAATTTGCATGTTACCAGTGAAACTATAATGGCATGGCAAAATATTAGAACTCGCTTGGTGTAGTGTGATTATTTCATGACATATTAAATGAGAAATGAAAATTTTCATTTGACCTTAAAACAGTATTGCAAACTTCCTCTACCATTTTACTGTGTTTGTCAAAGTGGTTCATAAAGTTATGAACGTATCATCGTGAAATTTATTTGTGAGTATATATATCTCAGTTAATTTCCTTGTTATTTCAAGAACATGTTGTCTGTGGGTGGTCTTGTTATCTTAATTGGCTGTGCAGTCATTCTTCCTGGTTGATTTGAAGAGAGAGATTAATACAGTCGAATCAATGTGTGAAGATGAAATTTAAAAATGTTTGGACCTTAATGTGGATAAAGCAAGAGAGGGACCTGCAAGTGATGTTGTGTGTGTACCACTTGACATGGGAACTTTGGTAAAAATATTTCATTGTAGATAACTGAACATTAAACAAACCATATTCATTTGTTTAATGGAGTGCAGAAGAAAAGGTGTAACAAGCTTCCTTTTTGCTCCTGTGATTAAGAGGCAATAATTTACCTATTCAAAAATGCCAATTGGCAATGCATCTTTCTCTGTGAGAATGTTATTAATATCTATTGGTGTCCTTGACATTTAGATGAATGGTTTGTGTGAGTGAAATTCTTTCAAAACTAGGTGATGGATCCTCTCTTCTAGATTGATGTAAAAGAAGAGTTTGACAGTAGTGAATCCCTGGGGGAAGAAGAGACTTACGGAAGGGAGAACCTTGGCCAGGATGAATCCCAAGAGAGAGCTGTGAATAATGTTGTATGTGCTCCCCTTGAGATGGGAAATCTGGTAAGGACAATGGAAATCTTGAGAAAGTTTGCCCATGACAGTCACACTTCTGCAGGAAAGTCTTGAAATCCTTACTTGTCAGCTCCCCTGCATTGTCGGACAGTAGCTCCTTTATTTTTCTATCGTGTACAAGTTCCACCTGTGCCTTGTACCTTTTGAATTCCTCCAAAGCATCTGACTTTCTCGCAATTGCTGCAATGCAGATGATTGACTGGCTGAAAACAGTATGGCTTTGCCGCCCAGGGGAATTACTAAGGCTACCGTCGATTTTAGTGATGGAGGCGTTTATGGGACACCTCACAAATGACTTAAAAACCTTGTACAGGGGAATACAAGCACTCTCGTAACAATTCCTGGGGGAATGACCTCACACTTACAACCACTGGCCGTGTGCATCAACAAGCCATTTAAAGATCGAGTGAGGAAACTGTACACTGAATGGCTTACTGCCGAAGATTGAGAAATGACTGCAACTGGCCACATCAAATGGGCCAGTGCTTCACAGCTTGCTTCATGGGTGTCAGTTGCTTGGAAGAGCATTCCTCAAGAGATATTATCGAAATCCTTAAAGAAATAATGCATTTCCAATTCACTCGACGGATCGGAAGATGAAGCTTCATGGAGTGGTAGCGACAAAGAGGAGAGTTCTGGCGAATGTTCAGAAGGAGAGTCAGAATAGGCGGAAGCAGAAAGTGCGCTGAAGGAATCAAAGTCGCACGACCTGACTTTCATGATAAAATCCTAAATAAACGAGTTAGGAAGTCCAGTTTTTAATTTTTTTTCTCTAAAATCCTACCTCGTCCTATGTGCGAATAAATACGGTAGTTTCAAGTTTTTTTTCATATTGGGTTAAGAATTTAAGGTTAGGGCTTTGTACGAAGTAATTTTCTATTTTATTCTTTCGGTAGTTTAGTTTTTTATTCTTTAAATAGAGTGTTTGTAGCTTCTCATTTAATATTTTAGTTGCCTTTTTTATTTATTTTTATTTCTTCATTCTTCATTCATTCAATAATATTCTTCATTATCTGAAATTGATGAAGTCATTTAAACCTAAACAAAGAAATAATTGGTTGGCATAATTCATAGCATACCTTTCACTATTAGAATTACACATTCCACTCATGAAGGTTTCAACTTTGAACTCTGCTGAAGCATGTGCAATATCATTAGTCTTACTTTTTCGCTTACCTCTGTAAAAGTCAATTAACATAATTTCCTCTTCTTGTGACCACTACACAACGCGAGGACTAGACACCATCTTGGTGAATAATTTCCTTTTCAGTTTCAGGTTTTCCATACATCCAGGTTTTCCGTGCACGGTCATGTGACAGATCGAGGCTTTGTGATTGGTGACTTGCACTCAATGGTCGAGTGAAAGTAGAGGTCCTCTCAACTTCACTCGTTGCGTCTCATGGTCATTGACCACTAGTCGAGACAGCGATGAGGGGTATGAAACACCAAACAACACATAGTTGATGTTGTCGAGTTCTACATCGAGCTCAGTGGGATCGTAAGGAAATGGTGCCGTGTTACAAGGCCTTTAGTCAGCATCATCCTGCTCTTAACAAGAGGTACCAAGGGGACCACGGCTTAGTGTCTCATCCGACAGGCGGAGTGCTGTGCTTGAAATGCCCTCCACAATACACTCAAGTAGCAATCGATTTTCCTCAGAAAAGCATCTGCCTCTTCAGGGATTTAAACCCTGCCCGCCCGCATGATTAGCCAGTACTCTAGCTACCACACCAACCCAATCCCCTAATGTAAATGTATGGCTGAGTCAGTTTCGAATGATGATAAATGCTAGTGAGTGACCTAGTAATATTGGAGTGTATGCAGAGAAATATATTCTTTAATTATGTTACTGTGTAATGTAAGAAACATTTGATGAATACATCATTTGATTTATTTACAGATGAATGGCTGCAACACCAAGAAAATGGAAGTTGAGAAAAGTCAAATCTGTGAGAGGACAGAGTATGCCTGTAATGGTTGTGGGTTTAAGTGCAGTGATGTAATGGAAACAAAGATCCATGCATGTGGCCATAATATAAATGAAAGGACATCAGTGGGTAAATCACCAGAGGAAAAAAATTCCCTTGAAGGTTCTTCATTAAAATGTACCAAGGTCGATGGTGTGATGAAGCCATTCAAGTGTGAATCATGCGGGAAAGAATTTGCTCGAAAGGCTTATCTAGTGGCACATTTCACCTTACATAGTGGACTGAAGCCATTCAAGTGTGAAATGTGTGGGAAGGAGTTCACTCAGAAGGTTCATCTAGTGCACCATTTAGCCATACACAAAGGACTGAAACCATTCAAGTGTGAAACATGTGGGAAGGTATTTTCTCGAAAGGATAATCTAGTGACACATTTAGCTTTACTCAGTGGACTGAAACCATTCAAGTGTGAAACATGTGGGAAGGTATTTTCTCGAAAGGGTAATCTAGTGACACATTTCACATTACATAGTGGACTGAAGCCATTCAAGTGTGAAATATGTGGGAAGGAGTTCACTCAGAAGGTTCATCTAGTGCACCATTTAGCCATACACAAAGGACTGAAACCATTCAAGTGTGAAACATGTGGGAAAGAGTTCACTCAGAAGGTTCATCTAGTGACACATTTAGCTTTACACAGTGGACTGAAATCATTCAAGTGTGAAACATGTGGGAAGGTATTTTCTCGAAAGAGTAATTTAGTGACACATTTAGCCTTACACAGTGGACTGAAACCATTCAAGTGTGAAACATGTGGGAAGGAGTTCACTCAGAAGGTTCATCTAGTGACACATTTAGCTTTACACAGTGGATTGAAACCATTCAAGTGTGAAACATGTGGGAAGGTATTTTCTCGAAAGGATAATCTAGTGACACATTTACCCTTACACAGTGGACTGAAACCATTCAAGTGTGAAACATGTGGAAAGGTATTTTCTCGAAAGAGTAATTTAGTGACACATTTAGCCTTACACAGTGGACTGAAACCATTCAAGTGTGAAACATGTGGGAAGGAGTTCACTCAGAAGGTTCATCTAGTGGGACATTTAGCCATACACAAAGGACTGAAACCATTCAAGTGTGAAACATGTGGGAAGGAGTTCACTCAGAAGGTTCATCTAGTGGGACATTTAGCCATACACAAAGGACTGAAACCATTCAAGTGTGAAACATGTGGGAAGGAGTTCACTCAGAAGGTTCATCTAGTGGGACATTTAGCCATACACAAAGGACTGAAACCATTCAAGTGTGAAACATGTGGGAAGGAGTTCACTCATAAGGGAAATCTAGTGGGACATTTAGCCATACACAAAGGATTGAAACCGTTCAAGTGTGAAACATGTGGGAAGGTATTTTCTCGAAAGGGTAATCTAGTGACACATTTAGCCATACACAGTGGACCGAAACCATTTACGTGTGAAACATGTGGGAAGAGCTTTGCTCTCAGATGTAAACTAATGCATCATTTATCTGTGCACACTGGACTAAAACCATTCAAGTGTCATACATGTGGGAAGCAATTTGCTCGAAATAGTCATCTAGTGCGACATGTAGGCTTACACTAAGGACTGAAAACATTCAAGTGTGAAAAATGTGGGAAGGAATTTGGTCGAAAGGATAATCTAGTGAAACATTTCGCCTTACATAGTGGATTGAAACCATTTAAGTGTGAAACGTGGGAAGAGCTATACTCGTAATAGAAATTTAAAACAACATTTAGCCGTACACAGAATACTTTAATGTGACATTTAGACATACATGACTTACACCAATCAAGTGTGTTACAGCTGGGAAGGAGTTCACGTATGCCGTGTTTACATTACTATCTTTCTAACTAGGTTAACTCTAGCCCTAGTAAAAGTTTGCCTTGTAAATGCTGCCCTTACCAAGGCAGCAGCAGTGAAGCAGGTAGGACAGGAACACTTGACTGGCTTAGGGGCTCTGGCTGAGCGCCTGGGTAGTGGTGGCTCCTGCTCTTCCTGACTCACTGGCTGCTCGTCATCTGGTATTGGACCTGGGTCGAGGACTGGGCCAGGGTCATTGAAGTCTTCATATATGCCTGGATCTGGTGTGGGCTCAGGGTTGACCTCCCTTCACCATCCTTGGGTCAACGGAAACAAGTGAAAGTTGTCAGGAATTACATTATTTGACATAACAGGGGCATTGTAACCTGAGTGGGAATGTATTCTAGTGGAACACAGCATCTCTCCAAATGATTGTTTTCTTGGTTCGCAAATTGTAGAATCTGTAGCCATGTTTGGTTCCCTTCTCATAACCTAGGAAAATGCATTCTTCAGTCTTACTGTCAAGTTTTCCCCCTCCCTCAGCATATGCTTGAACTCAGTACCCAAGTGGCCTCATGAGGTCCAGTTCCTGGATGGCCATCTCCCTGCCAATCAGCAGCATCTGGAGATCTTGGTTGTTGATCGCTCGACTCGGACACCGGTTTCTGACGTAGGCTGCAGTATTGAGGGCTCCTGCCCAGAATTCCTTTAGTGTGCCAGATTCCAACATCATATATGTGGTCATATTCATGAGCATGTAATTTTGCCTTTCGGCTCTTCCATTCTGCTGTTGTGTGTACGGCACACTCTTCTGATGAACAATACCGCATTTTGTTAGAACATTCTCAAACTCTTCTCCACTGTACTCACCACCACCATCTGTCCTAGTACTTTCAACCTTTCACCAGTCAGCTCATGCATCATTGTAACATATTTCAAGAGATTGCTGGACACTTCATTCTTGTGTTTCATTGGCATGACAGTTAAGGGTCTGGAAAAATCGTCCATGAAAACTAAAGCATAATGGGCACCACTTCTTGATGCTGGCTCAATTCTGCCCATAATGTCAGACTGAACCAACTCTAAAGTCTTGCATGCGTGGAACTCACTTTTCTTTGGAACTGTTTTCTTCCTCAGCTTCCCAGCAACACAAGTTTCACAAACCTCCAGATTGTCACTTTTTATGCTATTCAGGGCAGGGATCATGTTCATTGCCCCTTCACGAACATGACCTAGCTTACTGTGCCACTCTTCCTTGGTCCTAATTATACTGGCAGGTAAAGACGTAATGCAACCATCGGTGCTATCCGTGCACTAAAGGTCCAGGGCATACAGGTTTTCCCATCTATGAGCACAGAATATTTTCTTGCCGTTCTTGCTGCCATCTACTTGATCCCATGAGAAAGAGACTGATACTCCCTTGTCCGCCAAGCGAGCCACTGATATCAGTGGGCAATGTAACTCCGGCACAGAGTACTTCTTCAAAGTTAAGACTTTTCTTCTTCCCATTCATGGAAGCTTTTATGGACCCAGCCCTTGCCACTTATCTTGACATCATTGCCATCACCAATCTTCACAGTTCCTCCATCGAATGGCTGAATCTCCTTGAACATGCTCTTGTCAGGGCACATATGGTCCATCGCTACGGAGGCTAAAAGCCAAGTGCCACAAGTGGACTCAATGAATACACCACAAGGCCTATGCTGCCATCGCTTTCTTTCGAGTCTTCCTCTTCATAACTGACGGATGAATCCTGCTTCACATTCTTACGTTGTGAGAGAGCTGGCTTTGCTTGAAGGCAAGCCAGATGGGACAGTCCTTAGCTAGATGGCCAAAGTTTTCGCAGGAATAGAACTTTGTTTGCGACAGGGGTCTGTCTTGAACCTGCTGGCCCTTCCTTTGTTCCTGATCTGCGCTCTTATACTTCATCCCTCTCTTACTATTCTTCTGACTCCCAACATCCTTCATGGTCAAGGCTTCCAGGGTGACAGTGTCCGGGTCCTTGCGACTTGGAGTGGCCTTTCTTCCAAAAGGAGCATCGTCTTCACAATGTTATCCTTGTCTTCTTCAAGTGACCTGATCAGATTGTCATGCCGAGAGGGTAAGCCCATCAGGAGGATTTATTGGGATCTGCATTCTACTTGATCCCATGAGAAAGAGACTGATACTCCCTTGTCCGCCAAGCGAGCCACTGATACAAGCATCTGGGTAAGCATTCTAGTATGAGACCTGCAGAGGAAAGTGCTCTGAGAAGCACAGCACTGCATCAGTCAGTCATTCTAACTGGATAGCAGTTATTAGAGTTGGAATGTACAGGAAGGAATATTGGAGGAGGGTCTTTCCATGTCATTTCTTCCAAAAAAGTCGCATTTTGATACCTACCATTACCAACGAAAATAGGTTCCATTCATCCTTTCATGATTAGATATTACATATCTTGTATTTTCTTCATTATATGAATTAGTGTGTTTACAACTTGTACGTGAAGGTGAATGTGTGGTTTTTTTACTCCCAGTCTCTGTTAACTCTATTACCTGGAGAGGGAACATATATATCCGCCTTATTTCTCACTCAGGCCCCTTGTCTTATTGTTAGTTAAGGCTTTGGTAAAATGTAAATTGATAACATCAAGTTGTCAACCTTTATTAAATGAATTTAATACATACTTCTCAAAAATCTAATGATTGGTCATAGTTGAGCATCAGCAAATAAAACCATGTTGTTTGATGATAATGTTGGTGAGAAATGGGCTAATAAAATATTATATCTGTGATTGGAATATTTTTGCCTATAATTGGCTGTATTGAGAGAGGTTGATAGTCATCTGCATCACCCCCATCCCCTGATTTAAAAGTTAGATAAATATCTGAAAGTTTTACTCAGTTATTATGTACTATTCCTGTGGATAATGACCAGTTACAGAGAATATATTGTGAGTATGCTGAAGCGGGAAGACAGGACGTCAATAGTGCCAATGGGACTCCATCAGGGTCACTTCCTTTTCTAGGATTTAAGTCTCTAACACAAGGAATCTACATGTTATGTGAGTTTAAAATAAAAGACACTAAAATGTAATGTGATGCACAGACACACACACATCAGCCTTTTATTTCAAACACTGACGTTTTAACTTGTCACTAGCAATGGAACCATCAAGGGTGGCGTTCAGACCTGTAAGTACCATTTTTTAGGTTTAGTAATCTTAGTTTAATTTCATAAAATTCCTTGGTCACTTTTGATTTGTATTCGGAAGGCAAATTCCTTGAGTATTATTTTGTATGTATGTTAACGACTATCTTTGATTTCTTTTGTTTGTCAGCAACGGACACAGATGCTAGGTTGTTTTTGGGTATAGTCTGGGCTGGAGGTACCACGACAAACCACATAATTTCTTTTTATTTCATTGCCTTTGTTTGTTATTTCTGGATGTGCTATGAGCACCGATCCTGTTTCCAACCAACAACTAAACCACTGCTGCTGCACCGGGACTTTTTTTAAGCAGACAGGGCTGAGATGTTTGTTTGCCGGGGGCATCAGCTTGGGCAGCCATCACCACCCAGGGATTGTGGGGTCATCTAAAGGAGTACAGCAGGGCCCGCCTTACTCCTAGTTGACGCAGCCCACTACTGCTTTGACCACTTAAGGGTGTGATGAGGTGCTAATTGCCTTGACCTGCGATGTGAATTGTCTGCGGAGTTTCCTCATCGACTGGGATTCGTAGGGGCCAAAGCATTGGAAGCAGAGTCAAGTGCCTCAGGAAGCAACAATGTCCGTGCTGGCGTCTTAAGGCTATTTTATATGGGGCATGTAACTGCACAACTTACCACTGCAATTTTTTATCAATCTGCCTTGCAATAATTATTGTGGAAACAAAGGCGTTGACGCTTTACACGGTCGCATGCAGGCATTCATTCGTGAATATCCGCAGTCAGATAAATACGTTAAGAGTTGGTATTTTGTTCGATCAGAGAAGAGTCGTTATTCAGTGTGCAACATTGTTGACAATCAGCGGGAAGGAAAATTGTGACATTCAGAAAGGTGTATATATCATTGTCACTTTCTCCATGAGAGAAAATAATGGATCAGGGGGAGACAGCATTGATTGCTGCAGAGATAGCAGTAGTGAGAATAATGATCAGGGCCACACAGGTCATTCAAAGGCAAAACCGAAGGAGACGAAGAGCACTTTTGATGCAACAGTGGATCCATAGGCGAGAGGAAGGAATGGGCTTCTTAATATGGTTCATTGGGAGCTAGCATTGGAAGATAGGGATGCCTACTGAAATTTTATGCGTATGTCAGAGGACCATTTCAATGATTTACTAAATCTGGTTAGGCAGGACCAAGAATTATTAGGAGATATATTCACGAGAATTGTGGACATGTCTATTCTGAATGCTTACTTGTTGTACCGCGATATTCATGGTAAACAGTCCGTAACTATTAAAGATTTAAGGAGGGCCATCCACCTTATCTAAAATTAGGACAAGGAAAAATAAGTGCAGCGAGGTAGGCCATTCCATTTTCCTTCAACATCAAGAGCCACCAATTCAGAAGACGTTAGATATGATGGAATGAAGATCATGATCTTAAGATTAAGATCTGAAGATTAATAATTCAGATGGAGAACCATCTGTCTTGGGAAACACACATAGGCAAGTTAGCTAATAATTAAGTTCTCTGTTTTCTTGTTAGAGTTATAAGGTCTACTGTATCCATCAGTGTCTTATTGACCATGTATTATGGCAAGTTTTACTCTAGGATATGGCCTGATATTATATTTTGGGGGTCCTCCAGTCATGCTACTAAGATATTCATAATCCAGAAAAGGAGTGTCTGGCTAATCGCTAAACAGCGATATCGCCCAATATTTAAGAAATTTATTTATTTATTTATTTTCACTGCCCCGAATACAGCACATTAGGCCATTTTACGTCGGGTGAACAACAGTAACAACGGACGATACATAGACACCCATGTCCTGGGCAGATAATATTCTACCCAGGCGGGATTCGAACCCGCGACCCTCGGGTTAGCAGGCGAGGACTTTACCCGGCCGCCACTGGGGGGGAATTCTTCCCCTTTCATGCTTTTATATCTTATCAGTAGTCACCTGGGTCAAGTGTGGTTATTTTGATGCTGTAAAGATCTCACATATGCATAGTTATGATACCAGAGGTAATAGGAATTTCCACATCCCATACATTAGGACTAAAGGAGCTTCAATGGCACCCAAAACCATTGGGTTGAGAATTTTCAACAAGCTGCCTGATGACCTGAAAGTAATTGATTCAAAATCTGTATTTGTGAAGAGAGTAAAGGCTTTCCTGTGTGAAAAGCTTTTTTATTCTGTGAATGAATTTTTTAATACTACTTGACTTGTGACATTCTTTGAATTCTTGCCTTGTAACTCTGTTGTACTATATGATTGTATATTTTGACGTGCCTTATATCATGCAATTTTATTTTAAAGGATCATACAGGCAAATAAATATTATTATTATTATTATGGAAAAGGACACATGATTGAAAAAAGAGACAAACAGCGGTGTTGCCATTAAAAATCTTGTTCTAGCAAGCCTGTAACATACTCCAAAAAGTGTGATATCACGTTGTGCATGAAGTGCTTTCCTTAGTATCATATGAATTTGGTTAGGCATATAAGTACATATGATTGTAAATAGGTGATTGTATGTATGTAAAAACATCAAACATTATGACACTTCAGTGGGAGAAATTCCTAGAAATTGTCGCTAAATAATATTTTTAACATAAAAAGTGGAACTAAAGACAATACTTCCTGTATATTACATTTTTATGTTTATATTCTTGTTTTATAACTTCTACCTAACAAACCTGGACCATTCTTGTGAAAATAATGGTTAAATTCATGCAACATATATTTACGCTTACTGGGAAGCATTTCATGGGCCAAATCCCAGCATCCTATATATGGGACAGCTAATTGTGCAAAAACAGTAAGCATTACGACGAAAATAAGTATCACAATGTGCTTGTATTTGTAAAATTAATGCATGTTGTGAAAATCACAGCAAAATTCCAAAAAAAATTAATTTGGATGTTAACGGGTTAATATAGATTAAATCTTTTTCTGGTTAGTAGGGAATGGACCTTTTACCTCAGTTTAACCTAACAAATGTAAAAATACATATGTATATAAATAATTCACATGCCCTGTATTCTCTAATGAAAGGAAAAGGTGTAATATTTGTGTTAAATCCTGTTTTAATTTCTATATACATGAACCTATTAATAAAAAAAACAGCCACACTCAGAGACCTGGTCATTGATCTCTTCATCGGCCAATCCTGCAGACAAGCCCTCCCAAGCTACCCTGATATGAGCACATCCACCATTTTGGTGGCATTTGCATATAAGGAAAGGGCTTGGGAGTCGGCGGCTGATTTAAAGGTTTGAGCAATTCATGAAGTTATCACTGGCCAGCATGTAAGGTCAAACCTTTAAAACAACTTGCCATCTGTTTTATTTTACCTGCGTCCACCATTGAACGATACACAATTCCAACTTATGAGTATTGGTAACAAATACATGCATCTCATACAAAACTTCGATGAATTTCTAGGAAGAATATTTTCAGGAAAAAGAAGATTTACGAAGATGTACGATGATCGTACACAAAGCCCTCAAAACATGGAAGCACATGCACTGCAACCTTGTGGGAAACCCAAAACCTGTCCCTCCAATGTAGAGAGATAGAAAGTGGCTCATCATCTGATATTTCTTCCCACATTTTCCTCGGCTGAGAGACTTTTTTGATTAAATCCCCTGTACCAAATTTGAATGATATGAGTACAGGGTGTAGGGGTTAATGTCATACTATATTACTCTTTATAACCAAGTCCTTCCAACATGTTTCACGCTTGTATGGCTTCCAATCATTGAGTGCCGCTAAATATTGCACAAAAATCATGTTATGAGTTAAGTTCTTCTTACTTGAATTGTTTCAGCTCACTGCATTGGGCTATATCTTGCACTAAAGTACTGTTTCGAGCAAATCCACATGTTTAACACTTGGTGTCAGTCCACATGGCTTGGATAGATGTTTCAGTAGATTACTCCTATAACCAAAGCTCTTCCCACACATTTCACACTTGAATTGTTTCAGTCCTGAGTGTACAGGTAAATGTTGCACTAAGTTACCCTTTTGAGAAAACTCTTTCAAACATGTTTCACACTTGAATGGTTTTAGTCCAGAGTGTAAAACTAAGTGCCGGTTTAAAGTACTCTTCCGAGAAAACGCCTTCCCACATGTTTCACACTTGAATGGTTTGAGTCCAGAGTGGATTAGTAAATGTCGAATAATGTCTTTTTTATAAGCATAGCTCTTCCCACATGACTCGCACTTAAATGGCCTCAACACGCCATCAACCTTGGTCCATGTAAATGAAGACTCTTCGTGGTAATTATTTTCAGGTGATTTTCCTAAGAATATCCTATCATTTACATTGCTGCCACATGTATGGAGCCTTAATTCTAATACATCACAACACTTAAACCCACAACCATTGCAGACATACTCAACCCTATCGTGGAATTCATTGATCTCAGCTCCCATTTCCTTAATGCTTTGGCCATCCACCTGCAAATACACCAATTATGTTTCCATTAAATTTATTTATCGCAAAGCGGTTACCGAATTGAAAAAATATCTTTCTCTACATTTACTAGGTCATCACTGCTCACTGGCATTTATCATCACTTAAACTTGGCGGCAGAAACAAATTAAGATACTTAAATTTGTATTCAATTGAAGATTTAATCTAGAATTCAATATAAATATAAGACACTGTCTCCGGCGTTACCCTGTGGAACTCCTTCATTTTGATAATAAAAAACACTTGGTTGTTATTCCACACTTTATTGTAAGGAAACGACCCGGGTTTCAGCATGTCATGTCATCTTCAGGATGGCATGACATGCTGAAACCTGGGAATCCTGAAGATGGCATGACATGCTGAAACCCGGGTCGTTTCCTTACAATAAAGTGTGGAATAACAACCAAGTGGTTTTTATTTTCAACATAAATCTCTTTCATTTTGGGTACAACTGCATGCTAGTATTTAGGTGAGAGAAAGAGAAAGGAAAAAGCTGTCACCACCTAAATACTGTCACATCTAACTGTACCTGAAAGAATGGGACAAAGAACATCAAGCCACTGCAGAAGCCTTCCCTCAAACATAATGAATTTAACTATTCATGAACTGATACTGATATTGTTACTGATGCTGTTAAATTATTAGGATACGAGCGTGATGCGCCCGCTCCCAGCGGGCTTCCCCCGCTCTTTTCAATGCAGGTCCACAGAGGGATAGGCGCGTTTCTAATTTTAAAATGTAGAAAAAAAGGCAGGGTCTTATGTACAAATTTAATTGGAATGTTCATGTACAAATTGAGGTCAGAGGACCTCTTTAAACACAACATTGGAAGTAATTACACTATCCTCTGTTAATACTTGTAAACACCAAGGTTAGACGCACATGATGACTCATACTTACGCATCAACAGGAGACTTGAATGTGGAATCAGCCGCATTTTGATAAAAGTTATTTAAAGAATGCGAGATATTGTTGCAAATGAACAAATGTATCAGTTTGTGCGCCGTTAACGTCAGGAATATTTACCGGTTTACCTCTCGAACATTCCACCATAACCAAGACACGAAAACAAAGAAAAGAGGGTGCCAGAGAAAGAGAGACAGAAAATGGTTCGCCATAGACTGAGTACGTGTTGAGTCCAAGACCTTTCTGTGTTAACTTGAAATAATATGTTGAAAGCGCGTTATATTGCAAAAAATATAATAATATGTATCTGAAACTAAATTGGTATCAATTAAATATCCTGAAATAAAGGTTTGCTCTGCACCATGGAGCAAGTGCGTGATGTCAAGATGGCGGATCGCCTCATCCCCTAAGAGAAATATCAAGGGCCATTTTTTAAAACCAATTTTAGGAAACAATAGCAATATTTAGGAAGTAAGATATGCCGTCGCATGTTCTCTGATAAATTCTGTGCATTTTGGTAACTCATTTGTAGAGTTTGGTTGCGTATAAGTTGAGAAAAAGGTATCTATACAGTAGAAATAATATAGGAGATTGATTGATGATTGATTCAAAATTAAAATGGGATAAGCATATCACTTCGATCTGTAACAAGTTAAGCAAAGATACATGCTAAGAAAGCTAAAATCACTGATTTCTCCGCCTATCTCAGGACACTCTACTTTGCATCTTTTCATAGCTGTATAAACTATGGAGTTGAACTTTGGGGGCATGCTACTTCGGCTAAGCAAATTTTATTGCTACAAAAAAGAGCTATCAGAATTATTGCTACTGCCCACCCACTACGGAGCCCTTCGAAACTAAAACAGGAGTAAATCAAAGAGATGGACTCTCAACACGACTCTTAAATTTTGTCTTAGAACAAGTAATTGGAGAATGGTGAAAAGACAAATGAAGTCAAAAAATTGATCAATCAAATTAGGAAGACGTGTAACAATTGTCTACCTGGCTTTGGCAGAAATTGCCATACCCAGGCAATGTCTCGGACTTGTGCAGGGGTACCCATCATCAAGGATCCAACGTTTGGATTTTCCATGTTCTTGTTCGTGATTCCCTCTTCCTCCCCAGCATATGCCTTCTCCCAGGATTGCCCAAGTATTTACAGTTTTTGTTTCCCACCCCCCACCAGCAGCGGTGAAGAATCCATCTATAGACATCCGACTTAAACCTTTTGGACTTTCAATGTTCTTATTTGTGATTTCCCCTTACCTCTCCAGCACATGTCCCTTTCCCAGGGTTTCTCCGAGCATCAACGGTTTCTGTTTTCCAGCCCCACGCCCTTCTAAAACTGCTTTGTTTGACCCATATCTCTTCTGTCACCCACATTTTTCATGAATATATTTTATGCCCAAATCATGAATATGATGATGATGACGCAATATCGGGACTAGTCAAGTTAAATCTTTCAGTAGTGAAACTGCAAGTGTTTTCTCTGTAATTATGGAACTTTCCACCGCATCACATCTGAATCCGTATTTTATATATTTGACGACCTCGTAGTCAAAAATTATCGGAAGGGCATTCAATCAGAGCAGAAAACATAGCAACAACCTACATAAAAATATCACCATATGTTTAGTGCTATGTTGAATTAGAGCAGAAAAGTCCAAGTCAAAATGAAATTAATTATGTGGTTCATTAATGTTTCCATTGACAATGCAGTACCACAAATGTCAAAATAAGTTAGAGCATCATGCCTTCCGTCTTCTGTACTTGAAAGATTGTTCGAAAAGTACGGGAGTATCTAAAGCACACCAACCCCTTCTTTTGCCACCCATAGTATGGTCACCACGTTGTTTAATCGAAAGGCACTTTGTTGAAAAAAACAGGGCTGCAAAATGAAACAGGGACCAATGGATGGTTTCGCACCGGAACAATACTATAAATTTTCATTTACAATGTAACTTTGTTTCAGATTGAAACCCCAAGTCCGGCTTGGTTTTATTTTCGCTTCGGAATGTAAGTAGAATTTGAACCAAATATGACATTCCGGAACTGTTCCTTCTCTCGAATAGTTTTAGTTTACGTGAGTGGGAGCTATGATAGATTTATGATACTCTTATGATAGACCTTCGACAGTAAAATGACTTGTCTCAATGAAGACCATAGCGCAAGTGTCTATATTTGTCCTTTCTAGTGCACGCAAACACCACCACCAGATTTTCGACGGGGCAATCACCTTTGGCAGCAGACATCGCCTGCTCCTTTCATTTGGGGAATGCCCAGTGCCTGAGAAATCTGAAGAAAAAGCGACGCGCCTACCTTGAACCACTGCACCGCTCCCCCTCTGTCAATATCGCACCCTAGGGATCAAAACTGCCCCTTTAGAGGGGCATTTTCAGCAGTCATCGACCTCAAGGTCAGAATCTTTCCATAACTACTTAAGTAAAACAAAAGACAAAGAACAAGAGGGGACATTATTGCTTGAGAGCCATGCATGGAATCTGATAGGCACATTAGTTCTTCTCCTTGGGTGCCGCATATCGGATAAACTTGTCAGTTTAAATGGTCAGGGCCTCTTCCTTCTCCATTGTGCTTCTAAAGAGACCTCCACCTCTCAATTGTTCAAACAATAGTCGTACCCAGTCTCTTTGCATCGGGGCCGAGACAACTTTTCTCCCTCACAGATTGCTGCAGAGACGTTAATTTAGTAACCATCCCTCTAATCACACTTATTATCTTTATAATTAAGATCCATTACCTGTTTTTCAGCACTCGCTTCATCCACAGAGGAAAATTCATTAGGC
Organism: Ceriagrion tenellum; assembly: GCA_963169105.1. Classification (NCBI taxonomy): domain Eukaryota; kingdom Metazoa; phylum Arthropoda; class Insecta; order Odonata; family Coenagrionidae; genus Ceriagrion; species Ceriagrion tenellum. Next base: position 87,474,158 of record OY720644.1, read on the forward strand.
TCCCCTTTTATTACCCATTAAGACTGACCCGCCAAACCCAAGCTGGGGAATCCCAGTCGGTGGGGGGCCGATGGGGGGGGAGTGAGGAGGGGACGCTACAGTAAAAAATTCCGAAGAACAGGCTGCTGTTATTAATCGGAATACAAAACTGCAAAAATATGTTTCATATAATTTGTTGCATGAATTGATGTACATATTTCAGTGAATATCAAAATACTTAGAGTTTAAGAGCGGTAAAAGAAAGAGTGCATAATTTTCTTGCTTCAAGCTCCGCAGGAGAAGAGAATATTCATACCACCACTTGGGTCCCCCTAGTTTAACCATTCATTACAGCCTTTCCAGAGACACTTAAAATAGCTTGCACTTTTCATGGTTTTTCCAGAATTTTTATAGGTCTAAGACAAAATGAAAAGTAACGGCACAGCGATACAACACTATACCTATGCGTTAACCAGGCTTTTAAATTGACCAAATTAAGGTGATTCAGGTTTCTCTTCATGTTATTTTAGTGCTTGTTTACATGAAGAATCGGAATTGATTCAGTACTATTTGCATTACGTAAATGGCATTTCATGGAAGATTAAGAATCATCTATGCCGAAGAAATTGAAAACCTCATATGCAATTTCATGACGCCGATTCCTTCTCCCATCTCCATGGGAAGTGGCGAATGCATTTGCCATCCCCCTATATACACTATGATTGCATTGTTGACTTCCTTCCTTGAACTTCGATTACCTACAATCAAAGTGCAAAAGAGTTAATGTTTAAATGCACGACTAGTGTTTTTATATTGAACATAGCTAATATTCGAGCCTCCACAGTATGTATTTAAACCAAATAGCTAAACTCCCGCAGTCAGACACATTTACATTGCATTGACTGGCTGGAGGACATGGAACCTCGGAAGGGAAAAAGGAAGAAATGGCAGTCTGAGATGTAACTATGGAGGGAGAACAGAAAAAAGCCCAATAGATGGAAAGACTAACGAGAAGTTTCTTAGGTAGGTGAGTAAGGAAGGGAAATCTGGATATCACACGTCCTAAATATGCATAGTATAAAGAAATGGAGCACTACGGATCCGTCACCTTGTTCGATTATGCGGCCTGTTATATAATTATTTGAATCTCCTATTTCACTATGTTGATCAAGGGGAAAACTAAGGATAACGCACTCATGGGCTTGAACAGAGTAAAATCCATGCCGAGGAAGCATGGATGTGTGGTTGCTGGCTCAAAACAAAATGGTAACTTTGTTATTTCCTATCGTACAGATTTAAATGAAAGACTATTTACAACATCACATCAAATATGGCCAGAAGAGCTGGTCTCTTTTTTCATTAGTAATTAAGCTTTTCATTATTATGAGGAGTCCACAATATTATGTGAATATAAGTATTGTTCCGCTGCATCGGGGGCAGTAGTCGGTAAATGACCTATCATGGCAGCGTGCCGTACGTAATCAATCGGCGGCTGAGGCAGTGCACAGGTCTATAACAAATACAATAAATTATTCACATACAGAGCTGTCTCTAGCACCTTTGAGATATTCTTCAATGGAATAATACAATTTGTTTAGCAAATATCTATTCAATTTCAACTTGAAGGAGTTATTATTGCTTACATTTTTTGTACACGTAGGCAGATTACTATACATCTTGATGCCCATTTCATTACGCCCGATCTTAGCAATTTTCGTGCACACAAAGTAGTGATGAATGTCACCTCTTGTTCTTGTTTAGTAATTATGAAAAACACTGTTCACATTAAAATTTGAGAAATTCTTTTTAGCATACAAAATGGTTTGGAAAATATATATACATGGTATTGGGAGTGTTCAATTCCTTATAGATGGGTTTGCAGGGAGATCTAATACCTTTCTGGTCAATGATTCTCATTGCACGTTTCTGGAGATGAAATATTTTCATAGCCAGATGGGTAGATCCCCACAAAATTATGCCGTGCAATACATGGGAATAGAAATTACTATGGTACAGGCTTATCAGAGTTGCTTTTTCCACAGTTGAATTGATCTGTCTCAAAATGTGGCAGCTAATATGGAATGCACCATTTTTAAGTTGTAATAAAAATGATATTTTTGTGATTTATTATAACTATTTGTTTAAATATTATATTTTTTCTTAAAAAAATGAATATTCTATTCCTGTTATTTATTGGAACCTTGACTTCAAACTGTTTTGTAGTGTTTGTTGTACTCGTAGGGATGATGTCCAAGGGCGAATAAATTATTTATCTATCTATCAATTATGACTAGGAACTATCTTACTCAAACTACCTTAAAATAATGTAATTTTTAGAAATTAAAATTATTTTTTAATTATTATAATTAAATTTAAGTTAAAATATTAAAATTATCCATTAGCTCTGTTTACAAGTGAACTCACATAGAGGATGATCTTATTCCCAAAGGAAAGGCTTAACTACAATGTTAACAATTAAAACATTCTATGTATTTTAATAGCTTTAATATTTTTTCAATTGAACATATTGTTTCACTTCATCCTAAAAATGATGTTCAATGAGTACTACTAGGCTCTACTAGGACTTATATTCCCCTGTGAACACTAAGATCCATATTTCTCACTTGATTGCCTGTATTAATGACATTGTCCATTCTTCATTCTCCTGTGCATATGTTTCCGGGTTTCTCAATGAATATCTTTTCTACCCTCGCCATGAATTACATTTTCACATTTGTTCCACATCTGATTACTACCCAGCTAGCCACTGCATGGGTGTGTTGCAGGGGGTTTCAGGACACCAGCCATGTATAGACATAAGGTTTTGAGAGGTGAATTGGTGACGTGTATAATCAGCGTTTGTTTAGATGAGCTCAGTTTTCATTGTGGTCGCTTACTGAGCGCAGAAAGAGCAAGTTCTTGTACCTATCTGTTTGGCAATGTATCTCTCTTATTTTATTGCATCTGTCAGGAGGACCGAGAGGTTTCTTAATTAACTGCTAACTTAAGAACTTAGGTCGTTAATATAAATAATGAATAAAAGAGTGCCGATCACGATTCCTTGAGGAACACTGGATGTGAATCCTAACCACATCAGAGCTAAAACCATCAATAACTACTTTCTGTTTTCAATCACTGAGAAAGTCCCTTATCCAATTCACTAATTTTTTATTAACTGCGCATGATTGCAATTCATGCACTAGTTTTTTGTAAGGAACCTTCACAAAGGCCTTCTTGAAATCAAGGACTATCGCATCAACTTGCTTTTTCGATTCACCTGATTTTAGAATATTGTGAAGGAAGAGCACAAGCTGTGTTTCACAGGACCTGCCCTTATGGAAGCCACGCTGATTGCTATGTAAGATGTTACGATTATCCAGGAAGGTCATAATATTGCTAACAACAATGTGTTTGAGGGTCCTGCATAAAAGTGATGTTAACGATATAGGCTGGTAATTTCCTGGGTCTTTTCTATTTCCATTTTTAATTATCAGTGTGACGTTGGCTACTTTCCAGTCTTTCGGCACCTTGCCTTCAGATAATGATTAGCTAAATATAAATTGTAAGAATGGTGCAGCTGTGGTGCTAACTTCTTGAGCTCGCATACAGGCCTTCCTTCTAGAACTGGGGACATGTTACTTGTTTTAGCAAAATCAGATCTATTTGGTCCAATTTATAAATTTTAAAAATATGAAGCATAAAACATAATCAAACTAAAAATAAAAACACCACTCTCATTCATATTAATAGGGCAGGTATCAATACCCTCTCAATGGACTATGACCATCATGGGCAATCTTTCTCCTAGAGAGTTCTATTGTCCTTACCAGATTTCCCATCTCAAGAGGATTAAACACAACATTATTCACAGCTCTCTCTCTGGATTCACCCTGGCCAAAGTTCTCCCCTCTGTATGTCACTTCTTCCCCCTGTGAATCGCTAGAGACATACTCTTCTTTTACATCAACCTGGAAGAGAGGACACATCACCTAGTTTTGAAAGAATTTTATTCACACAAACCACTCATCTTAATTTCAAGGACACCAATAGAGAAAGAAACTGGCATTTCTGAGAGGCATTTTCGTATATGTAACTCACTTCAATCTCACTACAGAAGCATGAAGGCAATTTATTACACCTTTTTTTTCACCACTCTATTAAACAAGTGATTGAGGTTCCTTTATTGAAGTTATGGGAAGGTTATACCACAGATACAATATATCAAATTTATAGGTTTCCATATTGATTGTCAAATCACTTGGGATGAGCACATCAACACTCTTGCTAGTAAGCTAAGCTCAGCTTGCTTCATAATAAGACCTCTTAGATCCACTGTTTCCAAAGATGTTCTTCCTGCACTGTTCTAAAGAGAATTCTATTCTCACTTAGCCTATAGTATCCTTTTTTGGAGTTCATCTTCTAAGGACCTATACTTTTTCAGGGTCCAAAAAAAAGAGCCATTTGGCTCATAACTTTTAAGGCCCCTTGCTATCCTCTGTTAAAAAAATTGGATATATTGCCAGCGCCTTGCGTTTTACATTTTTCATGTTCTTGAACAAACAAATATAAATCTCTCTGATTGTGTAACAAACTGGGATAAACACAAATAATCAACAAGGCAGAATGATCAGCTGCATGTTTTATATGTAAGCTCAAGGAATGCTGGTCCAAATGCTGGTCAAAATTTTATGGGCCTTCAATTTTATAGCATGCTCCAAGCTGAGCTTAATACTAAAAAAATCTTTGCTGCATTCAAAGCCAATTTTTTGAGATACTTCAAATGTAACATGTTTTATTCCATTTCTGAATTTTTAAATAATGGCTGAAATTTATTACAATATGCCTCATATCAAATGACCGTAAATAATAGTGCTGGTTTTGAATCGAACAATAGTATTCACTGGTACAATACCACCAAGTTATCAACCAATTTATGTAACCACTAATACCACCAATTTATCCTTGGCTTCAAATGGTCCAAAGTCGTGAGCGTACATTTAAATAATGACTTACTGGAATGTGTTAAAAAAGAACAGAGATCTTTGTGCGCCTTATACAGTACCTAAATTTCAAAACTTTGATCATTAGGATTCAGACATCAAAGGTTACCACGTTGATGTATACTTCTTAGACTCCTCATGATAACAAGAATATATATTTACACAAAAACTCCTTTCAAACTTTAATTTCCATACTCTTTTTGAATGATGAAAGAGGAGTGATAAGTTGAAAACTGTTCATTAGAAGAAAAATAGATCAATATAAGATTTCCCAAAAGTTTAAGCATAATTCATTGAACCTATATTCTTAAAAGCAATCTTACTACAAGAGAATATATCCATAAAAAGTCTGGTGACCACCTAACACAAACCGTTGATCAAGCATAAAAATACAGTCTAACTCTTATTAGGCTTCAATTTTGTAAAGGAAGAGCTCTTATTGCAATTCAAGAAACTTGTTCATGCACAAATGAAAAAACGACTTCGTTTCCTTCCACTGATTTATTTTTTTGGTACGACATGTTTCGACACATGGAGGTCATTTTCAAGTATTTGGAAAGGTTACTTGAAAATGACCTCCATGTGTCGAAACATGTCGTACCAAAAAAATAAATCAGTGGAAGGAAACAAAGTCGTTTTTTCATTTGTGAATATCAACTTCCACATAGTTGAGCCTGATACCATTGAACTTGTTCATGGTTTACACCTGCTCATTTGCTTGCCTGCCACGAAACAAATATTTTCACGGGGATTTAAACTATCTTTTTTTGAGCAGTGCCTAAAGAAAATATTTCTTTCTATTAAGCTGATCCTTCTCTCTATTCTCTTTTATTGAAATTTAATCTTTAACGGAATTTTGGTTCCACATTACATTTATTTCTTCAGCTTAAGGTACATATTTCTGTATTTTTTCCTTATATTTAGCCTCTAAATTTTCTGTGCTCGGGCTGGAGATATCTATAAGATATGTTATCCTCTCTTGTTTTGATTAGAGTTATATTTGGTCTATTGTTTATGCAAGAACAATCTATTATGATACTTCTATTGTAATAAATTTTGACAGCTTCATTTTCTATAACAGGCGGTAGTGTCATTTGGTACCATGGTTTGTTTTCATAGGATACATTGTACTTTCTTACTGATGCATGATATATTTGTTTGCATTATTATTAATATTTTTGTGACTGTTCTTGACATGTCTTATATCAAGGGCAACAACCCAGACAGCACAACCGCTGGTATACAAATTGTAAATCTCTTGTACAGTTACGAATTGTATAATGTTTTGAACGAATATTGTTATACAATTGTATTCCAACATATTTCATACAAAGCAGTGGCAATACTATTGTAATACAGCATCAAAATACCAGGAATATACAATTGGTAAAACCATTGTATTACAATTGTAAGGCCGAAAATAATACAAAACATTGTGCGCACGCCTGCAAAAGAGCGGTGGTAATACTATATCGTAAAACAGCATCAAAATACCAGGAATATACAATTGGTAAAACCATTGTATTACAATTGTAAGGCCGAAAATAATACAAAACATTGTGCGCACGCATGCAAAGGGGCATATATGTGGTGTACACATTCTTTTTTGTACAGCCAATAAGGCTAACGCTATTGTTATACCATCATTGTTACCGCCAAAGCAGTATATATAACGCCATTATCTGCTATTCCACCACTAAGGTTTGATCGCATGTAATAGAGTTTTTGAGGATTTATCCTGGTTTTGAGCGAAGTCGAGAGCGAATTACAAGTGTAAACGCCCATACAGAAAATCTGTACTGTGACTGGGCTAAATCTGCACTCCAACCGCGCTAAGGGAGCGCGCAATCTAAAATTGTTTGCTACCGTTTATAGATTAAGGTAAGTGTAAGATTATGAAATTTTCTATTATATCTCTGTGCGTAATAATTTTAATTGTCTACATTTGTGGAGCGTGGTTTATAGGGCCTCTTTACACGATGCATGAGCCTGTATATTAGATTCATTAACTTCATACAAGTCGTGTTTCTGCCGTCACGCAACCATGATGATGGCCGCGCGTGCCAGCTGAAACACGTGCTATATGGTCTTGGAAAATAACTTATTTCCATGGATCTTTAGCGCATTAACCATTTGTACATATCGATGCGTTTAGAAGGTTAGACAGCCGACTGAACCATATATATTTAACAACTGAGCATCAAATATCGTATGTTGATAGCATTGTCAGTGCCAAAATTATAATTAATACATGCATTATCTATGAACCATATGTATATGGAAATGTATCCAAAAATATTCATCTTTGAAAATCATCATTTGCTAGCGCAGAGGACTTGCAATGCCAAAAATGTGTAGAGATCGTGTGTGGTGAAATATGTGAGGTGTAAACCTCCGCTAACAAAGGATAAAGTGCTAGGAGAGGCACAGAATATGTATGTACCATGTGTATTCTTCAAGGAAGATATTTATGTACGTTTGATTGTGACAATTTTTTTTGTGAATAAAATAATATCATTAAACAGCAAATATACTCTTATTTTTGCCTGTACCTAGTATAATGTTATTTACTATTGCATTACCCTGGTAATACGAAAGAAATTCAGGTTGTAAAACAATTATATTTGGCTCAGTAATACCACCGTAATACAATTCGTAATACGATTGTAATTTGGCTTAGTAATACCACCGTAATACAATTCGTAAAACAATTGTAATTTGGCTTAGTAATACCACCGTAATAAGATTCGTAAAACGATTGTAATTTGCCTCAGTAATACCATCGTATTACAATTTGTAAAACGATTGTAATTTGGCTCTGTACTACTAACCGTAATATGATTGTATTAGCGGACATTTGACACAGTATTACGATGGTAATACAATTGGAATACGAATGCCCCATTTTTGTAATACGATTGTAAAATGACAATATTACAGTAATACTTCCAAATTTGTGCTGTCTGGGAAGGTTGTAACAACTTGATCGCTGGACAAATAAGATGCATTAATATTATTATTTAATGTCCAGTTATCTGGAATGCAACACCCTTACCAAAGCTCCCATGTCAAGTGGTACACAAACCACATCAGGAACAGGCCTCTCTCCAGCTTCATCCACATTAATATCCTTCCATCTGTAGATTTCTTCTCCACCCAGTGATTCAATTGGATTTACCTCTTTCTTCACATCAACCTAGAATATTAAATCCTCAGCCAATTAATATTACAAGAACACCCACAGACAACATGCTCTTGAAATAACAAGGAAATAAACTGAGATAAATATGCTCACAAATTAATATCCTATAGATGCATTCATAAATTAAAGCACCACTTGGACAAAAACAGTAATCTCACAGCACCGAGTCAATCACTATATTTAGAACTGCTATTTTTGATTTATGGTCAACATGCAAATTTTTATTCCACAAGGAATGTCATGAAATATAATTACATAGGAATCATTGGTCTATGCAGATAGAACAAGAAGGAAGATTTGCATCATCCAGAGAAATCTCACCATACAGCCCATCTCAAGTGGATCAGAAGCAACATCAGATACAGGTCTCTCTTCAGATCCATCATTGCCAAGGTTATTTTCACTGTAATTTCCTTCATCCACTGATTCACTTGGATCAACTTCTTCCTTAATGTCAACCTGCAAAAAGGAAGGTACAACCAATTAAAGATATAAGAACAAATAAACTCAATTGTTACTGACAGAGAGGCTAATAATTTTTCTTGGTATCTCCATAAATAATATCTTGTAATTCTGATAAATTAGTAGTAAATGACAGCACAAAAAATAAAACAACAGTTAACTGTTAGTTTACTAAATAGCCAGAGAGAAAAAAAGATGGTGGTGACTTGAAGAGACCCCATGGCACTTTCACAAGTATATATCCTACTCAGCATGTTTTAGAGAGCAGTAGTGGTATTTTCAATTAATGAGCTTCAAGGCTAATTATAAAGTCATTTTACTCATTCCATCTGCCATGCACAGACAGAGGCAATAGAACTCAGGTGAATAGAAGGATCATCCATCCACAATGCACCTGAGTTAAACACTACTAAACTTCGGTGACCGATCGGGAACTGGAGTTTCCATTATGACAGGCTGTTGTCACGTTTAAAAGAGCAGTAATGAGAAGTAATGCAATAACAGTTATCACTACTTTTAATCAATGCTTATTTCAAATTAAAATATTAATTGAAATCTGCTCCTGATGAACCAAATGTATTCGATTGTGTGAAATTCAGTGGAAAAACCATTTGCCTGGACTGGGAATCAAACCCAGATCCCTCAATTTTGCACCAGGTGCTCTAACCAATTAAGCTACCCAGACATCCTCTTCCGCAGCAAATCTCATGGGGGCTTCAAGGAGCAAGCTGTCCTCACAGGTACTGTGCATGGAACCCCGATGTTCAAGTTTTTACCGGGTGCCAGGTGTACTCAGATTACATCATAAGAGAACACAAAAATTCAACGATTGCCATGTATTACATGGGACAGGTGGAAAGGAAAGTGGTTTAGTGCAAAGAATTATTTTGAGGAAACAACTTACTCATCAATTAAATTTTCCTGTCCACAGGATGGATCCTGTGATTAACAAAAAGAATCTTTCTGAAATATACTTTCTCCCACAGCAAAAAAACTGACACATCTCCATGTCACCCATCAGATATATCTCACAAACAATTTCTACTTGGGAGCCTAAAACATATTTCCAGGCACTCAACACGCATGGGCTGCACAAGTGCGTCATGCGGAAAAATTACAACAGGCAGGATTTAGTTAAGGAGATGATGTGAGATGATGCAATGGATCGTGTCATTGCACAACTGTGGGATAGCAACACTGAGGATGATGTCAGTAAAATGAGTCATGACAGTAATCTACATCTACATACTAAACTGCAAGTCGCCACTCGGGCGTGTGGCAGAGGGTTTTAGGACACCAGCCATGTAAAGATGTAAGGGATAAGGTTTTAGGAGGTGAAATGGTGACATGTATTATAGGAGTGTATTTAGTGGAGCTCAGTTTTTATTGTGGTTGCTTATAGTGTGCAGAAAGAACGAGTTTTTGTACCCATCTGTTCGGCAATGTATCTCTCTTATTTCATCATTTCTGTCAGACTTAGAGATGTAGTGAGGAGTCACGATAATATTCTGTGTTGCTCTGAAACACACCAGTTCTGAATTTCTCAAGAAAGCTAAGCCTAGCATGCAGCCTCCCGAGTCTCTAGGGGAGCACCTTAATCCCTCTAAGAGTTGTGAAACATTATATGTTTGCTTGTAGCAGATTTTAATGAAGCAAGCAGCTTTCCTTTGTTTCTTTATACATTTTTTTTAAATCTCAGGACCAGGGTGCCAAATACACCCTCGGCACTACAGCCCAGTATGGGCTTTGGCCTTCCACAAGACGCCTGTCCAATCTCTTCTGTTATACACTTTCTACCACCATCTTACGATCCTCATAGCCTTTATGTCTTCTTCCAAATCCTGCATCCGTCTTTTCCTTGGTCTTCCTCTTTTTCTCTTTCCATCCATATTTCCATCTAGCATCTTCTTAGGCATCCTTTCTTCACTCATTCTTTCCACATGACCTAGCCAAGCTAACCTTTGGGTTGCTCATTTTTTTTTACATTCTTTCATAATTCACACTCCCAAGAAACACTCTGTCACCACCGTCTCCCATCTTATCCCACGTGGTTGTCACCCTCAGCCTTCTTTTTTTTCTAAATTTATCCTTCTTCCACATCCCTGGCTACACACTGATGGGACATGGCTCACACCCCTAATCCACCAATGAACAACCAAAAAACCACCTCACAGCATAGTTTTTTGGTCACAAGGTCTTCACAAATCTCACTATGTCTTTGCCTCTGATAATATTTTCTATTTCCCTGTTTGTTCTTATCCTCCATGTTACACCATGTGTCACGGGCCGTATATCCTTTGTAAAGCCTTCCATTTAAATATCCATAGAGCTTGGTCACTTCCAGCAGAGATGGTCCACGTTTCTACTCCGTACGTCATGACCAGTCTGATAAATGTCTCATAGATCTTCATTTTCATCTCCTTAGATAGCAGGGTGGACTTCAGGAGCTTAATATTAGCAAAGTGCGCCTTATTTGTGGCCATTATCCTCTTGTTGATCTCTTCTGTCATAGAGTCCTTACAGTTTAAATTAGTATTGAGGTAACTGAAATATTTTAAATTTTCAAAGTTGTACTGCTCAAATGTAATGTTTTGAGTCCACCTTCTATCTTCCGTGGCCAACATTTTCATGTATTTCGTTTTTCTCTCACAGAACTATGTTGTCAGAATAGGCATAGGCCTGAGTAGATTAGCAATAGTTCCCTTTAACCTCAGTTCTTTCATGACTTCGTGTAGAGACAGATTAAAATTAAACACCTCCAGGGTGCCAAATGCTCGCGGCATATTTGAGGTGTGGCCTAACCTAAAAATTAACAAAATTACATGGTGTTTGACTTGTTTCCATCAGCCTATTTGTTTGTTATAGTAATTTCACCAATAAAGAAGATGGAGTTCCATTTGGTACTCCTCAGCAGAATGAATAAAAAGTACATATCTAACTTAATTTTAACATGTAATTCAGCACTAGATTATATGATACATCACTTGAAAAATAAAAACAAAAAATTTAGTTAGGACGCTTGGGATTTTTTCACTATGTAAAATGTGAATATCACTGATGTCCCAGATTTTAAAACTCCACCCAGTTATGGTTTTGAAGAATTTCCCAGGGTTCAGGTGTAAGGATTTCCAGAGGACAACTGGCAGAAGGGAATGGAGGCAGGTAAGGACTCAACTCATTGGAATTTCCCTCACTCACTAAAAATGCCCACCTGTTCCTCCCCTCATGCAACTCACTACATTTTTCTCCAGGGGCATATGCGGGGTGACTCATAAGTGGAATTATTTTTTGCAGATTTTTTTTTCTTAACATTTATCTGGCATATATTTAAATTCAATATCTATTATATTATTTCCTGATTCAATTGAGACCAAAAAACCAACGTACTATAGCCAAAGAGCATGGCAAACATTTTTCATTCAATCACCACAATAGTCAGAAAACAACGAAATTACATGGTATTTGGACTTGTTTTAATCAGCTTTGTAATGATACCAAGGGTACCCCATCAGTTAGACACCAAAAGGTTGGCAGTACATCCGGTGAAATAATGGGGACCAACAATACATAAGAAAACTCGCTGTAGTTATGGTGAGAGGTGGGATATTGGTTGTTCGGTGGGAGAACAGAGATGACATATCATGGGGAGAACACCAGCTTAGTGAAAAGGAAAGTAGACGTGATATTAGTGAGAATGCCCAAACAGGTGAAACGACACAACTGGCACCATGGAGAGAGCAATCGCCGGGGGAGATAACCACTGCGATTTACAACTTCACATCATTTCCCATAGTGCAAAATAGGGGAGGCCACAGGACTACTAAAAATCGCTAGGTTTATTTTATGTACGATGTGCATGTGATACATCATGGATATCTATTTGAATTGGGCCCAATTAACGAATTAATTCACTAAATAATTATAAAAGAAAAGAAAGTGATATATCTTTAGTTTGAAACCTGAATTACTTAATGTAAATTTATGAAGAGGGTGAAGAACCAGGTAATAAAGAAATAAATAAAAATTAAGGATGAGTCAAATCCAAATGTCAATACTCGATTCCACTGATTCTGAGGATTAGAATCGGTATCGCGAATCGATTGCCTAAAGTCGAATCAGATTCCATCGATTCCAGATAGCTAAATATTCAAATCAAATTTCATTTATCACATCATATTTTTCTCAGTAATTTTGGGTGTAGGCTATCAATTTGTACTTTTTATCTACCTCAATAAGCTGACGATATACAGTGGAGCCCACTCATAATGAACCCGCTTATAACAAAGTCCTGCTTTTAACGAAGTGAAAGCCGCTCCCTGTCAAAAAAGGCCCTTTCGCCATGTAAAAAATCCCACTTTTAATGAAGGTATACTGAAATGAGTCCTGCTTATAATGAAGTTAGTCACACGGCAAGATATTCTTTATATATGAAACCTCTTCTCGGCTGTTGCAAAACATTATGGCAATATCAACTTTGTGTTAAAACCTCGCCAGCTCTATATATATCCGATTATTTACGCACACGAATGCTCGTCCAGAAATCAACCCTAAGCACCTGATCTCCTCTTCTCAGACTGGATGAACATGGCAACTCCCACCCCTATCGTGCACTGAGCAAAACCCACCCGTCTTGCACCGGGCAACTTCCACTCCCTCTCGCTAGTCACCCCTCCCCTTCTCTGCCTTCAGCTCCTACCGTGATCTTCGGTTGGTTTCTGACGGTTCGCTGCTGCCTCTAGTGCCACGTTACACTTATTTGCACAATCATATATAGACTGTCTTGTGTAATTGATCACTACGGAGAGCGATAAAATTAGAAGAAAAGTGTTAAGTTTAAATACAAAATTAGAAATTTTTAAGGGCATAGACGACAAAATGACTAAGACCGATGTCACTAAAAAGTATGATATTTCACTTAGTACTTTGTCAACAATATTAAAAAATCGGGAGAAAATTGAAAAATCTAGTGAGCGTGAGACTTTTGGAGTTCATCGTAAAAAAAATTCGCCACTCTAAATATGCAGATATCAAGGATGCTGTGTTTAAGGCATTATGGTATTGACGGCCGAGGGGAGTGTTTCAGGCCTCATTTTCAACCTACCTGTGCTTACGTATCACTCAACTACAGGTTAACTATTTAAGATATTGACTTCAGATTTTCTTTACTTGGTTTGGAAGATATCATTCCAACAGACGATGCTAAAGAAAAATTTTTACGCCTCTGGGTTAGTGAGGAAACTTATCTGAAATTCGGCTAACAAAAACACCTCTTAGCCAGAAATTTGAAAATTGAAGACTGTCAACCTCTGGCGACATCTTTCTTCTATACGATACGAAAAGAACATCCATCATTACTCATTTTTGAGGTCACAATCGTTAAAACGGTGGACCCTTGCTCGCTAAAAATCTAACTATTTTCTGACACTACGGAGGCGAACCATGCTGTGACGAATTTCTTTCCCCCCTGAGGAACTCCTTCCACTGCCTCTCAAGCAACGTTGAGTCACCCTTCTTTCTCAATTCTAGTATAATGTTTCAACCAACCCCCCTCTTCTTAAGTGAATGTAAGATGATCCCAAACCCCTTCCCCAAAACGTCTTACATAATAGTTGGTTGAAAGTCCGACTAGAGTGATCTAGGGAGTAGATTACGAAAGTGTCCAGCACCGCCTCCTGTTTTGTGTTTCACTCCCCTCCCATTCCATGTTTCACTCCCCTTCAGTCAAACCTCATCCCTTCTTCCCCTCATTCACCTCTCGGAATCCTTTCCCCTCCCTCGGAATCCCCTACTTCTCCTCTCGGAATTTAAACACATACTTATGATTATTTCTGAAATACAAATGTAATATTGCATAGTAAGAAATACATTCCTTTGAGTGCGACCCTAAGAAAATATGACTAAAGATTTTACCCTATCACTATATTCTATGAATACGATCAATCATTGTATAATTAGGTTGAAATATAACGTGTGAAGAAAAAAGTTCACCTACTGTGTGGCTGACATATTTTCCCGGAGAGTATTCATTGAAAAAGACAGTAGAATGAAATTTCCCGCAGTAATCTTCTTAAACTGGCATATCCATTTACCTACATTTTATTCACTTGCATTAATTAATTTTCAACTACTTATTAACTGGTAGATTAACTGTGACGAACGCATTAAATCCATCACATAAGTTATCTGATTAACCATATTTCTTCTGTAGCCACGAGTCCGACAATAATATTGCTTTGCAATGCCTATCGGAAAAGTAACAATATTTTTTTAGCTAAGCCTTAGAAGCGACTTGAAACGCCCCGCATAGTTCCGTGAAACATAAAGCAAAATCTGGCAGTTTTCAATCCTAGCGACGGGACTCCACTCACCTCGCCCAGGCAAAACTCATCCGAGAGTTGGACGCCCAACAAGACGAAATTTGACATCGGGTTTGTTTTCTACGGAGTTCCCCCACCTCCACTTCCCGTCCATTTGCTTGCCGACTGCCCCCTTCCACGCCGAGGACCTTCCCATTCCACCCAGGTTCCGGAGGGGGGACACCAGTAGAGCAAATTCTGAAATGGAGCTAAGCGATGTCACATATCAGCAGCTAGCCTTGATGCTGATGATTTAAATATGATGCGAGGTTTGTATAATCGTAAATGATAGTCCTCATGGAAACTTATACCCTTCCGGAGACAGTCTCCTTCCTTTCGTGAAAACTTCGTCAAGTACATAGGAGAATTTCGTGAACGTATGAATACGAGACGACAAAATAACCCCTCCTCTGTTTACAATCTTAACTGCGCGAGAGATAGTTGATTTAGTATGTTCATTGAGTGTCTCTGGTAAAACGTTCTTTAGAAGTTGGCTAAGGCGACAGACTCTGAAATGGAGAAAAAAAGCAGTTTTTTTCGGTCGATTTGGATGGTAGCCTTTTTCCTAAATGCTTTCACCTAGACGCTTCTTTTCCTTTCCTGTGCAAGGTTATATAATAATAGCCATGATATTACAGCAGTTTACTTGGTTCAAAGTTCAATTCACAAGAGCGGGCCCACATATAACGAAGTTCGGATATAACGAAGTAAACTGCTGGCCCCCTCAACTTTGTTATAAATGGGCTCCACTGTATTTGCTATTTGTTAATAAATAACTTATTGAGCGCCTTAATTGTCTTTGTTATTTTATTTCAGCCACTACTTGAATATAATAATAGTCATGTGCACTGGCATATCAATATCCCACCTGTTACTAGGAATAAGAATCGATGGAATTGGAATCGAGAATCGATTTGAAAGAATCGAAATCAGAATCGAAAAAAGTGGAATCGACTCATCCCTAATAAAATTATATTAATATTCAAAAAGGACGGGTAGGTTTCCAAAGAAAATGATTTTCTAACTTGTTTGTAATTGTAACTAAACAACAGTTATGATTTTCGTTTTCAGAAGTCCACTTCTGAGTCACCAACCAAGTGCTCATGCATGATCAGTTCCTTCTACAACCCTTGAGACTGATAAAGATATAAAGTCCCACTAGGGAGTGAAAGGGATAAAAAGGTGTAATCCCTTCAACCGAGGCACTGGGCAAGCCTCCTACCCATAGCAATGGGCCAAATGGTGGCTCACTGCTTGTGGAATGTCACCAAGAGGCAGCCTTTTGTTCTTGTATGTAACACAAATTCTTGTATGCAAACATGGTGAGTCATCACACAAATGTCATACCCATACTGTGAGTGGAGTAAACATAAAATCTTCAGATACAGTAAAATATCTTGGAATTACCTTGACGGGGATCAGGTTGGTGTGGTAGCTAGAGTACTTGCCTACCACACAGGCGGCCAGGGTTCAAATCCCTGCAGATGTGGATGTTTTTCAGAGGAAACCCGATCCCTACTTGAGTGTCTTGTGGAGGGCACTTCAAGTACAGTACTCTGTCCGTCGGATGAGATGTTTCACCGTGTTCCCCTTGGTGCCTTCCATTAAGAGCAGGCTAATGCCAACGCCGGGTTTCTATCCACCCTTCCTCTCTTAGCTATGGCATAAATGACCTTGGCCATCAGTCGCCTCCCCAAATATCCAATCCAATTAACTTGACTTTTGATATATCGTGGGGGACACACACATACAAAACATATAAAGCACAACATTAAAGAAACTAGGTTTTGTTAAGCATATAATAGGAAGGTCAACAGATGAAAAAGAGAGATGTTACTCCACTCTGGTTAGGTCACACCTTGAATACACCGCAAGCATTTGGGACCCTGGTCATAAAGATTTAACCGAAAAAAATCCATAAAATACAAAAAGCAAAATGATTAGTTAAAAACTGCTAGGAGCGAACATATAGTGTCTCACAACTTTTAGAGAGTTAAAGATGGGAGCCCCTATAGACTCACATGCTACACAATAGGCTTAGCTTGCTTGAGAAATTCAGAACTGGTGTTTTTCACAGTGACACAGATGATATTATCATGATGCCTCACTACATCACTAGGTCTGACAGAAGCGATAAATTAGAGAGATACACTGCCGAACAAATAGGTACAAAAACTTGTTGTTTACGTGCACAATAAGTGACCACAATAAAAACTGAGATCCACTTAATACAATCCCATAATACATGTCACCATTTTACCTTATAAAAATGTATCCCTTACATCTTTACACAACAGGTGACCTAACACCCCTTGCCACATGCCCATGTGGCAGCTCACAGAGTTGCACGTAGGTGGCAAAGTCCTCCTCTCTCCCCATGCACAGAGAGGCTAGCCACAAAGATATTTGAAGAAGATTATAGGATTTTAGCCCCAAACCAAGTTTTCAATCTCTTATAGGCTGAATGTTCTCAGGATGCAGAAACGAGAAATGGAGACAACTCTAGGTAGCAAGCAGGAATTTCCAACCAAAAACATGCACTAGGGTGATGTAGTGACTAGCGTTTCAGCCCTCACCAAATTTTCCATCTCAATGGGTACACACACAACGCCAGGCACAGGTCTCTCCGGGGACACATCCTGAATACAGAGCTCCCCCTTGTGAGACGCTTTACATGGATTGCCCTCTTCTTCTTCTTCCTCAATCTGGAGGAGAGGATACATCACCAAATTAACCCCGACCTAGTTTATCCACAATACCATTGTTTTTATTAAAGAAGACTGTTTCTGAGCAAATCAAAAGGTGATTAAGAATGTGTTTCATTAGCTTTCCAATACATAAAACCATTTCAGTATCATGCAGTGACCTACAACATCTATGTATATGTATGATTTAACACTTTCCCGGCGAATTAAATTAGTGTACATTTCTCGGGCTCGCCACCGGGTAAGATAGTCATAGGCAGCCGACATTTTGGGTTCAGACTCGCTACCCATTCTCAAGGCTACTGATGCGAGCTTGAAAAGACTGTTTACTTGGGCGCTAGGCGGGGCGGGATTGGTCGAGCCCCGATTGTTGTGGTGGAGGACCGTTGACCAGCGGGGACTTAGCTCTGGCGTTCTGAATTCTTCTCAGAATTCTATTCCAAGAGCTGCTGATCATGTAACCAGTATCCCGGTTGAAATTCTTCTTCTCGAACCTTATCTCTATCGCCTCTTTGGTTAAGCGATCCCAAAATTGGCCGGATCGCCAAAGAACAGTCGTGTCATCCCAAATGATCTTATGGTCCCAACTCAGGCTATGCTCAACTACTGCTGATTTTTCCGGTTGACCAAGCCGGAAATGCCTACGGTGTTCCTTCAGACGCGTGGATATAGTTCGCCCAGTCTCTCCCACGTAGACTTCACCACATTCGCATGGGATTCTATATACCCCCGGAGTCATGAGGCCAACTGGGTCCTTTGCCCTCACAAGGCGGTCTCTTAAATTGGCCATAGGTCTATGGATGCTTTCGATGTTGTACCTCTTGGAGAAGAAGAATTTCAACCGGGATACTGGTTACACGATCAGCAACTCTTGGAATAGAATTCTGAGAAGAATTCAGAACGCCAGAGCTAAGTCCCCACTGGTCAACGGTCCTCCACCACAACAATCGGGGCTCGACCAATCCCGCCCCGCCTAGCACCCAAGTAAACAGTCTTTTCAAGCTCGCATCAGTTGCCTTGAGAATGGGTAACGAGTCAGAACCCGAAACGTCGGCTGCCTATGACTATCTTATCCGGTGGCGAGCCCGAGAAATGTACACTAATCTATGTTTATCTCTCCTTAAAAATTATATTCATAAATATTCTTACAAAACAACTAAGCACTAGTGCACTCACCTTTAAACCACCGACCATTATGTTTTTCTTTAGTTCCGTTGCAGAATTGAAACACATGTCTTTGAACTCGCTGAATTCCATCAGCTTCCTTAAACACTCCCAACACACAGTATCAGGTAAACCATCACCATCAGCAACCTATTTCAATAAAAAAACTTATTAACAAAAAAAAGTTGCCCAATTGGATCCAGATACAAATAACAAGCAGTTTTCAAAAGATTCAGAGACTCATCTTCAACCACTTTATCTATGCTTTTGGCTCATTTAGAGTGTTACCATGTCACTTCTAAAGTTACTTAACTATAACATATACACTTCGGGCTGGAGGTACTAACATTAAGAATGAAGAATCACTCACATTTATAAACTAGCTTGTGCTGTCAAGAACAAAGAAAATAATGAAAGATCAGCCAGCCCCAAAAATGAGACCAATAATGAAACCACTAAGTTCACATGAAAATTCTCATAATAAGACAACATTTCTAAAAATAAGAGTGGTAAGGTCCAGCCGTGTTGAAATGGTCCCTATCGGTGAACAGTGGGCGGAGCTACGACTACCTACCCCACCTCCCAGCCTTACCTCCCCTTCTTTACTCTCTCACTCACACACTGGAGGGGAGGCAGAGCGTGTTGCCAGTTTTCCTCACCCCGGCAGAGAGAAAGTAACCAAGTGGCGGGTGCGTTATTTTATGGTACACGATTGGGCATACCGTTTACAAAGTAAACATATCAGTCTTGATTTTAAATAACACATATTTGTATATATAATTTCTGACAATGGAAGGCAAAATACATTGTGATACATTTCTTACATTGTGATTGTTATTGCTTTCATTCACTCTCATCTGAGGATGTGAGTGACATGTCGGAGTCTCCACTATTTAACTACCACTTAGCTCAACAATTATTTTATCTATTTCTTTATCCATCAGCGCGTCTCTTCTCCAGTATTCCTCTTCATATTTATTTACATGTCCGCAAGCTCGTGAACCTTCCAATGGATGCAACATTTTGCAAAGTCATCCAGCTCTATTTGCTTCTTTCATTCACCATTTTTCCCCTTAGGCATTGAGAAAGACAATTTTCCTCTCTCCTGAGACAATTTCCCTTAGTTTAAAACCCTCTTCACCGTAGAGGTACCAACTCCCATACCCTGGCTTGTAGCCGACACCACGTTTAAACTTAGTTTACCTTCCAATTTTAAATAGTTCAAAAATCGACTACCTTTGTAGACGATTTCTCGAGCCAGACTTATGAGTGGTCTGCCTTGAGCAGACGAAGATTTCGACGAGCTGGCCATTGCAAATAAGCCACACAAGAATTTAAAGACTCAAAATCTGTTAACAAAAACCAAAGTCGAATACCAAGTAGAATAACCGAAACGAAAGCATAAGTTCAAATATCATACATACATACCCATCACGCCATTCCCTTCCGGGGTAGGCACAGTCAAAATGTTTCACTCATTAATACATAATTGTACACCTAACTCTGCTTCAATCATTTCCTCCATACTGACCTATTCTTGCAAACCTCTTTTGCCTCATTTACCCCCATACACTGTTTCATACACGCCCTCCTGTTTATAAAACTCCTCATATTCCTCCTTCTAAGAATTTCCTCTACCACATTCAACCACAACTTTCTCGGCCTACCTCTACCTCTCACACCATTAATTCTACTCTCATATATCTGTTTCGTTATTCGACTCTCATCCATTCTCTCCACATGGCCAAACCAACGAAGCAAACTCCTTTCATACACGTCCATTACTGGAGCATTTAACCCACATTCATTCATGACCCACTCATTCCTGACCCAATCCATCCTACTTTTGCCGCAAATACTCCTCAGATAACTCATACCCATGGCGTTTAGTCTATTCTTATGTCTATCCTGACATACCCATGTTTCACCACCATATAGCGAAGTGGGAAGAAGTACACTTTTGTACATGGCAATTTTTTTGCTTCCTTAAACAAGCACTCATTCCTTGATATGCTCCACATGCTACCTACCACTTTCCTTCCAGCATTTCCACCTCTCTTTATCTCCTCATCTATTCTTCCGTCTTTCGAATACATCTTACCTAAGTACACAAAATCATCCGCCTGTTCCAATACTTCACCATTCGCCCTCATCCTACAGTTATTCTCCCCATTCTCCTTATCAAAAACTACTACTCTAGTCTTGCACGCATTTACCTTCAATTTCACTGGATATCCCATCTATGCCTGCAGCCTTCCCATTTTTCAATATTCTCACAGCCGTTGTGACCTCCTTCTCACTGATATCCTTTTCCATCATCACATTCTCACATACCACTTCACAAGGCTCATCCTCAATGCCTGTAATATTACTGTACAGTTCTTCAAAATACTCCCTCCAGCAGTCCCTGATATTGCTCTCATCCCACATGATCTCTCCACTTTTGTTCTTTACCACATTCATTCCCCTACCTTCACCAATCTTAGCCCTTTTTACCCACTTCCTAAACAGCTTTTTACTACCTTCAAAATCACTCTGCATTTTGTTAGCTTCATCCGCACGCATTCTTTCTTTGCTCTCTTTCACAACGATTTTGCATTCATTCTTTTTTCTTTCTGTAAATCTCACATGCCTTAGTATGCTCTTCGTCGGATTTGGCAGCAATCATATCCTAGTATGCCTCTTTCTTTTCTCTGACTGCAATTTTCACTTCTTCATTCCACCAAGCATCACCTTTCGTTCTTCCTACCACTCCTTTTCCACATACACTTTCAGCACATTCCACAATCACTCCTTTTCAACACTCCCACTCATCATTTACGTTCTCGTTTCAGATATGCTCGTCCCATTCTCTCTGCTTCAACGATAGAACATCCTCAAGCATGCAACCATACCGCATTCTTACCTCGCTGTTTAGCAATCTTTCCACTTTTACTCTCAACTGCTTACAAGCAACATTCTTCCTTAGTACTAACTTTCGGCCCAGATTCACTTTGGAGAGTACCAAATAGTGGTCTGTTCCACATGCAGCACCAGAAAGAATTCCAAATCAAAATCAAAATCAAAATCCAAGTCAAAATCAAAAAAGAATGCCCGAAACAGTATCAAAAGTCAAGTGCGAAAACCAAGAGAGAATTGAAATAACAAGAGCTGGCAACAACGATGAAGTGACGCTGGTAGGGTAGGCACGGTAGGGGAAGGAAGGAGCCCGGAGTGCGGGTAGGCTAGGACAGAGAGGGGGTGCGCACAAATTCTCGCACAGGACAATTTCAACATGGCTGGACTCTAAGAGAAGACATCTAAGGGAAGCATAATACCAAGACATTAACATTACTAAAAGGGACTTCAATTTGAAGGAATGATTAGATGGTAGAATGAATACCTAGAGAGGTCTATTAAAACTGAGTTCTTCATCTCCATTCACAATTTCATTCATGCACTCTGCACATCTTTATTCCTCCCACATCCCATCGTAAAACCTATTTTCACGAGTATATTTTTAATTTTATTTTAAAGAAAGAAAACCACATACAGCAAGGGTGCCATTTTATGGTGGCCATGTAACAATACACAAACTTAAGGACATATACGAGGGTGAGTCAATAAATAAGTCGCAAATGTCAGCATTTCATCATCAGAATCAGTCGTAAACATTTCATTGGGAACGCTTGGAACGTCCACCGTACAGGCCCGACTTAGCCCCCAGTGGTTTTCATCTGTTAGGGCCCCTAAAAAATCATTTGGGTGGCCGTCATTTTGATGCAGATGATGCTGTAATCTATGAGGTTACACGTTGGCTGCGACATCAACCAAAGGACTTCTTTGCTGCTGGCTTTCAAGGACTTGTACAGAGATGGGATAAGTGCCTGAATGTACAGGGTGAATATGTGGAAAAGTGAAATAAATGTCAGAAAGTTACTTTAATTATTTTTGCCTCAATTCAGTTTTGCGACTTATTTATTGACTCACCCTCGTACTAGCAAATTTAACAACATTAAAATAAAAGCAGAAATTTGATCAAATATAAAAAAAATAAAAATACGGGAATAACTACTTGGGTGAAAGATACGAAAGAGAGGGCTTATAAAGGATATAGATGAAAGTTTAAAAGGATCGATATGAGATGGGAGGGAACTCAATAGAGAGGAGAGGCGGAAGAAAAAAGAACGTTTAGTAATCGAAAGTGTGGGAATGGGCATGTGAAGTAAAGGGTGAGAACAGGTGGGGTGGGATGGAACTTCGAAATTGATAAAGGAGAGCAATAATAGGGCAGTGGATGGTGGAATTTAGAATATTCTAAATAAATTCTATGTCTGCTGTGAGTCTATGGGTGGGGAGATCAGGGATGGAGAGATAGGATAGAATAGCCTTGGTGGACATAATACAACACTGTGGTAATCTATTCTTAACTATTTTAGCAAAGGAATTCCAGACACAGTCCAGTGATGAAAGATTAGTTTGAGAATTGATAGACCAGATGGGGCAGGAATAGGTAAGAATTAGAAGAATAATGGAAGAAGAGGAAGTTCGAAGTGCTTGGAGGTCATTAATTTAGGTAAAACGATGGAGGAGGCCTAAGAGGGACATTGCTTTAGACTTGATTGTTTGTATTTGTGGAGATAAATTCAATTTATTGTCTGTAAGAATTCCAAGGTCCTTAAATGTTGAAACACTTTTTAGCAGGTGATTAGTCAGTGTATAATTAGATTCAAGGGGGATTAAATCCAATCGTTCTTTAGGGAGATTGGCATCACACTGCATTTGTCCGGGTTTAATTTAAGCTTCCAAACATCACACCAATTTGAGGTCAGACGTAAGGCATCCTGTAGTTCATGGCAATGGGAGGGCTTTTTAATGGTCTTGCAAAGTTAACAGCCATCGGATTTAGTAGGGTATGAGCTAGGGAAGAGGGCATTAGGAAGACAAAATCATCAATGTATAGGTTAAAAAGGTAAGGACCAAGGACACTGCCTTTAGGAACCCCAGATGTCAGTGGAGACCAAGGAGACGAAAAACCAGAAAGAATAACCCTTTGAGTTCTGTTGCTGAGGAAGCTAGTAAGAAGATTTTTAAAATTACCAGAAATGCTAAATCGTTTGCAGAGTTTGTGAAGGAAATAACAGTGGTTGATGGTATTGTGGTGACTATAAATATGTTCCATAGTAAAATAACCTAAATAAACAATAGGCAATAGTCTAAATTTATTGCTTGTAAAAATATTTTTTTTTTAATTGAAATTTTTAATCAATAACAAAAATTGAATTCGGGCCACAGATGTGGCCCACGCACCTAATGGTGTAACAAAATTTTACTGAAGGGTTTAGTAAGGCCTCGCTTATATCACGCTTCCTTGAACTAGGTTCAACGCTGTTGGTATTCCAATTTTTTAGCCGGGAGGTTGAAATTTCCACCGATAATTAACATGCTTTCGTTATCTTTCGAGGTCAATGATGTTAATTGAGTTTCTAATTTGTACAAAACATCTATTTTGTAATCTGGTGAACTGTAAAATGAGCATATATGCATATTTCTTTTGTTTTGTTGCTTGATAGTATACCAAACGCTCTCTATTTCATTGTCGTCCTCCATTCCCTGATAAACCTTCCCTTACTGACCTACCCGCCTGATTTCAATGGTACAAATGACCTCATTTGTTGGTTGTCTCCTCAAACATCCAGCCAATTATTTGTTTGCATTGTTTTTCTTGTATTTTATTTGGACAGGTCCATCAGAGATCTGGAAAAATTTATTGTTACCATAATTATACTTTCTTCACCACCACCGCTTGCCCTATACCCTCCCCACTACCACAGATCCAGCACTCCTCCACCTCTAATAACCTTGTAGATGGATAAACTACCATCATTTTTATTTGAGGTAAATTACCCAGGTAAATAATAATTTTTTAAAATATCTGTAAACAAATTAAAAATTAAGTTAAATTTCAAAAGTTACCATAATTATCCAGTAATTTTTAATTTTTTGCTATCAAGAGCTATAAGAGGACTAGCCAATAGCAATAGGTTCGAGGCATTTGAACCATTGTTATTACGATGTTAATGCATTAGAAATAAAGAAAATTTAAAAGCAAACACGGCCACCTACACACAATTCAGCATTCTTTTGTTTGGTATGAGAAATTTTCGTTCAAATCATTGAAAATGATATCCACACAAATATTTTATACATATTCCACAAATGATTTGGACATGCCTTTATTAATATTTAAGACTGTATTAAATGTAAAAAGAGTTAACTTCAAATAATATGTTTGTAATATATCAGTATGAAAAAAATCTGAGACGGAAGTGAATATTACCGTAAATTACACAAATTTTCACGAGTTGCGGCAAATTACATAAAATACCACAGTAATTGTCAAATACTACTGCAGTAATTCTCAGAATGGCCCATCTTTAAATAATCTTTTCCAACCACTGATCATGCCATCTAATTTCCACGTGTATTTTCCTCTCCTCAACCACCATGACAAACTCTTCTTTGTTTGTCTCGCTAACCCTCCATCATGCAGAAATGGACCTTCTACATACTACATCATTTACAGAAGAGTTGAAGAGGATAGGACCACGTGGAACACCATACAGAAAAGAATAAACAGATTGATTTGTCACATCCTGAAACACAATGGGTTTGTGAAGAACATAATTGAAGGTAAAATAGCAGGAAAAGTCCTCAGAGGAAGACCTAGGAATAAGTTCATAGACCAAATAAAGAGAAAGGTATACACGCTAGAGGAGATACCAGGAGGTAAGGGGACTAGCATTAGATAGGGAAGGGTGGAGGGCTATAGTCAACCAATCTTAGGATCAAACAAACGATGATAAATTTAACCTTCCAGCAACCTACCAGGGTCTTTCCCCTTTACATACCGGAACTACAAAAATTATAATACTGAATCGGTCATGAAGGCTTTACATAAAAGGAATAGAGCAACGTCTTTCTCTACAGAGGTATTGACCTCAAGCTGTAAACTTTTAATAGCAACTTATTAACCTGAACTATGATCACCTTTAAGAAGAACCTTGTAAACCTAGACATCTTCCAGCTTTCTTATGACCACAGATATACATTCACTTATTTTCAAAATGGAACTATTCCGCAGAGCACATAAAATATTACGCTCTTGAGAAACTGTCAAGCAGCTAGTAACCGAATGCACAACAAGGTACTTCTCTTATGCTCTCTCTACTTAGAGAGAACCAAAACATGTCTAGATGGGACTCAGGCACACTGGTTGAATCTACTACAAGGTAACAGGAAAATGGCTAACAAAACTATGGATTAGCTAAGAGAATTTATCACCACTCCTCCCAACACTCCACAGAATTCTACTTTGCACCTATTATCTACATACTACCGTGTGAGCCACCGCATGGGCATATGGCAGGGGGAGTTAGGTCACCTGCTGCATAAAAAGGTAAATTTTTGGGAGGTGAAATGGTGACGTGTATAGTTGGAGTGTGTTTAGTGGAGCTCAATTTTTATTGTGGTCACTAATTGTGTGAGGATGTTGAAATATATAAATTTAGGTAACAGCCAATATTTTGACTGCTATAGTTGTTGTGGTGACAGTCATAAGTTTATGTTTAATATGTATGTTTAGTATCTATGTATGGTATCTATGTATATTATTGTTGCGTGAGTTGTTGGTTGTTCACTGCTGATATGTATCAGGATAAAAGATAGAGAGGAGTTCAAACAAATCTAGTAATTATTTCTAAAGGTTTTGGGCCCAGGGAACGCGGAGAGAAGAACTAAATAATTGCTAGGGAAGTGAGGTTTGGTTGCTGGAGAGGAGGATGGGATGGCAGAAGGAGGAGATTATGTTGATGGGATTGAGCGGTTGAATGGAGATGGTTATTATGCATGGTCTGGAGTGGCAAGGGCAGAGTTGATGGAGAGAAGTTGCTGGAGTGCAATCAGCCCCGGATTTGTTGCTGCTGAAGGGGCGGATGGGTCCCTGAAGGGGCGGATGTGGCCCTGAAGGGGCGGATGTGGCCCTGAAGGGGCGGATGTGGCCCTGAAGGGGCGGATGGGGCCCTGAAGGGGCAGATGGGGCCCTGAAGGGGCAATTGGGGCCCTGAAGGGGCTTTGAGGCCCTGAAGGGGCCGGGGTGCACTGAAGGGGTTGGGGAGGCCTTAGGAGGGCTTGGATGCCCTGAGGGGGCGTGAGGGCCGCGGGGTCAATGGCCCACACCAGGTGTGCGTGCCCCACAGCGGAGGGTGGTCCGGGGCGAAAGAGGGGACAGCGGAGGCTGAATATTATTCTATGTGTGAAGCAGTTAAGGAGGTTCTATGGTTAAGAGTGATGTTTGGAGAGTTAGGACTGTCAGAATTTATCCAGTGTCCCACTGTAGTGGAGTGTGACAATCAAAGTGCTATAGTTGTGTGTGAGACGGGACTGGACTCTGAAAGTTCTAAACATATTGACCTAGGATACTGTTTTATCCATGAATGTGTTGAAAGAGGAGGTGTAAAGTTTGATTTTGTAAAATCATCAGAAAATTTAGCAGACCTATTCACAAAGAGGCTGTCAGGTCCAAAGACTGCAGATTTTATTGAACAAATGGGTCTCAAGGTGTGACTATAAAATTTCATTTGTACCACGAGTGTGTAGCTTTACTTTCATGAGAGTTGCTTGTTAATGTGAATTTTGTTTGTTGAAGTGAATTTTTTTTTGTTTGTTTGTTTCATGAGTTATTAATTTCATTCAAATTCAAGTGTTGTTTATTGTAATTCCAATTCAGTTTTTTGTTTAGAAATTGGCTGTTATGGGGGAGTGTTGAAATATATAAATTTAGGTAACAGCCAATATTTTGACTGCTATAGTTGTTGTGGTGACAGTCATAAGTTTATGTTTAATATGTATGTTTAGTATCTATGTATGGTATCTATGTATATTATTGTTGTGTGAGTTGTTGGTTGTTCACTGCTGATATGTATCAGGATAAAAGATAGAGAGGAGTTCAAACAAATCTAGTAATTATTTCTAAAGAAAGAATGAGTTATTATATATACCTATCTGGTCAGAAATGTATCTCTCTTATTTTATCACTTCCGTCAGACCTATAGATCTAGTGAGGCATCAGGATAATATTGTGTCGCTCTGAAACACACCAGTTCTGAATTTATCAACCAACCTAAGCCTAGCGTGTAGCCTCCAAGTCTGTAGGGGCTCCCACCTTAATCCCTCCATTAGTTTTGAGACACTAAATGTACGCTCGTAGCAGTTTTTAACAAAGCACGTTGCTTTCCTTTGCATGTTATTAATTTTTTTGGTTAAATCTTGATGACCAGGGTCCCAAATGCTCGCGGAGTATTAGAAGTGTGGCTTAATCAGAGTGAAATATCATCTCTCTTAGACTTTTTCATCTGAGGACCTTCCTATTATATGCTTAACAAAACCTAGTTTCTTTAATTTGAACTTCACATCACCCCTGAGAACCTCCACAAGTTTGATTCCAATAATACTCAAATGCACTTGGTGTTGATGAGCTATCCGTTACCATACTTAAGGCATCATATGCTACTGTTATGCCTTCCATTCGGCAAATCTCGAAATATTTCAATCTTGTTTTAAACCACCAGTTTTCAACCTTGAGGAAATAATTAATAATCCCATTAAAGAAGTGAAGTACCCCTTAAATCCCTTCCCCTATACACCAATTTAACTCTTTTGCACTATTTCCAAGATCTTATAATGTATTGTCTGTATTCAGACTGAGGAAAGGGAATCAGTTGAACTGGGTTTCTATCTCAAGTGATGTTCAGCAAGCTTCAGTTCTAAGGCCTCTGCCCTTTACTAGCGACTTGCTTGATACGCCCCATTCTTTTATCTAATTCCATAGAAAATTGCTATTATAACGCATTACACCAGCTGTCAACACGTCAAAATCAAACCCATTGTAATTGGTAAAACATAGGCCTTCGGAAAATACTTAAAATTCACCGCTCGTAAATACTTACTTCAATATTAAGGAGGTCCCGTATGACTTCCCACACCTCCATCCCCCTTACTGCATCGGGGACGAATATGTTTAAGGAGTCTTTATCACACTTCATACACAGTCTACACACCACTCCTTTCCTAAAAACAGAGGCTTGAAATTCGAACATTGTGTTCACCATGATTGAAATACGAAATTGGCACTGACTTCTAACACTTCCATATGAGAAAATATTGAGACATGGCGTTACATTGGCATATTGTTACTCGTAAACCAGAGATGTCGAATATTATAAACACGTAGATATCGTCACGTCTAAATAAATACGGCAACAGTATCGTAGAGGAAGCGGGAAAGATAACTGGTATTTATCTGTAAAACAACCCCATGAGTACAACGTTGTAAGCAGGTAACACAACGCATATGATTCTTTTATCCTTTTAACTACCTGAAGAATATTGCGCGATTGCGCTTTCCCTGATGCAGATGTTTAACCTGTTTTACCTGATAGTTCATCTCTTCACCGAACTGTCGCTTTATCGGAGGGAAATTTAAAGCGATGGTTTGGGAAACGAAAATCTATAGATATCGTTTCAAGAATTATAAAGGTAAATGGGTAAGCTTTGATGGAAGTCAGAGAGTCTCCTTCCAGTTTTCTACACTTTCATGGTCCTATTTACCTCTGGTGTTACCTTTTTCGCCTCAGCATACAGACTACCCTTCATCCCATCCATAAAATCTATTCTCTTTCTTACAGACTTAGCTGAAGGACTAGCCCGAGGCGTGCACGAGATACGCACCCAATACTGTCATGTTAATGATATCTGGCAAGCTAATAATAACAGGGCATTCAGCGATCTCCATGACTCAGCCATCTCCTGCCAGCCACTTCTGTCGCAAACGTCCCCTCACCAGGTTCCTTCTCACTTAAATAGCATGAG
Source organism: Ceriagrion tenellum (assembly GCA_963169105.1). Taxonomy (NCBI): domain Eukaryota; kingdom Metazoa; phylum Arthropoda; class Insecta; order Odonata; family Coenagrionidae; genus Ceriagrion; species Ceriagrion tenellum. The sequence continues at coordinate 87,503,934 of OY720644.1, forward strand.
TTGGCACCGGAAGACTACGAGGATATTCTAAGGCCGAAAATCTTGTCACAAAGGCAAAATCCTGCATTCCACGATCGGAGATGAAAAACAGTTCCTAAGCTCTAATTGAAATCATACACAGCATGTGTGTACTCATTCCACTACCTTCCTCCCCTTCAAGGCTACCAATGGCCTGTATTCCATACACTCCTAGCCAAATTCCACTCTTTGTCCTTGCCAAAACCTCTCCTCTGAGGCTACCAACCGCCTATATTCCATTGCTCACCCATTAACCTTCAAACTTGCTAAAAAAAAACCTCCTCTTCTATGGTGCACCTTGCTTATTTTTGTTGGCGATCACCATGGTATGCATGCCAAACTGTTTGTCTTGCACTTAGTCAAAATTGGAGATTGATTGCTGAGTTTTACACACCAGAACACAGGTTGGTTTTCCCTTGCAATATCGTGTATGAAATTCTTAAGCTGGTGAAATATACTTATTTCATTTGTGGTTTATTCAATATACTTGTTTGTTCCAGAGTATTTCCTGTTTCTCACTTGTATCTTTGGAGAGAATTTGTTTTAAGGGCACTTTTGGAGAGAGGCCTCTACCCCTTTCCTGTTGATGCTTCACAGTATGTCTTTAGCTTGTAAGGTTTCATGTACTACCTGCTTCACTAGTGCACGAGTTTAATTTCAGATATTTCCAATTATGTATCTGGTAAATGGGCTATTCTGGGTCAGTCATCCATGTGTGCATAAATTGCAGCAATCCAAGGGATGGCGGCAGCCTAATTATTAGTAAATGGTTTGGCATTCCATAAAAAAAGTTTTCATTGATTTCATGTTCATGGCACATCAGCCTGAAAATTGCATCCCAGTGTTAAAGTGAAAAGGGAACTCCTATCAAGACCTACCGAGGAAACTGGACCAATTGAAGCAGAGCGTGAGAAAGATCAATCTCCGCACACTCATAAATGGCTAGATAGGCTTTTCTGTTGCCTCACTGTTTTCCATCCATAGCCTACCAGCATTAAAGGCTTTCTCTCATTCAGATGTTTCGTCTAATGACCCCATTATTTTGCCCTTTCACCCCATTGTCACTTACAGGAAGGGAAACTTTAAACTCCTGACTGTATTTTAAAGTTGCAGCTTTAGTATAATGGCTGTGTACAATTCCTCAAAGGCACATGGATATCAATTCCATCATTTTAATTTTATTGATTGTATCAGATGGTGGGTCTCACTCTCACCATCTTGAAGATGGATGACATTTACATTTGACCACCAAGAGCCTGGGTAATTAGAAGCTTGTAGCAATTTTATTCTTATTTCAAGGCCTCCTACACTCCCTGGCAAGCCCGTTTTTAACCCTCGTGGTGCTATGGACAAATTAAGCAGGTGCGCCCCCGGGGTGGAGTGGTGATTACAGTAGTATGCGTGCGCTCTCTCAACAGCTCCAAGGTCAAACTCTGTAGTGGTGGCAACTCTGTTGCCGTCACTCTACAATACAACCTTAATGAAAATAATACACTTTGGTTTGCTGTGTATTAACCTCTTATCAGCGTTAAATTTGTTATCTGGTAACTAACTTGTTTGAGACCAACCTTCTCCCGCTCCCCTTTATGCCCCAAAACCCTTGCACCCCTGGGCAAGTGCCCATTTTGCCCAGTTATAGAATCGGGCCTGCTCTCTGGTCACAAAAATTTCCACTTTTGAGCATAGATGATCAATAGTTTACGAGGTAATGGCATTTAAAGAGACACCTGGGGCTTGGCTCGAGATAGCATTGCGTACTACCTGAACCAGGGTCTCCAGTTCAATCCCAAGTCACAAACATTTTTTCCTTTTCTTTTTCAGTAATTTTTTAGTGAAAGCAGAGTAGTTTTCAATTTAATCATTTCTAAAATATTCTATCAATAGGCAGTGAAATTTCAGCTTCAAATCGAGTATTTTCATCCAAACGATTCCCTGCATGTCCATCATTAGTTTCTGTTCTCACATTTTCTTCTAATAACAAGAATGATTTTTATTGCAATATAGTGATGAAAACTTTTTTTTAATTGAGAAGTAATTAGCCAAACAATGCATTAAAATGTTTTTTAAAAAGTGTTAAAGAAAAATTGTAGGTTCTTGCTGCAAAAAATCTTCATTGCAGGTACATCATAAAAATCTTTTACAGTTTTTTTGTTGACATTGAAGAATTACAGGTACCCGTTTCTAGTTGATATTATCATTCAAAAATTTAGCATAACTATAAATCAATTTTTACAAAAGAACAGCTCTATGGGTACCTCGAACGCCATGGTACCAGAAATAACCACAAAAAGTGTTCATTCATTCTGGTAAAACGTTTGGTAGATAATCTGAATGCAGCAGGCAAAATCTATTCTGCTCCTGTATTTTGTTAACATGTCTAAATTGTTGGCACCTATCAGAATTGCTGAATCTGAATTTACTACAATTGTTAACATTTTACCTAACAAACCAAAATCGAGGGATCCGGGTTCGAATCCCAGTCAAGGCGGGTGATTTTTTTCTCTGTGGAAATTCGCACGTGTGCAATGCGGGTGACTCCGTAATGGTGGAACTCCGTGGCTAGTCCCGGATAGCTTGAAATTTGTCAAATAAGAGTGAACGCCTCTCTATGTTCAAAGTTCGATCTTTCCTCATGGTCAGTGGCGCTAAGCGCTCAGTAGCAACTGATTGTTACATTGTGTCCAGCAGTCGAGAACATCTAGTCCCGTAAAGGTCACAAAAATCCACAGGGGAAGAGGACGCCTCGGTAGCTTAACTGGCTAAAGCACCCGGCTGGAAATCGAGAGAACCGGGTTCGAATCCCGGTCAAGGCGGATGATTTTTTCTCTGTGGAAATTCGCACATGTGTGCATTACGAAAAACAGTTCAGGTTTAGATGGTATTCCCGCAACAGTCATAAAGAAATCAATCCTTGTAATAAAAGACCATATTCTATCTCTTATTAATGAGCCACTAAGACTTGGGGTTTTTCCTCTTGCAATTAAAATTGCCTAAGTCATACCCATCTACAAAGGCAAGGGTTCCAAAATTCCTATCTCTTTATTGAACCAGATTGGAAAGTTATTTGAAAAAGTCATCTATATCCATTTGACTTCATATCTTGAAACAAACAACTTGCCGCAAACCTCTCAAAATGGTTTCAGAAAATCCAGTTCTACATCTATGGCCTCTTATTATACGGTGAACCAAATTCTCTCAAAGCTTGACAAAAGAACAGAAACGTAGGGATTATTTACTGTCTTCTCAAAGGCATTCGACCTCGTGAACCACCAGATATTATTGAACAAATTGAGAAGATATGGGATTAGAGGTATTCCTTACTTGAGGATCAAATCCTACTCGGGCGAATGTTGCCAACACGTTATTCTGTCTAAAATAGGCTTGCAATTTGGGAAGAGAAGTCACCATTGGGGTACCCCAGGGTTCCATCTTGGGCCCTATTTTGTTTTTAATATATATCAATGACTTACCTGGAAAAATGAAATCTGTACCTGGTATTGAGCCTGTATTACATGTATGCAGATGACACTAACATTATCGAGTCTGCCCCTTCAGTTAATATTTTATCTCAAAGGGTGGACAGTGTGACAAAAATACTATCTGAATGGTGCCTCCTCAACCTTCTAATACTGAACACTGACAAGTCTGGTCTTATATACTTCACCGCCAAAAATAAAGCCCCTGCCCCAACTCGTGAATGTAAATGGCAATTGTATCCTGCAAATCTCTAGCACACAATTTCCAGGAATAAAGCAGAATCACACCATTTCATGGGATGAACGCATCTATAAACTCAAAAGTTAACTAAGCTCTACATGCCTTCTTATTAGAAGCATTAGGTGATCAGTAAGTCTTGATGTGCTGCTAGCCATGTATAACAGTAAATTTAACTCACAAGTAATTTTTAGTATTGTTTCGGGGCACCTCCCTCATGCAGCATTATCTTTAAGATTCAGAAACATGTGGTAAGGCTAATATGCAATGTTACAGCTGATGCACCTTGTCTTCCTTTGTTAAAGAATCTTGGTTTACTACCGATTCCCTGTTTACATGTACGTGGTTTGTATGTCTGCCAAGAGTAATCTATAAAACTATGTAACTAATGACAGTATTCACAGTCAATACACCAGAAGGTATAATGACCTCCATCAAAATTTTGTAAGGACCTCCATTGCTAAGCATGGACCAAAGTCCATAGGCTTAACAATTTACAACCTTCTGCCACCACAGCTTAAATCCAAAATTAGGATGGAAGTATTTTAAAAAAATGTAGGTATTAAAGTTTTTTCACTATAAAATGTTTTATTCTTTGAAAGAATTTTTAAATTCATGACGTATTTGTATAATGTCCTGTTTCCATCTTGAGCTTGAATTTAACCTCTGAACCAAAAATGACATGAACTCTGTTAATAAATTGATTTGAATGCACTATTTAATATTTATTTTAAATGCACTGAGGGTACTTTGAATATTGATTGAATTGTGTATCTATGTTTATGTGACGTGCCTTATATCTTGGGACAAATGTAACGTGGTCTTTTGGGCAAATAAATTATTATTATTATTGCAGCAGGGAACCTGTTTTCTTAGCTTTTGTGGTTCAACAATTAATATGAGTGACAATTTCAACTTATATTATCTTCCTGAAAGCCATAAATGCGACAAGAAAATATACCAGAAGTGAAAATTGTATAAACTTTAGAACTGTGGAAGGCAAATAATCTTATAAGACTAAACCTCATGTATCAAGGGCTGCAGAAGGCAAAATTGACATTGACTAGGGATGCCACTATACTACCTGCACCAACTCACACTAGCTTGCCAACCCCCTCAGCCTACATCCCCCCCAAATTGTATGCCCGTCTGCTATGTCCCTTGTACTCACCCAGCAAAACAATCCATTATCAGCACCACAAAACATCAGGAAGCAATTAGAGCTGTGCGAATGCTTTGAAATCGATTCAAATCAACTTGAATCAGGCTTAATTTGATTTGATTCACCTGCGAATCAGGAAGCTTCAAAACCGAATGATTCAAAATACTCGAATCATATAGATTCATCTTCGAATCAATACATGCATTCAAACGAGGCGCTCATTCCCAAATGGCATGCCATCCATCTCGATGATGTTTTCCTAATGCGAAATGAAAAATTAAACAACCACATGTTATTGTGTGCTATTCTTTGTGCCACCATAAATGTATAAACTAATGTAAGGCCCTGAAATATTGTTAAAATCTTTAATGTGTACTTTAACTCTGTACAAGCTTTTGCATTTTATTTAGATTCAAATTCGATTTGCAAGTGCAAGCAATTTTTTCATGGTAATTTGATTCACTACAAAAATTAAAAATAAAATTGTTTTGATTCAACAAGATTATTTGATTCGATTGCTCTAGAAGCAACATTAAGTAACTCCGCAAGAGATGTAAAAGTCTTTGACCATTAAAATATGGTTATTCTGAATAGTATGTATAATTACTTCAACATATTTTACCTACTACTATTACATTCTTTCGAATTTTGTGCCCCAAATTTTTTTAATTTTATACGAATAGAAATATCTTCTGAAACAAGCATACACATGTTCTCAAAAAATTTGAAGAAATGGCTACTACAGCCATATTCAGTAATTATTTTCTCAGATAAGAAACTTAAATGCTTAAATAATGTAATGATGAACACTAGAGGTATTCGTTTTCTATTCTTTTCTTCTTTATGAAAAATTGTAGTGTATTGATTATTTAAAAGTATGATATGTACAGAGTGCTATCCTTAAGATTGACTTTTTTTTAAATTTTGAAGTGTGTCTGATGTTAAATTTTTTCCAGTTACCTCAACACAACAAATTATTGTTCATGAGGTATTTAAATTCATGTAATTTACTATTTCCATTTATTGTATTAATGTCATTATAGTGTATTTATTGTGTTGGTAAATTACTGAATTAATAAACTAAAAAACCCTTCACCCTTTTTGAAAAAACTCCTAGCCACATGATTCTCACTAGAATGGTTTCAGTCATGAGAGGAAGGCTAAATGTCACAATTAAGTTCACTCTTGAGCAAACTGCTTCCCACATTCTTTGTATTTGAATTGCTTCAGCCACTGAGTGTGATGATTTAAGTACTCTGGTGAACAATGTTCTTCCTTCATGTTTCACTCTTGAATGGTTTGAGTCAGGTGTTAAAGGCTAAATATCTCACCTGTTATAGGTTGGTACTTGAGAGTATGTTATAGGTTGGTATGCCAGTCAGGATTCTGGGGGCGAAGTGAGCATTTGGTGTTACAATGTTGTAATGTGGTCTGTGTATGTGCCTGTCGTTTCTGTAACATGTTCAAGTACAATAAATACTCGTAAAATACAAGATAAAACATCACCAGTGTAGTGTATTTGCATTATTGACAGCATTTTGTTTTATGTGGTTGGCAATGTAGAGATCAAGCAACAAAGTCAGTTGGGACAAGATGGCAGACTGAACTTATTGTTTTTCATTTCACAAAGTGGAATCCCTCGCCATCCGACCAGAGGTTGAAAGATACATCAACCTGATGATTCTTTTGATTGAATTCCTTTTTAATTTGATTCACACTTGACTCCTGGCTTTCCTGTGTGTGGCTATATGTCGTTTTAGTATATTCTTAAGAGCAAAGCTCTTTCCACATGTTTCACACTTAAATGGTTTATTTCCAGTGTGTTGGGTTATATGTTGCAATAAAGTAGCCTTTCGGGCAAACTTCCTGTCACAAGTTCCACACTTGAATGGCTTCAGTCCAGTGTGTATGGATAAATGTTGCACTAAATTACTCTTTTGAGCAAAGTCCTTCCCACATACTTCACAAATGAATTCCCTAACTCCAGTGTGTACAGTTGAATGTCTCATTAAAGTAACCTTGTGAGAAAAGTTCTTACCACATGTTTCACACTTGTATGGTTTAAGTCCAGTGTGAATCCTTAAATGTTCCAAAAAAGATTTCTTATGAGCTAGCTTCTTCCCACAAGTTCCACACTGGAATGGTTCCAGCACATCATCAACTATGGTCCATTTTAATGAAGACACTTTATGAGAATTTTTCTTCTCAGGATTCCTTCCAACTGATTTCCTTCTGTTTACATTCTGGCCACATGTATGGACTCTTAATTCCATTACATTACAACACTTAAACCCACAATCGCTGCATGTATGCCCTGCTGTCTCACAGAACTGATTTTTCTCAGGTCTCACATTCCTCATATTTCGGCTACCAATCTGTAAATACATCAATTGAGATTTTTATCAAAGCATATTAATATGAAGTAGGAACAGGATTAAGAAAAAATATTACTCTGCATTTACCGAGATTTTACTAGGTTACTTACTAGCTTTAATTACTGTTTGATATACAGTGGGAGATACGTATCAGTATTATTACATTGGTATTCAACTAATGTTTAAGTCTAAAACACACAATGAATTTGGTTCTCATTTTTTCTGGTATAACTAGAGATGGGACATTCCAAAAATTACGGTGGCAATTTTTGTACATTACCAAGATATATTGCATTATTTACCACAGCCACTGAATACGATGGTCACTATCAAAGTTTTGAGACAGACAGTGTTGCGGGTTGCGAGTTGTGGGTGAAGAAATCGGGTCGACAGCAGCGTCCTTTCTGAATAACGAGTGTAAGTTGCAACTTGCTCAGCTTATCGCTGTTGCTAAGAGGTCTTCCTTTGTTTCTCCTTTCCAGGTGTTGTGAGAATGGAGCCAGAGAGAGAGCACTTTTGTGCAATGATTCTTTAGGACTTTAAAAGTGGTTCAAACGAATCTGAAAGCCTTGATCGTTTGCAACGGGCCTTCGGGGACCTTGCTCCTTCCCGTGCAACAATTTTTAGTTGATTTCAAGAATTTAGGGGAGGTTGAACTTCGTTGAAAGACAAGGAGAGGAGTGGGCGTCCAGCGACTGCAATGACTGAGGAAAACATCGCCGCTGTGGAAAAACTAATACACAAAAACAATCGTGTGACATTTAAGGACATTGAAGCATCACTACAGATTTCATCACCGGCAGTTTCCAAAATCCTGGACGAAAACTTTTGAGCAGGATTTTGGAAAGTCTGGAAAGTTTCATCTTGATGTTTGCCTCACACTTTGACAGAGGATCAAAAGCGCATCCGTGTTGAATGGTGCGAAGAAATGATGAAAAGATTTGACAAAGGCAACTCTAGGCGCATTTCTGACATAGCTACTGGTGAAGAAACTGATTTATCAGTTTGAACCTGAAAATATGCGCCAGTCGACTGTATGAATTATTCCCAACAAACATCCACCAACAAAAGTGAAGCGGCCTCGAAGCGTCGGAAAGAAAATGGTTGCAACTTTCTTCTCCGAAAGCAGTTATGTCGTCATAACTGTTCCCCTGGAAGAACAGAGAACTGTTACTGCTCTATAGTACACAACAGTATGTCTACCAAAAGTTTTCGGAAAGCTTCAAGAACGGCAGCCTAAGACAGGACTGCAGGAAATTGCCCTGCATCATGACAATGCGTCTGCCCACACGGCCAACCTTACTATTCAGTTCCTGGACTCCACAGAGTTTAAACTAATGACTCACCCACCTTACAGTCCTGAACTGTCCCCATGAGATTATTTCCTGTTCCCTAGAGTCAAAAATCACATGCGTGGAAGGAGGTTCTCTAGCCCTGAAGAAGCCATTGAAACCTAGAAAAGTGTACTTTCAACACTCGAGGAAAATGAGTGGAAAAACTGTTTTGAGAAGTGGTTTACGAGAATGTAAAAATTAATAGAATGTTGTGGCTTGTCTTGAGAAAATATAGCCATCAAAATTATTTCAATTTTTGTAGTTCTTGAGTATCTCAAAACTTTTGTAGCGACCATCATATTATCATAATTTTCAGTAATAGTCACCACCATCTCAGATATTATTCATACTCATTTATTCCAAATGTTATTTTAAGTCAATTCCATATATATTTAATACAATCTTAATTATAAATAAAGTTCAACTCATCTGTGGAATATTAGTGGGGCTATTGTTTCAACGGTTTGAACGTTGTTCCATGTTGGCCAATGTTGACATATTTTTTCCATTTACTTCCCAGAAAAACCAACAATTCTTGGAAACAGGTGTAACCCAAAATGATGCATGTTGAGGTATACCTGTACAAAGCTTTTTGAGTCGACAAGTACAAGAGAGGGAACATGCAGTATCAGTAGAAACCCTGCTGATTATCATGACATCAATAGTAATGAGTAAATTTGTTTTAAACTTTTTTTGAGTGGAGGTTTAATTCCATACTTGGGTCATCAAGAGGACTTTGTTTCATGCAAGTTCTGTAATTACACAGATTCAAACATAGGAGTTAATTTTACATGCACCACATAAGGTAATTGAAATGACTTTGATATGTTTAGGTTTGTCGAAGAGAGGATTCACTGTAGTTATTTTGTCTATATTCAATAACTTCACATTATTCTTAAAAATGGAAAGCATCAATTAACAACGACACAATGTAAAATACAAATCTTAGTCAAAAAAAGGCAACTAATTTAGTTACCTTCTAAATAGACTATGACCATTACAGGCCAACTTTCTTATGGGGAGTTCCATTGTTCTTACCTGTCTTCCCATCTCAAGAGGTTCACACTCAACATTGTTCACCACTCTCTCACAGGATCCATCCTGGTGCTTCCTTCTGCATATCTCTTCATCCACAAGTGATTCTCTAGGTAGGGTCACTACTTTTTCATGAATCTGAAAGAGAGGATGCATCACAAATTTTTGATAGAAGATTATCCATACCACACATTCCTCTCAATTATTAAAGAAACTATTAGAAATCAACATGACTCTCAAATTATACATGTAAGTAATCCTATAATCAACTAACATCTTGCTAAACCACTTGCTAAGAATTACATAAGTGTGAATGAAGTTTGACACCACTTATCTTCATCTTTCAATAATTATAATTATAATTTTTATTGATTGCTCAGCCAAAATTATGTGGAGTAGATCTAGTCAATTGTATAAAAATAAACTTACACAATTCAAATAGCAAGTAATCATAAGCAACAAACATAAATAAATCTTTGCATCCATTCATATAATAAACATATTACCCTGCAAGATGCCTCATGGGCGTGTGGCAGGGGGTGTTCGGTCACCAGCCGTGTAAAGATGTAAATTTTTGGGAGGTGAAATGGTGACGTATTATGGGAGTGTATTTAGTGGAGCTCAGTTTTTGTTGTGGTCGCTTATTGTGCACGGAAAGAACGAGTTATTGTACCTACCTGTTAGGCAATCTATCTCTCTTATTTTATCACTTTCATCAGACCTATAGATTTTGTGAGGCATCAGGACAATATTGCGTCACTCTGAAAAACATCACTCCTGAATTTCTCAAGCAACCTAAGCCTAGCGTGTAGCCTCCAAGTCTCTAGGGGCACCCACCTTAATCCCTCTAAAAATTGTGAGACGCTATATGTACACTCATAGCAATTTTTGACAAAGCTGACATTTTGAACGAATTTCTGGGTTTAAACCAATTCCTCCCTCACATAGTTCAGAGATCTATAGATCTCATAAGTCATAACTGTTGAGTACATGACTTAAAGTTCTTGCAACCGGCTATTGGTGTGATGTCCATCGACTGCTAATTCAAAGATGTGGTTATTTATTGTCTTACTATGACTTTGATTACGTACAATACCTATTTTGCATCATTGTGAATCGTATTTGTTTAGACATAAGAAAGCATCGAGTCAGTCATCTGCGACAGATTAACCTTGGATATGAAATCCATCACATTTACTCCAAACTTTAAGAGGTGTTCAAAACTACTTCTACAAAAGCAAGCATTGTACAGCATTGCTGAATTTGCTATTTATGGTAACCGTATGAGCGGTAAAACATGATTTTATGATTCGTATTAATTATGTGTTCATATAACAAGATTAGGTTGGAATTTTTCTCCAATAGCCGTAATTATTGCCAACACTCGTCAAAAGAAAATATTTAGTGTGTTGGTTTAACGGAAAATCAGCAATCAACCACAGTCTCTCAACCAGAAAACCTCTGTGGCGTTTTACAGCAGCGTTAATTCCTCGCCAGTGATCACTCACAGACACACACTCAACCCAAAATGGGATCCTTCACATGGCTTAAAGACCCCATTAAGGATGCCTGGGTTATGACCACAAACACACAATCTGTGAATGTTTGCGGGAATATAAATTCCACACCAGGGACAAACACAGAGCAATCACTCACACAAGCACTCAGAAAAATCACTCACTCACACATTTAAATGGGCCCAACTTCTGGGAGAATCAGACTTGAGATGAGCTTGGTCAAAGAAAACAAAACAGGATAAGATGAGGATGTGCGTCAGATAAGCGTATTTCGGTCACAAGGTGGCCCTCTACAGTGAACTGAAGGGAAGCTGAAGTTTCCGTTAAACTAACACAGTAAATATTTTCTTTTGATGAGTGTTGGCACTAATTCGACCATTGGAGCAAAATTATCACCTAATTTTGTTAATTTACGAGGCCATAGAGCTCAAGTATCCTTGATTTTAAGAAGGCCTTCAACAAGGTCCCTCACAAAAAACTCATATATAAATTGCAAAAATGTGGAGTTAATAGAAAAATAGTGAATTGGATAACTGACTTTCTCAGTGATCGAAAACAAAAATTAGTTATTGATAGTTTTAGCTCTAATATAGTCGAATTCACATCCGGTGTTCCTCAAGGAAGTGTGATTGGCCCTCTTTTATTCATTAATTATATTAATGACCTAAGCTCCCGAGTTAGCAGTAAATTAAGATTATTTGCAGATGATACAGTTATATACCATGAAATGAGCTAAGATGCGGACTTCGAAGCTCTGTCATTGGGCCTCAACAATTTTCATTCGTGGTGCCAGGAGCGTGGGTGTTAGAGCTACATATCAGCGAATGCACCACAGTTCACTTCCTATGAAAGTCATCACGAAAATGCCATGCCTACACTGTGGGTGGAGTAAACATAAAATCTTCAGATACAGACAAATATCTTGGAATTACCTTAACATCTGATATATCGTGGGGATTACACATACAGAACATATGTGGTCCAGCATTAAAGAAACTAGGTTTTGTTAAACGTATAATAGGAAGGTCCTCAGATAAAAAAGTCAAAGACAGATGCTACTTCGCCCTGTGACGTCAAATTTCAACAGGAAAGACTCTACTCTCTCATCTACGTTCAAACGTCTTTTACAACGATTGGATTCAAAGGTCCAGCCAGCCAATCAACGTGCGCCTGACTATCTCAGGCGTTAAGTATATAAAGGAACATGAATCTCTGCAGCTCATTCAGAATCTGATGACGCTAGCTGTAACGTTAGTGAAACTTTTGTCCGTTAAAATGAAGCAACGCGGGAAAGACCCAAATAAAATGAACTCAATATATCACCGCGGAAGCCTCCATATCAAGTAGACTTTACGTTTGGTTTTTACAGTGGAATCTACTGTTGTTTTCAAAGTCGTAAAAATTACTTTGTGATCACTTATGCCTTCGAGGATAGCGACGTGTTTAATCATTGTAGGGTGACTAACAGCTAAAAGGTCTAATATTTTATTACCACTTGTAGGTTCATTTACTATTTGAGTAAGAGAGTGGTTTGAAAGTGTATTAAGTAAGGCCTCACTTATATCACGCTTCCTTGCACTTTGTTCAACTCTATTGATTTTCCAACTTGTTGCTGGGAGGTATAAATGCCCCCGATAATTATACGCTTTTGTTATCTTTCGAGGTAAATGATGTTAATTGAGCATCTAATTTGTATAAAACTACGATTTTGGAATCTGATGGCCTGTAAAATGAGCATATATGCATATTTCTTTGATTTTGTTGGTTAATGGTACACCAAACGCTCTCAATTCCATTGTCGTCTAATATGTGTGCGGTACTATTCAAATACGAATTAACTGCTATGAATACTCCTGCCACCAGTCCTATCGGGTCAATCACGTTTATAGATTTTATATCCTGTCGGAAAAACTTCGCTATTGTTAATATCCTCTGCAAGCCAGCTCTCTGTTCCAATTACTATATCTGCGTTTCCACATATACGCTCAACTTTGGCACATTTGTTCTTTACGCTACGGAAATTTACTATAACTAAATTTATATCGCATTTGGCTTGATGAATGTCGGTTCGAAGTTTTCAGTAATTCTGTGAGCTATCTTTTTGATGTTCTCTGAAACCACTGAAAAGCGACTTTTCTTTAAAGTTTCACAGCTATTTTTTGCACGTTAGTAATTAGTACTTATTTCACATTTTTTTGGTGCGATATCTTATGGAATACTTTTTAAAGTATTCAGCACTATCAACAATTTTTCCAAAAAGTCCGTTGGAGGTGCTTTTAAATACTTTCTTACACATACTTCATCGCTGAAGTTCAACAGTTTGGAAAACTCTTTAATAATTCAATTTTTGGAGTGACTTATCCTTTGATTTTCATTATTTTTTCGCCTGTGGAATTTTCACGCATATCGTTTACATATGTATACTCAATACTTAAGCCTTTATTCAAATGAAAAATTGAGGCACCTTGTACTTTCCTATTATTCATAAGTTTACTCTCATAATAAATTGATAGATCCTTTACTTTCTCCAGACCTTTAGGCACAACAGACCAATTATTTTTAGGACGCCAACGTAAAATATTGCTTCGTTGGTTTACTACTACACCTTCCTTATTTCCTGAAAGGGTTTATTTTATATTTGACATTCAAGCAAAATATACCACTTTCGATTGTCAACTACATATTTACTTAGTATCCTGCTGGCCAATTCTTACGAAGATTACCACTTCCCTCCTGGAAAGCGGGCAGGTAACCCAACATTAGGTCTAACCCGTGAAGTGGAAACAAGGTACTAGCCGTAGACAGGCTAGCCTTTCGATCTAACACTTGCCACTGCCCTACAAAACACCTTCCTCGGAATTCTGTTGACGATTTCCTATAAAGGCTGTATGTGACTCGTTTATCTCCACCTCTCTCTGCCAATATTTTAACTTAATTGTCATTAGATGATTTCCCTCCCACCCCAAACTCACCAGATACTTCCTCGAAGATTTCGCACGACTCTGTCTTGGCTTCTTTTTTAGAAGTATTTTACAGGAAATCAAATTTTATTTTTACAAAGATTTATTATTTATTTTTAGCATACAAACTATTAATTTATTTGTGAAATACAACTAACATCAACTCGACATTACCTCAAATTCAGTGTGCAACTCCTCAAAATACGACGATCGCCGTTGTATTCCCATAACCCTACTGCTCTACCCTCGCACTTGATGTAGGTCTTGAACTACCAACGCATGTAATGTAATGGTTATGGTGTATATTCCCCTTCCCGAAAACACTGGGCAGCAAAGACGGTGGCCTTGGCCGCCTTCAAGAGGCGCAAGTCCTTCCCCTGAGACTCATTCGTTAACATTTCTACGGAACTGAGGCCCCTCCCATAGCAAGTTATTTTATGGCAACCCCGGCCTAATCTCCCGGAATCATTGCGTCCCCACAAGACGCAAAAAGCACGTGGCTACTGAGTACCGTGACGTTTCTGAGGAGTCCCTATCCCTCGTCCCTCCCGTACCTCGCCCATCCCTCAAATTTCGCCTCTCACTCGAAAGCCAGCGGGCCCTCACGAGAACGCCCGTAATCTCACGTGCCAAGTCGGAGCAGGCTGCGGCTGGGAACGAATTCAAATTGGCCGCTCGACCATGGAACTATTTGAACACAGAGACCACTAGCGATCGGTTCCTGAACTTCTTCAAAAACGCATACGCTCTTTATCACGGGGGCGAGACCTCTATATTACTCTATGCCGTGTGGTTAGAATAAGTCTATCCCATCCACAATCTCTTTGGGCAGCGTAGGGATCAATTTAAGGAAAGGAGGGAGAAAATTATTTCAAGATTGTGATCAGGGATGGGTTACATTCCTCTTTTCATTTTCAGAAAATCAGAGTCTTCTACAGATGGAATAAGGAGAAAGCTACAGTACAGAGTGAACCACACTTACCAAATTTACCACCTCCAGTGGTACACATACAACATCCATTACAGGCCTTTCACTGCTTCCATCCTCCCAAAGGCACTCTCCTTGCATCTTTTCCTGCTTACACAAGGATTCACTTGGATCAACAACTTCCTTTAAATTAATCACAAAATAAGACATCACCATTAATTTGGATACATACAACAACAATAAATTTCTAGGTTCCTAAATAATACACTTTGGGTATACAGTAAAATCTAGCTATAATGCATAGGCAAGGGGGATAAAACATACTATTAGACTTTAAATAATAATGTAATAATAAGCCATAATTATAATTTTCAGTCGGGATATTATGAAGGCATGGATTTATCAGCACAGCTATTCAACAGGTATAGAGAGGTTACAGATGTCATAAAAATATAAGAAACGGGTATTTAATTACCACATATATGGGTAAAATTATTTGCATTATCCAAGTATCCATCTTAGAGTATAATCATAGAAAAGTAATATGATACTACATAAACAATTTCCTACCAAATGACCCGGAATACATCAACTGAATACCAATGATTTTCAAAAAGGAATTAACAGTTTCAACTTCAATACTAATAAGCTATCTAGTTGCCTAAACATTACTGGGAAAAATAATCACATATCTAACACCAGCACATCCAGGATTCTAGCCAAAAAGAGCTGACTGACTTGTCTCTGATATTTCTCACATCAGTACCACCTCCTGTGTTACATAATGTACATCAGCACAGGTCAGGATATTGAACAATGCTTTTTGTTAGTTGAACATCAATAACCATATACAAACAGGGAAGAGTTAAACTTTGGAACTGTTAAAAATATGGTTTACAACTGCTTGTCCAGTGAAACTTCCTTAGGTTTCTTAGTGGCCATTTCAGTAGTCAATGTGATATGATAAGAATGAAGTGATAAGAGTGCCCCCACACTGCAATTCCAAATTTCAGTACATAGAGGAAAAATGCATGGGAAACAGACATATGACACAAAGACAAATACCAATCTTATTTAAATTAAGGTAATTAATTAAGTTACCCTCTCAACGGACTATGACCATGATTAGCCAACATTCTCAACGAGAATCCCTAGGGCGGGGGTGGCGAACCTATGGCACGTGTGCCCCAAGTGACACGCGGAGCAATTATTTCGGCACGAGGAGCTGGGAGGGCGCTAAGGGATACCTCTATCTCACTCAATGGGTTGAGCGTGTATACTCTTATTTCATAAACGCAACTCAGTGAACAAAGGCTTACAGTGGTCCCTCGGGTGAGAAAATAATATCACTCTGACAGCCTTTTTTTGCATCCTAAATAAACTTATGGGGCCATTCTGCATTCGCCAAAAGTTTATTTAGTATGCAAGAAAAGGCTGTCAGAGTGATATCATTTTCTCACCCGAGGGACCACTGCAAGCCTTCGTTCACTGAGTTGGGTATTTTGACACTGCACAACTTTATATCTACAAATGCCTATGCAATGTAAAGGAAAATCTAAGCTCCCTTGAGACAAGAGCAAATAAACATTCTTATTTCTACCAGGAACAGGGACACCCTTGATGTCCCATATTGTTGCCTGTCCAAAAATAGCAACACCTTTAACATTTTAAAATTGTGTCTTTTTAACAGATTGCCCCCAGAGGCTAGGCATGTGAGTGCGCCAAAATTCAAAAATGTTACACAAAAAAAAAACCTTTTGCAAAAAACCTTTATTCTTTAAATGAATTTTTGAGTGTGACAAAATTGTCTTGTCATTTTCAGTTACGGTGTAATCCTCGTGTTTTTTACTTGTAATGTACGCCATGTGATTCATTTATTTTGAAGATTTGAAACTTTGACGATGACTATTGCAAATTGTATTTGTTTAACATCCAATAAAAATTATTATTATTACTATTTGGCACTCAATCGCCAAAAGGTTTGCCACCCCTGCCTTAGGGTGTCCTGTTTTGTATCGATGTCTGAAAGTCATGGGTCTTAGGGTCTTGGATGATGACATTTGATGAGAAAATGAGGTCTGCAAACAATTTCTGAAATCTGATTAAATTTAGGGGGTCACGCACACAGCTATTCGTTTAACATGGGGGCTTCCATAAGCACGCGCCACCAGTTTGAAAAGCCAGCACTCCCAGGGTATCCGTGCCATTCCCTCACCACTTCTTCTCCACTCTCCTTGAGGCCAGCGAGTCGAGATGCAACGCATGGGTTCTCCTGATAGCGCTGCAACACTGTTCATTGTTGCGTGATATATCTAGCCCAGTCGGCGGGTAACAAGCTCATTTGAGCAATAGTGAGCAATTTTGAACAAATGAGGCATCTACTCCAAATAGTCTCCAGGCACCAAAAATTTATGCCAAAGATGACCACAAAGGCACTCACAGTCTTCAATGTAAATATTTAGTGAGCAAAATGTAATCGAAATTCACAAAAAGAGTGACATGTATTGGACTTCCATTCTTGTCCCAACCATGGAGCTTCTTATTTCCATTATATTAGTAAATGTTCTAAATACAAGGCTTTGTTCTTCACATACCAGTCTTACCCCCCTTCCAAAGAAGTAACCAATTAAAGCCTACATATCAGATCCTTCGATAGGTGGGGGAAGAAATGGTGTGGGGCGGCGTGGATGCTCGGAAGCGTGGACTTTCCAAACGGGCGGTGTGCGCGTATGGGAGCCCCTGTGTTAAACGAAACACTGCATGCATGACCCCTGAATATAATCCAATTTCAGAAATTATTTTACACCTCTTTTTCTCATCAAATGTCCTCATCTGAGACACTAAGACCCATGTCTTTCAGACATTGATGCAAAATTGGACACCCTAAGAGTCCCTTAGTCCTTACCAGATTCTCGATCTCAAGTGGATCACCCTGAACATTATCCACGGTCCTCTTTCTGTCTTCATCCTGGCTTAAGTGCTCTCCTACATCAGTCTCTTTCTCGGCCAGTGACTCACATGGGATGTCCTCTTCTTTTACATCCACCTGGAAGACAGCATAAAAGGCTCAGTTTTCTAAGAAGTTTATTCATCATCAATTTAACGCTAGGCCTTATGGCTCAAGCCAATTTGACCAAATTTTTGCCTCTCTCTTAAGTATTCTGTAGCTCTTGAGCTGCATCAGTTCCTCAACACCCTTCAAAAACTACAAAGGTTCTGCTTCAACAGATTTTCTATCCAAGGGACCCAGACATGTTAAAATGAATAAGCCTTGTTTATTTCACACTTTAATTTGATGCAACCCCAACAGTTTTAGCCCTTTTTCATCATTTTGTTGAGGAATTAAAATTAAAAATGGGAGTATTCTAAGGTTACTCATTTAAGCAATTTTACAAAATCACTCACAGTCAACTCACAAATAATCTATGTCATGAGAGAGTTTTATTTTTTCAACAAACACTCAGAAAAAGACAACTAGAATGTACCTGGGATAATATCTTCATAAATGATAAACCATACACAAAGGATATCATACTGTCTACTTTAATTCCAACTAGTACAACATGTGTTTCAACTGACTAGCAGTCATCTACATCTACATAATACCCTGCGAGCCACCAATGGGCGTGTGGCAAGGGGTGTTAGGTCACCAGCCATGTAAAGATGTAAGTTTTCGGGAGGTGAAATGTTGACATGTATTATTATAGGAGTGTACTTAGTGGAGCTCAGTTTTTATTGCGGTCACTCATTGTATGCGGAAAGAACAAGTTTTTGTACCTATCTGTTCTGCAGTGTCTCTCTCTTATTTTATCGCATCTGTCAGACCTAGAGATGTAGAGCGGAGTCATGATAATATTTTATGAGTCACTCTGAAAAAAATCGGTTTTGGATTTCTCAAGCAACCTAAGCCTAGCAAGTAGTCTCCTAGTCTCCAGGGGCTCCCACCTTAATCCCTCCAAAAGTTGTGAGACATTATATGCTCGCTCGTAGCAGAGCAAACGAAGAGCATATATGTATATAACTTAAATTTGTATGATTTACTTAATGATTTGGGAAATTATTGTTTTCTTTTTGAATTTTCTTGTCTCTCTCTAATTGATATTATATTTTCCATTTTGTATTTAGTGCTATTTATCTTTCGCTGTGGAACTTTTGTTTTATATCACTGTGAGATGTTGGCCAGGTATATTTTTTGTTCATTATTTCATTAAAAGCAGAATTTGCCATGTATTTTCTGTTCTGCTTTTATGGGGAAACCCATCATCAGGAACAACACTTCTTCCACATTTCCAGACATATATATTTATAGATATATTCCCAACTCAAGGTGGTGGGTGGGTCAGGAGGAAGGATAGGAGGGGAAGAAGGTTAAAATCATGATTAGGAAAGGATCCCCTGTTTCTCCAAACAGAGTAAATCGTACAACCGGACCAATGTCAAACTGAGAAAGGATAATAGAAAAGGGAGGTGGGAGAAAATATGGGGGAAGGAGGTAAGGTGAAGTTATGATGGTGACCAAAATAGGCGAGAGACAAACAAACTCATTCTCATTTAACAATTTGACTTTCTTTCAACTATTTCCCACTGTTCTGAAACATCTAAAGGTGCCCTTCATCCAGGAAACAAAGAATTTGAATTTTGTCAGCCCTGGTGGCGGCGGGGTTAAGTCCTCACTTGCCAGTCCAAGGGTTCGAGTCCCGCCTGGGTGGTTTTTCACCACTCAGGTCATGGCTGTTGTTGTTCGTCTGCTGTTAACCTGCCGTTATCACCTAATGTAAAAGGCCATTGTTGTGTTGTTTCCAGGATTGTGAGAATAAATAAATTTTTCAAAAATTTCCACAAAAACCCGTTAACGCCTAGCGGTACCGTTTGGTACCAGTCGTTAGCGTATTCCTAAAGTTAATTTTATTTATATTTCTTTATATTCTTTCTCATTTTTTAAATTTGACATTAATTTACATATGTTGAAGCATGTGATTTTGAATATTTTGCTTTTATTGAACCATAATTAATGCGCATACAGATGTCTGAAGTAGGAGAATTTTTAATGATCGCCAAAAAACGATTTTCGTCGTGCACTTACTCCACTTTTTTAATTCTTTATCGATACTTTTCCTTATCTAGGCGAGTTTTTCAAGTAATAAATAATCTTAATACATGTTGCTTTCAGCTAGAGAAGATGGTTTGGATGCAGACGTATTCATATAAAAGTTACAATGTGTAACATTTCTGTGGTACCGTATGGTACCGCTAGGCGCTTCCCATGCTATTTTTATGCAGGAATCGTTACCATGTGAATTTCTTCCGCTTTGATGTTTCTACCGGATATTTTTGCGATATTATATTTTAAACACTTTTTATCAATATATTTATTTATTTTATAGTTATTATGGTTATTGTAAATATTTATTTTTATTAATATATAATTACAGTGTAAGTTTTATGCATGTACATCTAGAAGATGTCCGTAGTTCAGTCGTGTGGATGCTCGACGTCACTCGGCTCATTGACGTCCCCATTCCTCGAAAGGCACGGACACTTTTCGGGCTCCCAATGCACACCCTCACCCGGATTAGGAAGAGATGGGTGGTCAGGCTGTAAAAGTGAACCTTTCTTCTGAAAGTGACTGAGTGCTGAATGAGGAAGAGTGGTAGGGTGGTGGTAACATATGGGAAACTTCCCAGACGACTGGCGGCAAGTGACAAACATGCGACTCGAGACCCTCCAACAAGACTGCTACATCCTTTGTATTCCCTCGGTCTTCCGTCTCTCCATAACCGTTGGCCACGGCATATTTCCATTCTTTTCTCAACTCCCACTACCGAATGTCCATGTGCATTTCTAAATAATTGGGAGAACTGCTAGCGGGAGCTAGCTATGAAGATTCAGCCGATGAAGAAAGTGGAGGAATGGTGGACAACTTGGCCCCAAGGAAAAACTGAGAATATCCAAGCTTGTGGTGAACCTGGTCCGAGCCGTAAATCACACAAGAGACTTCAAATACGCGAACAAGTGACCGTTTTGGACGATAAAGAAATTACTGTGCACGACATGATTTTCCCTAATCCTGGTTTTGTGAAGTGACCCCTACCACAGTTTTTGAACTGTTTTTTGACGAAGAAGTCATTTTTCACCTAGTGCTGGAATCGAATAAGTATGCTCTGTTCTGCAACTGTGCTAATCCAAATATAGCACTTGAGAAAGTGAAAGTGCTTGTTGCAATTCTCTTTCTTAGTGGGTACAATACGGTTCCTGGTAAAAGGATTGTTGCGACAATACTGCTGTGGATGACTCGGATAAAATGTGGAAATTCGCCCTCTTATGGA
This sequence comes from Ceriagrion tenellum, assembly GCA_963169105.1. NCBI lineage: Eukaryota > Metazoa > Arthropoda > Insecta > Odonata > Coenagrionidae > Ceriagrion > Ceriagrion tenellum. Next base: position 87,525,303 of record OY720644.1, read on the forward strand.
TATGGCGAAGAAAACATTTGGCAATAATTTCAAAGAAGAACAGTGCTTGAATTTTGATGAGTTAATGGTATCATATTTTGGGAGACACGGATGTAAGCAATTCATCCGGGGGAAGCCAATAAGATTTGGCTTTAAAGTTTGGTGTCTCAATAGCCCAGATGGCTACCTTGTAAATTTTGATGTATACCAAGGAAATAATCCGAGGAAAGTGGAAAGTTACGAAAAAGAATTTGGAAAGGCAGCAGCACCTCTATTAGTAATGTTAGATGAGCTACAAAAGAAAGAACTGCCTTACCGGTCCTATTTTGATAATTATTTTACTAGTTACAGCTTAGTGAAATATCTCCGCGGAAGGAACTACGGTGCAACTGGCACAGTGAGGGAAAATATAATACCTAAAGACTGCCCTCTGAAGACCAATAAGGAACTGGTGAAGAGGAAACGAGGATCTTTTGAAGCTTGAAGATGCGTGAATGACAACATTGCCGTAGTGAAGTTGGTGGACAATGCAGTAGTGTCAGCAATATCAACATGCCACGGAATTAATCCAATATCTGGTGTTGGCAGATTCTCTAAAAGTGAGAAAGCGAGAGTCCTTGAGCCACGACTCGATATTTTTGGGAAATACAATGCATTTATGGGGGGCACCATTCGAATGGACTGGAATATATCCCTTTATCCTATAGGTGTTAGAGGAAAGAAATGGTGGTGGCCCATCATTTTTACGTGGATACTGGATGCAATGATGCACAATGCATGGTTGTTGATGAGAAAATCAGGAAGAGGTGTAACCCAACTTGAGTTCCGTCGGGCAGTTGTGCAGACATACCTGGAGAGATTCAAGGATCCCCCAAACTCAATCGGACGTGCACCTGCTTCCAGAGGAAGTCAAACCAGAATGACGTAAGTGAACTCATCATCAGATAATATATTAATTTTCAATAGATTGCATTAGACTGGTATCGGTCGATCTTTTTTTCAGTGTCTCCGATGAAGTAAGGTACGATGGGTACAACCACCTCGTGAAATCCACACCCCAGCGGCGAAGGTATGCCCATGGAAATTGCACCAGTAGGACACGAACAGAATGTTTGAAATGTAATGTAGGATTATGTATTGATTGTTTTTTACCATTTCATGTACAGCAGTGATTTATTAGCGTCTTGAAATGATTTTTTTACCCTGGACAAATTTATATTTGAATTTTAGATTTATATTAGAATTTATTTTACGATGGCTATAAATTGTTTACATATTTCTTGTTTTCATGGGCATTTTATGTTACAAATTAATATTTGGGTAATAAAATATAATAAGCGAAGCATTTTCAACAGCTACAGTTTAATTTCAGGAGATTCTCAGAGTCGGTTAAATTTTATACCCTCAAGCGCCTAGCGGTACCGTTTGGTACCAGGCTGTATCTCCATAAATACCAATGTTTTAAGTATAAAAGTTGGATGTAATAACTCAGAAAATGATTTACATTGAAATGTTAGGTTATCACTGAATTCTAAGAACAATTTTTTTACAGGCGTTACCGGGTTAAATGTGGAGTGGTGAGCTTCTTCCATTAATTCTATGGCAAAATATGATTTGGAGTCACTATTCACCAAACACCTCTTGTGTTCAGACAAATGAGTTGCTAAATTCCTCCCTGTTCGTCTCACATACACACCACCACATGAGTCACATTTTTCTAAACACATGATTTTAGCATGGGGTCAAACGAGTCCTTGGCATTCTTGAAAACAGTTCCTAGAGTTCTTGGTATGCAAAAACTAACTTGGTACTTGTCACTGGGAAATGGTTTTGCTGCTTTGTAGGAAATTTAATATCTTAATAAGTTTGTATATCTTAGTAAGTATTTTAAATATAACAATGTAAATTAATATCTGCATCACTACTCAGAGGCTTAGGCTATATAACCATGCATGACAAAATTAGAGTAGTGTTAGGCAATGGTGGCCACAATTGGAAACACTGGTTCCCAATCAATCACTGAAGTTAAGCATTGTTGAGGTCTACTAAAATTGGGAGGGGTTACCTCCCTATTTGTCTGAGAGAGGTTGACCCTATCTGCACATAGCGGAGAGTTCAGCTTAGTTAAAATCAGGGGTCACCAACCGTCAACAATGTCCTCATTTTCAGAGCTGCCACCCTTGCTATACTAAATGGTCCCTTTCATTCTCCCCATTTTTTCATGTATCTGCAACTCCAAAAGTTCTCTCAACCACCACCTTCAAAACTATAAACTGCTCTCCACAAATGTAGCTATCTCTCCCCTCTTGTAGATCATTGTATCATATTCTCCACCACACCTTAAACTCCTCATCCCAGACCCACCATATAATCGCCCTTAAAACTTGGCACCGTAACAATTCTGGGACTTCCCATATTAACCTCACCCTCAAGTCACTTTTTCCCGTTTTATATGACAGTTCACTCACCTCCACTTTAAGGCAATGCATCACACCCACTTGGCCGGTCAACCTTGTCATGATTCAGAGAATACTACCTTGAGATATATTAAAATACAAGCAGTATAACACTTTTGTAGAACAATTTGTATCCTAAAGTTGGCTTAGTAAGTGCAGTATACTGAGTTATCCTACAAATAAAACTTTGAACAACAGCAACCTGCCTTGTATATCAGGCCAGATAGTTCAAAAACTGATATGGACTGAGTCAGTGTGGAAAGAAGGAGAGCACCAATGCTGGTCTGTGCTTATTACTTCAGTAGGAGAGCTTCAATCCACCTCTGACTCTGTAAAGGCTGTTGTATTTCTCCTCAGTACTTCTTATGCGGCATCTGTCTCTACTACAATGCAGGGATTGCAGTATTACCATGAACATATCATCATTAAAAAAATGAATGAGATAGTAAAAGTATATTTTCAAACCACAAAAAATTTATTGATATTTACTAATATGAGTTGTACAAGCATATAATCATCCATTCTCTCAATTATTTCAGGTCTTTAGCTGCAGCGTTTTAGAGAGGTTTCACATCTCTTCCCAAAATAGCAGCAACCTAAACATTTCCAAGCAGGTACTATGCCAAAATTTGGTGGCTTATTTTCAGAGGTTATGTTAGGTTATGTTAACTCTTTTTCCTCAATAAAAAAAATTCTGCTCAGGGCTTAAAATATATTATTCTTTTTGTAGGATCTCATGAAAATAATTCCACATAAATCACAGGTATCAACATGATAGTACTTGGGCTTTGGCAGTATGCAGACTTGAGATGTAGCAAATGAGTCAATGTTTATAGGACTTTTTATGATAGTTGTTGTTGTGTATCTGTGTGATTGTGTAAAGTCATCTTTGTTGGTTTTGTTCTAAAAGAGTATCTATGTAAATTCTGCGGTAAACCAACTTTGCATTTCATTATTCAATTGTTTTTGGGCACAGCCATATTTTTGCAAGAGGGCTTCTCACTCCGTCATTGGCCATCATGTTGTTAAGACATGTGGACGGGTAGCTTCCGTAAAATAAACCTGTTGCAAGTTATCTCGAGTTTTAATCCAAGATCCTTCAAATAGGAACTCGACAGAAGTGTTGCTTGATGAGCTGTAGGGTGGACGATTTTAGGAATTTCACATACAAAGTTGCATGTGACAGAGATCTGGCAACACCTGATTCATGCATAGAGAATTAGAAGTCAAGCATGAGTGATATGGCCAGAGAGTGTGTGGCAGAGTGGCTACCTGTAGACCAACGGAGATTGCCTCTATACTATAGTGTGCTTGAAGGGCACTTATTGTTCAAACCGCATATAAACAGTTACATATTTTTTACACTCGTTCTAAGCTGTTGTTGTTTCAACTGAAAGTAAATCCATTGTTGTGTTGTGTAAGTGGTTATATAAACACTATTTAACAGTTATTATCCATTCCATATATCCATTATTGTTGTTACGCGGGGTAAGAAGTTTGGAAAAGTAGAGTCCGAATGACTGAATTAACGTTCTGGTGTTTAAAGGAAGATGTGGCATAAAAGCTATTAGGAAAAGAATGTTGGTGGTATAGCTCAAAAATGCTTGCTGAGTTATGATGACGGAAGATGTAAATTGGGCAACTGTTTTGTTTCAATTAGGCAACTTGCAATCAGGTTATTCAAAAGCGAAGAATAAATGAAAAGGGAAAAGAAAGCGAACCTTCATTTGAGAGTAAAATATAAAAGCGGGCAATTGATATGAAAAAAAGGAAATCTATCTATAACTATTGATATGAAAAAAAAAGAAAATCCATCTAGAACCAGATTTCCTTACCAAATTTCCAATTCCGAGTGGTACACATGCAGTGTCCCACCCTGATCTCTCTAGAGCTTCATTTCTGCCTAAGTTCTCCCATTGGTAAGACGCTTCTTCAATAATGGATTCTCTTGGATCAACTTCTTCCTTTACATAAATCTAGAAGATTGAATGCATCATAAATTAGGAGTATAGGAAAATTCATAGACATCATACTCTTGAAAGAAAAAGGTAATCAATTGAGATAAATAAGCCTGAAAATTCATTTCATGAAAATATATTCATTACATAATGCGCCACTGAGACAAATTGTGAGTATATTGGTTGAGAAAGTTTATATAACACCAAGTGAATTTCAATATTTGATTTTTAAAAGTGATAATTTACCAGTAAAATTTAACTCTTCTTCTCTTGAAGAAGATATCCTGAAAATACCATGTAATAGTACCATGAAAACCAGAGGTATCTATGGATGGAAAACATGGCTGATATTGATGATATTTCGTAGAATGTTTCATAGAAACCATCCTTACCCTACTATCCATCTCAAGAGGATTACATGAAATGTCAACCACAGCCCTCTCATGTGGTTCTTCCATTCCAAGATTCTCACCCCCGTAAGATTCGTTTTCAACTGGTGACCCACTAAGATGAATATCTTCCTTCACTTCAATCTGAAAAATAGTAAATACCATCAATTTAAGTGACAAAAATTTCAATTTTTATTGATGTAAAGGTCATTTACATAATAGGCTACCTTTTCATAGACCACAACAATAAGGTACTCTAATTCCAGATGCACTTTAACCTTCGCGAATTGAGACCAGGAAGATATATCCTGAGAAATCCAAAAATGAAATCTAATTCTTAATTCTAATAAAATGACAAAAACTGCAACGTTTAACTTTGGCGAAGTGCAAAGTAATAACGAGGACAGCTTGAATTAGGCCTAGGCATATGGTTAATCAACTCCTACAGAAGAAGATAGATGCTCCCATCATTTGTGAGGCCAAAATAAAGGGAGCACAAGTCATTTATGAATAGTGGTCAACCAGAATTTCCAAAAGGCTACGCATCTCTTTTAAAGGAAGCTAAACGGGGTTTGCCACTTTGCCTATGATAAAATATCAATTGGGATTTGCTTCTATTAGACTAGTTTTATTGGAGAGTAAAAAATATTAACATTTAAGTTTATAAGTAGCATTTTTCGAAATTACCCAGTCACATTTTCTCAGGATTTTGGAATGAGAAATTGTGTAGTAAAAATGGAAAAGGATGTAAGTGCCAAAAAATAAAAAAAATGACTTTTTCGGTGAAAAGCGAAGTACAAGCCAAGCGTAATATGATAGACAAGGTAGTAAGTGTCAGAAAATTTTTCCCTAGTTTGTAGAGCAGTCGGAAGATGTCAGCACCGTGCAAGAGCCGTGCGGGGTTGAAGCGGAGAAGGATGTAAGTCCACCTGCCATGATGTATTTGACTAATGTAAAAACTCGATTTTCAGGTAGATTTATCATTGAGAAAGGAGCAGGAGGTTCAGAAAGTCAAGACTATGCCTAAAAGTCATTAAAATATCTTTTGTACTTATTATAATGTATCCTTGTAACACATTATAACATTGAATTTATGGTATACATTAAAAAAGCTTCTAAACAATACTGGACTTGCATCCTTTTGTTAAAACTAACCCTTCACTTACATCATTTTTTAAAATAAAGCAAGGCACTTACATCCTTTTCCACAAAAAGACAGATGGCACTTATATCTTTATCCATCTTTTTTTGGTTTCCACTTATATATTTAAAAAAAATGTACTATATGTTATTCCTATTGCTTTTCTATTTTTATAAATATATAACAAATTTTTTTAGTAAATATTCAACGTTTTAGACTTATTTTATTTAATACTAAAAATTTTAGTTTCTGGCACTTACAACCTTTTCCATTTTTACTACACAATTATGAAAATTCCTGGCAGAAAGCAGAAATGTACAACCAAATACATTACATATACAGCCATCATTTGATGAAGGGAGAAATTCAAAGTCACCACTCTCACCGAATTTCCAATCTCAGAGGGTACAATTGAAATCCCAGGAACAGGCCTCTCTTGAAATACATCCTGCCTTAAGTGCTGCTCCTTGTAAGGCATTCCTTCCCCCAGTATTTCACTTTGGATGTTCTCTTCCTTCACATCAACCTGGAAGACGCGTCATTAGGTTTTGCTACAAGTTTATCTACAAGAACCAAACTACATATACACATTACTTCACCACAAACATACACATATTCTCTGACTAAAACATAACAAAACTGTTTCACCTATACGCTAACCATTAGATCATTTTCCAGTAAGTTTTTCTTAAGCTCTGCTGCAGATTTTATACACATCTCCTTGAACTCACTGAACTCCATAAGCTTCCTTAAACATTGGCAGCACACTGTCTCAGGTAACCCATCACCTTCAGCAACCTATGTCAACAAAAAAAGCTTTACTAAGAAATGACAAAACCAAATTCCATCAAGGCTCAAGAAACAAATTCTGTTTCCAACCAATAAAAAAGATACATTGATTCATCTACAATCACTTCAGATATAAACTTGGCTCGATGAATTCTGTTACAAATATACTCAACAATATCAAGTGAGATATTGTGGTGATTACATCTGATGATGACACTATAAGCATGTTGTATGAATAAATAATTGAGAGGACATTTCCAAGTTTCTTTCTTTTAACTTCAAGAATTCTGTTACCATATCTCTTCTAAAGGTATTCAACCTATTGTGTTTGGGCAACCGTGTGATCGCTGTGGATCGTAAACTGGTGAAAGTATATATCTGGGCAACCATGGGAGTGCTGTGGACCATGGACTAGTGATAAAATGAGTTTGGGCAACCATTGTGGACCATGGACTAGTGATAGCATGGGTTTGGACAGCCAAGTGACCGCTGTGTGACTGCTGTGGACCATGGACCAGTGGGAGGGTCGCTCCCCTATTATCAAACATTGTGATAATGATTACTAGTGACTGAAGCTATCATGAAAACTGCAGTTAGGGACTCACAACTGCACAAGAAAGTTAGACTAAGCCCTCCAGTGGTGGCGCATGGAGTCGTTAAGAGTTATAATTGTTGTAAACTCTGCTTTCTCCCATATTAAAGTCTGGACTTAAAATCGGACTGCCATTGGACTCTTTTCTGACTTCTTTTCCATTCCAATACCCACTTAATTTCACAAATCACACATTTGTAAAAACATTCGTGTGGAGTGTAGAACTCTAGAGATCAGAAGCATGGACCATTGGAAAAGCTGACCAGAAAAGAATAGGAGCCTTCGAAACCTGGTGCTGGAGGAGGATGCTGAAGATAAAATGGACAAACAAAATAAGAAATGATGAGTTGTACAAAAGAGTAGAAGAGGAAAGGACCATATGAAACACAATACAGAAAAGAGGAACAAGATGGAGAGAACACACCCTGAGACACAATGGGTTTGTGAAGAACATAAATAAACGTTCAATGGTATCAGGCTCAACTATGTGGAAGTTGATATTCACAAATGAAAAAACGACTTCGTTTCCTTCCACTGATTTATCCTCTACCTTCCATCCCCCGCCCCCACCTTTCTAACCAACACGGTCCTCCTAAGGGTTATCCCTAATTCTCACCATAACTGCCACCCCTCACCTCTCTCCGGGTTTCCCCTTCCCCCCCCACCTCCTAGCACCCATTCTTCCACCCCTCTCCAACCTCCCCCAAGACCCTTCCAGGTATATATTTGCTTGAATTTTAAAATTTTTTGTACTTGAAAATGACCTCTATGTGTCGAAACATGTCGTACCAAAAAAATAAATGTAGCGAAAAAGGCCAAACTCTACCGGACCGTGACAATCAAATCCAGGATGGCGTCGTTGAACATCTATTTCAACAGTAGATGTCTCGCTCTGGGAGTTATACCTAAGTACGTCAACTTAAAGACCAACAGCAAATCACCGGCTGGGAGATATGCAGTCCAGGCAGCGCAACGCATATGGATGAAGAAGGAACTCCAAATCTGGTACGCGAAAAGGAGTAGCATTGAGCAGTACAGGTTCCTGTTAACAAAGGAGCTTTGGCGAGACCTTCATTGGACTGAGTGGACATTGCTGGATGACTACGTGAGACAGAGAAGCAGCGAACTGTCGCATAAAAAGAGGTTGGTCTTAATAGGTAAACTTAACCGCCTCTCAGAATTAAAACGGGATCGCCATCAAAACCCCCGAAAGGAGACACCACCTACTCCCCAAATGTGCTTTAATGACAGAGTGATTAATCTTTCGGATACAGTATTTGAGACTCATGAAGTGGCGTTGTTACAAAAAGGTCTTAAATATGTACTGAATATTCCAACGAGGACAGAAGAAGTGGAGAATTTAATTTTAGATTGTGAAGTGGCCCTAGACAAGCAGGACATTGGAATTAGAACAGTCATCTCTCAAAAAATGCCTAGCTTAATTAATAGACACGAACAACATCAATTAACCCGCCCTTCAGACCTCCCGTCTGTAAATTCTATTCGAAGACGCCTGAGGGACAATAATCTCATCATTGAAAAAGCAGACAAAGGAAACTCAGTGGTGATAATGAATAGAATTGACTACTTGAATAAGTGCCATAACTTCATCAATAATAATCAAATAGTTAAACTTCCAACAAACCCTACCAAAAAGTTTCAAGAAATTGTGAGAAAATCCCTTAATAATTCTCCCAACCTGGTCAAACCCAACGAGATGTATAAGGTTACAGTCATGAACCCAAGAGCACCCTGTTTCTTCGGTCTCCCCAAAATTCACAAAGAGTCCGTTCCTGTTCGCCCAGTCATTTCCAGCATAGCAGCCCCATCCAGAAAACTAGCGGCCCTGTTGAATTCTCAATTTAGGGAGTTCACAAATTTCCAGCCAAGGTTTGGAGTAAAGAACACGAAAGACTTTTGTGACTGACTAATAAAAGAAACTCCTCCATCCAGCAAATACCTATTAGTGTCGTTTGACGTAGAGAATCTTTTTACTAGTATCCCAGCATTAGAAGCAGTGAGTGTTGCGGAAAAAGTTCTAAGAAATGCGGGTACAGATACGAAAATCATCATGGATTTTATTTCTCTATTAAAAGTGTGCATGGAGCAAAACTATTTCAAATTCAATGGTGAATATTATAAACAAAGTGAAGGTTTGGCGATGGGTTCCCCATTATCTCCACTATTGGCCGAACTGTTTATGGACAGCTTGGAAGAAAAATTGTTCAATTGTGACTCAGTGTGCACCAACATTTATTGCTGGTTCCGATACGTTGATGATGTGTTCGCGATATGGACTGGCACGGATAGACAATTAGACAATTTTCTTAAAATTCTGAATACACAACACAAAAACGTGAAATTTACCTGTGAGAAAGAGAAAGAAGGAAAACTGAATTTCCTGGATGTGACTGTGTCGAAAATGAACAAGAGTTTTGAATTTGAAATTTTCCGCAAAGCCTCCACAACGGACCATGTCATCCCCTCAGACTCCCGCCATCACATTTCTCAAAAGCTATCCGTGTTTCACTTTCTTTTAAACAGGCTAATGAGTATCCCTCTCTCCAAGAACACATTCAACAAAGAATTAGAAACAATAAAATCAATAGCCATCTCAAATGGTTACAACATAAACATAATAGACAAAATGCTCCAAAAAAAACGTTCTTTCAAAGCACAGCAATTGCTCTTCACTCCAGTAGTAATGGAAAAGGAAAAGATTCGATGGTGTAAACTGCCATATTATGGCATGATCTCTGAAAAAATAGGAAACCTCTTTCCAAAACAACAGTATAGAGTGACATTTTATAACGGTGAAAACCTCAAAAAATTCCTGGGTAACACAAAAGACCAAGTGCAACCTTTTGAAAGAAGTGGCATTTACAAATTAAAGTGCAACGACTGTGGTGCTGCATATGTTGGGCAGACAGGGCGTACATTCGAGAGAAGAATCGAGGAACATAAGAGATGTTACCGGAACTGCAATCTGTCGCAGTCCCATTTCGCCAAACATCTCTGGGAAGAGAACCACGAGAGCGACTTCAAACCGGAGATACTACACTTTGAGATAAAAGGGAGGAAGATGGACAAGAAGGAGGAGCTAGAAATAAGGAGGAACATGAGTAAATGTAAATTACTAAACGACATCCTTTTTGAAAAAATTTCCCCCCTCCTACAAGTCTCTCTAAACCTCACCGAAAGACGAACACCCAGATCCCTCCCGCCCAACTCCACACCCGCTGATAACGCACTTCCACCTTAACGACCCTTTCCAAGTTAACCCACCCCTCCCTCTACCTTCCATCCCCCGCCCCCTTACTCACCAACCCCTTTCTCACCAACACGGTCCTCCTAAGGGTTATCCCTAATTCTCACCATAACCGCCACCCCTCACCTCTCTCCGGGTTTCCCCTTCCCCCCCCCCTCCTAGCACCCATTCTTCCACCCCTCTCCAACCTCCCCCAAGACCCTTCCAGGTATATATTTGCTTGAATTTTAAAATTTTTTGTACTTGAAAATGACCTCTATGTGTCGAAACATGTCGTACCAAAAAAATAAATCAGTGGAAGGAAACGAAGTCGTTTTTTCATTTGTGAACATAAATAAAGGCAAAATAGAGGGAAAAGTCCCCAGAGGAAGTCCCAGGAATAGGTTAATGGACCTAATAAAGAGGAAAGTACATAGGAAGGTAAGGGAACTAGTATTAGATAGGGAAGAGTGGAGGGCTGCAGTCAACCAATCTTAGAATTGAACAACCAATGAATGACCCCACCATATTCAAGCTCCCGTTTACACGTGAGGCAGCTACTCATCTTTCTAGGTAATTCAATTGTCACAAATATCCCCTGTGAAGACGCAGGGATACGACAATCTCCCCCACTTACCAAACACTATCATTGCTCCATCACGAAGATCACTCAAACACTCCTGACCCAACCACCCACTGCGGCATCTCAATATTTCTCTATGAATCTTCCTCTCCTCACCCACCATGTCAAGCACTTCCTCATACTACATACTTCCTTTTTACAATGATGACATCTTCTCCATTTTCCACCACAGCCATCTCCAACTCCCTCAACCATTCGTCACAGATTGTAATAGCTAGTATGAAGTATTTTTGTATTCAATCTGTGTATATTTTGTTATTGCTATTCTGGTAAACCTATTATACATATACATTGTTAATTTGCCTATTGGAACTGTCCCATACATGTAATCACGTGTCCCGGGATTAATAAATAAATAAATAAATAGATAAACAAAAAAAAAGTATACAAGGTGTTTCAGGAAGAAAGTTCGAAACTTCTGGAGGAGGTAGGGGAGGTGATTTGTAGCATTTTGGTCCTGTCAACATGGGGTCGCAACTCGTAAGTTACCAAGCTATGGCAATGCAAACATTTTTGCACAAGTATTCTTCAGTCACAACGAAAACACTGAATTTCAATGATTAGTGCCGATTGAGGCGATTAGAAACTTTTCAGTGGTGCATAAGATATTTATCGTTCTTGTTCTGCTATCATCAATTATAACGGTATCTTATTTTTAAGATGGCTCTTGAATATTTGTTGCAATTTCATTCCTCAAAAACAAATAATGTACGATATCACTATTAATTTCAGATATATCAAAAAAATTTTCAGAATAAAACTTTTCTAAATAAACTAAATCACCTCACTTACCTCATCCAGAAGTTTCAAACTTTCCTCTTGTAATACCCTGTATAGAATTCCATACATTCTCTGTTTAGAATTAACAAACAGGAATAGTAGCGACGCACGAAGCTGAATTCATAGTCACTGAATTGAACTGCCGAGACTGAGGCAAAACAAGGTCGACAAAAATTAAATTATGACAAACACAACCTTCAAAACAAATAACTTCTCCCACAAAGGACCTTATATTGCATTAAATAAGAAATTACAATATGCCCTTAGGCGGAATACTGTTATACAAGTATCGCATTCTTGCACAAAATCTATTTGATGAGAGCAGCAGTGAGGTCACTTTTGGTGGTCAGGAAAACAGGGAGCCTTGGAGAGAAGTCAACGCCAGTCACGAAGCGAGAGGCCCCTTCCTTGTCATGCAGGTCAGAATACGTAAATCAGGGAAGTCTCCAAGAGAGGAGGATGGGGAAGAGAGAGGAAGTATTGTTGCCTGTGGTGATTGGCTTAGATATCCCAGTATTGATAGTTCATATTTCACACCCAATTAATAGGGGGCCTTAATAGCATTCAGGGTATAAAAATGATCCAATGAAACAACGGTGGTCAAGGGATTCGTGAACCAAGAGATGAGGGAGTCAGATCCTGGAAGTTTGTGACTTAAAGGCTAAGGATTACTTCAAAGACTCAGTCATGAGAAGTCTATGCTGAACTTTTGGCACTCGGTCAACATC